>QLNU02015360.1:208560114-208595986 GCA_006491805.2 Dysdera silvatica | reverse complement strand
TATTACACTATTTGAATACTATACTACACTATTTGAATACTATACTACACTATTTGAATACTATACCACACTATTTGAATACTATACTACACTATTTGAATACTATACTACACTATTTGAATACTATACTACACTATACTATATTTGTTTGTTTGGCTTTTTTATGGCGCAAGAGCATCTGGGCTATACTGCGCCAAACTATACTATACTACACTATTTGAATACTTGAGGACCGTGAGATTTGATTTGGCCAATGGATCCGTTGAATTGTCTAGGAAAGGGGCTGGCACCTAGAAACTTTAACTTTGGTGCAAATCCCCTACATTCAAGGAGCTCTAAAACCCTAGAGCAGTGGTTCTTTAACTTTCCTAGACCGTGGACCCCCAAGAATTAACTCAAAGTTTAAAGCCCGGAATTTGCATCATATGTATTTATTTCTAGTGTTTCATCACTAATTTTCACCATTTAAGGAAGAAATTTTTCGTCCCCTCATAATTTATTCTTAGCATGGAACACTGGGAGGATCTCGCGGACCCCGGGTCCGCGGACCTAGTTAGAACCTGCTCTAGACCATAATTCGATTCGTGAAGGGCCTTAGGTGCCATACACGATAATGTGAGCAAAACTTTTGGCGAAAAATATATTTCGGTTAAACCATTAAAATAAAATCAAATTTCACAATTTTTTTTTCAGTTAAAAAAAAAAAAATATATATATATATTTCTGTTAAACTATTAAAAAAAATCCAAATTTCTCGAATTCGATCAAAAGTACCATAATTCGTCGCTAGGAGACCCCTCACCCACATCCTGGCAACTCCGAAACCATCCGTACAATTCGTGCCAATGGCGTAGAAACCCACCAGTGCAACCATGCAACTGGCGTAGAAACGGCCTTCTCTTCATACTATCGTGATCGCGATAATGCCAATTTTGACAGCTAAGTAGGCTAGTTTGGTTAATAATATGTGCATCTATATATTTATATTAAAAATACATAATTTTAACCAGTGTTCAATTTATCAGGTATTTATTAATATTTTATTTACAAAAGAAATATGAATCATTTATTTGAGAGGCGTTAAAAATATGTAAAAACACTAAAATGAACAGATTTTGTGTTTCAGAAATTCTGGATTTCAAACTTCTGACCTCCAATGTTTTTCGTTTACCAGTGCAATATTTTTTTTTTATAATTATTTCGGAGCTTAATTGTTTTTCCGGATTTAAAGCTCCCGCGGCGCCACCTTTGGTGTTTTTGCCCCCCTGCCACGCTTACCGTGCTTACTGTGTTAGGCCGGTTCTGACTGGGCCCTATGCCAGGGTCCGCTTAACCTAAAATCGGCTCTGATTGCGTCTATGTATTGTGCGTTCGCGCTCAATTGGCGTGTGATACCGTTAGCAGACGGGTTAGTCCATTGCAGTTTAGGGAAGGGCGTCTTGCCGAAACTGGTTTTTCGCGCGGGAAAAACCAGTTCCTCCAAGACGGCCTTCCCTAAACTGCAATGGACTAACCCGTCTGCTAACGGTATCACGCGCCAACTGAGCGCTAATGCACAGTACGTAGGGAGCGTTTTAAGTAAGCAAAAATACTACAGAAAGGATCCAGTTTCGAAAAACCCGACTTTGCTATTTCAGAAAACAATTCGGCGACAAACGAAAATGAAATCCATTTTTGATATTAGGTTTAGAGATTTATGTCGTCAGTGCTGTCTGCATTATAAAGCCCTAACAAAGAAATAAAATATAAAGCATTTATTATTAACACTCCCCTTTTGAGCAACGTTACCATCCGAATTAGTGAAGATTTAAATGCATTTTGCCATAAATAATATTTATTTACTATATTAAACAACATTCGCTTATGATATAAAACAACATTCGCTTAGAGGAAGTTCGGGTAAGTTGACGAAGCGGGTAAGATGACGAAATCGAGGTTTCTCTGAAATTCTGCAAACGGCAGCACTCATCAGCAAGTAAAAGATTCATGATGTCCTCCAAAGCGTCCATCGTGAATGTGAGAAGAATCAGCCGCACTGTTTTGATGACAAGGAGCAGAAGCTACAGGTATGTTTTGTTATAATGTTTGTTTGTTTTTTGGTTTTACGGCTCAAAGACTACAGTGGTCATGCTGCGCCGGGACCTACTGTTTTCCGAGGAATCCGAACCTCTTAAGGCCTAGGGAACCAAACCCCGGACTACAGTGAGCAGTGCGATCTTTATGAGATCTCTGAGTAAGCGTTCTTTTTGCACTGCTGGGAGTCGAACCCGGATTAGCCGCGCAATAGGAGAACGCGTTACCACACTGCGCCACCGCAGGGCTATAATTTTTCACATGTTCAAAATAGGTTTTAAACCCGCATTAGAATGATGTTCAGGAAATTCAATTGCTTTACCAGTAAGTTCAAATTCTTGGTAAATCATGGTAAAATAGTTTTACAGATAAAATTGCAGCTCTAGTTGCAAGCTGTATCAACTTAAACGCAAGTATTGCTTAAGTTCGTCAACTTATCCGAACTTCCCCTACTATATAAAACAACATTCGCTTACTATACAAGGTGTAATTGAATTAATGGTCCGAATTTTATGGGGTGATAATGCCGATCAAGGTGAACAATATTTGTCATAGAACCTAGGGTCGCAAACCACTCACAGCGTCAGTTCTAAAACCGTCCAGCATGCACAAATAGTGACAACCAGTGCATGAGAAGCGCAAAATGCGATGCCCTAATCATCTATGCACGTGAGCAGCTAAGCTGAGTTTTATCTGGTACTTTTCACGCAGTGGTTGTAACTATTTGTGCATGCTGGACGGTTTCTGAACTTTCTCTTTTCTGACGTGGTGAGTAGTTTACGACCTTAGGTTCTATGACAAATATTGTTCGACTTGACGTATACTATCACCACTTAAAGTTCTGACCATTAGTTCAGTTACACCCTGTATAAAACAACATCCACTTATTGTATAAATAAAACATTTGTTTACTGTATAAAACAAAATTCGCTTACTATATAAAAAAACATTCGCTTACCATATAAAATAAAATGCGCTTAATTATTAATACATCTGCTGAATTAATTCTTACGGTTCTATGTGATTATTAGGGTTTCAAAATTGCAAAAATTAAAAACTATCTGCGCATGTTCTCTAAAATTATAGCAACTCCTTCCGTGGCGTAACATGATGGTAAACGCTGTGCTCTTCTCATGTAATCTCTAGATTTTCCAAAGGCAAGGCCAATCGTCGTAGGAGATTATCTCATTTCAGTTTATCTTACCAATCTTTGAATATAAAATAATAGAAAATGAGCTGTACATTCCAACTGAATTTTTATACACCCGAATTTTCCTATCGCAAATGAACGCGTTAGAAAAGAAAAATTCGCTTAAAGAATGAAATATTTATCACTGTGTGTTAGCTGTCAATAAAACTGAAAGCCTGTGAGAAATTTCTAAAATCGATGGCAAGTGTTCTATTCAGTTTAAAGTTATCGGAAATTTCTCTGGAGCAAATGCATTATTCGTGCCCGACGGGTACGTAGTGAGAAAACCACGTCGAGGCATAATTTCTTTACTTTTAAGAAGTTGCTTTATATTTTTTCAATCACAAATGGATGATTGTTAAAAGGGGCCTGTTAAATTTGCAGAGTTTTGAGAAAAACGAAAAAAACTGTGTAATATATAAAATTTTCATAATTGAATAAAACAAAAATTGCATAATATTCTACATGGTACAAGTGAAAATTTAGTGTGTTTCTATAGCGCTATTTAAAAATTACTAAACCAAACAAATAATTTTAAAATTGTTAACCCAGATTTCCTTTAACAATCTTTATGTTTAGATAATTATATTATTAACTTACAATTATTGATTATGATTATATAAATTATGAAAATAATAATTTCCTAGATTTAAAAGAATAAGATAGTAATTCTTTATTTTTATTCGCGTAAAATATAACTTTGAAACGTATTTAATTATCTGTACGATTTTAATGATTTTAAACGCGAAATGAATTATTAAAATAACGGATTAAAATTTTGAATAATTGCTTACCAACTTTTGACTATAAGATTAAATGCCGTATGTATTCTGCATCATAAAATATGATACTCCGTATAAAATTATATTACTTTAAACTACATTTTCCCTCCCCTTTTAATATATAGTATTTAAAAAGGACAGCAAAAACAATATTAATGAAATTGCGTACTACAGAATAATATATAATAATAAAATAGACTACAAATTGTTTATGCTATGCGAATATAATGTGCCGCACATTTCTAGGCTTAACAACTCAGCATTAAACTGGCATCACCCTTCGTAGATAAAATACAACCAAAAAAATTAAATATTGGGACCTCTTTAACCTTATTTTCGAACGAATAAATGAATATTGAATCAGGGAAATATAAATTTTAAATCAAAACTGATCTCTGATAAAGCTTCGTCGGAAATTTTTAAAAGTTTCAGGAAACCATTTTTTTTTCACATTAGTTCACAGACCTATGTTAAGTGTTAGAAACATCTGGAATCCATCATTGATTTTCCTTGCCTACCTTAAAGTCAGTTAGACCAGAAAAGAAGGAACAAGGCACTCTCTAAATTAAAAGTTTGGAAAGAAAATATGTTCGGAAATCACGTGGAAAATCGATTAGGTTAACGAGGGACAACGGTTTACTGCAGAAAGAATAGGAAGAGTGGAAAAAGGAAGAAGAAAGCCACGAGGATAATCGATTACCTCGACAATTCTATACGCATCGTGTTAGCTATCGAATCGTTTAAATCGATATTTGTGCTCAACTCCCATTTTTCTGAAATCAAGTGGCCAGGAATTTCTCCGCATTAAGGCTGAATTAAAGGGCGCCCCTTTTCCTAATACCCATTCCCTGTTCGTTTGCTCTTTTTTGATGACTCGATTTGCGGACGCAAAGATGATATGTTTTTTTTCCTGGAATACAACTTTCAAGCTGGTTTTTCATCGATAAAAATCGATAACCCGATATCGTACGCGGGACTTTAAATTAAAATTTTAAATGTAAACGCGTATCATTTATATAAACTAATTTGTGAAATTCGTTGATCACATTTCTTTGAAATTAGAATGTTCTTGAGATGAAACTTTTTTGGATACATTCTGTGTGTGTCTACCATTTCTTCACTCACCGCTATCTGTATAACTTTTGTCATCCATTCAGTAGCAATTTAAAACTCATGGAGGGATCAAGTGATTTCAGCGAAGATTCTGTGAGGCAGCCTTAGAGAAAATAATGTGTTTTGATATCCAATGGGAGGCTGGAGTCCCCCGAGCCTCTCCCGTTCCTACGCCACTGCAAGGGGCTTTAAAAAAATTATGTGATGAGGTCTTAGAGAAAATATGTTTTAATATTCAATGTGTGGCTTGAACTATGATAATAATAAGCTATATAATGGTAGGGGCCCCCCAAGTCTCTTTCTGTCTTACGCCATTGTATCTATCCGTATGTGTGTACATGCACTTGTGTGCGTGTGTGCAGCCTTAAAAAATACGATATAAATAATTTATTTTGATCTTTGAGCTAACATGTGGATCTAGTGAATTAAGCAAATGTCGTCCTCCTACAATTTGGAGAGAAGAAGGCTTGATGATTAAGCCCACAGATTCACGTCATCGAGTTTGCATTCAAACCTCGGTAAAACATCATTTGTGAGCATGTCGATATTCGGAAATCGCGTGGAGCAGACAACCTAATCTTGACTGATGCTATGAGTAACTATACAATCTATAAATTAAGAGAATCAAGCCATTGAACTTCATTTTTGAACTATAAACGCATCGGCAGAGGAAATTATGCATAACCAAAAATAATTTGTTTTCCAATTTCCAAAGAAACGCAATCTATGTTGAACTGTAGTGTTGAGTGGTTAAAACGTTGCAACACTCGCATTTTTTGAACGAAATGATTGTATTATACAATGATTTCGACACCCACGTATAATTATCTCAGTCTAGAGCTATTTGTTTTTTGTTTAGGAGAAAAAAAGATGCCGTCCCCATCCTTGAATATAATAATCAAAGACATGATTTTAATAACCATTTTGCAACTGAATTTAACAATTTTGTCTTGAAACTCCTATGTCTTGTATCCAAATGTAGCATGTTGAATATGGTGACTCATTTTTTTTTAGAAAGCGGAAAACAAAATGCATGATCTCGCATTGAGACCTGTGGATGTTGCCCCAAGAAATTTTTTTTACGAAATTTGCTTGCGTGAGATATTTCGCTCTCGCATGCGAGAGATCATACTACAATGTATGGCAGTACGGTTCCCAGTATCCCACGAATCCCGGACAAAAGGAAAACGCAAGGGTACGTTTACCGATAGCCTAATATCATGGAATAGAAAGGAAACGTTTATTCTCCAAATCCTAAATTGCTTTTTTGCAAGCAACTACCCTAAATGTAAAAAGAACCCCCCAGTTTAATCGATTCCGGTGATTTCCGCGTCCGTCTTCCTCTCATAGTTCTTTAGAATAACTAATCGTTGTGGCGAGGTAGCAGCCCTTGCTGGCCGTGTTGAAAAATTTAATGACAAGAACGACAGTCCTCACGAAGGGGAAGGAGAGGAGCAGGAGCTATTGGAAGATACGCGGACGCATGCGTCCTCTCAGGCCCCTCTTCACGTGGAGGCATGGATTCTTGGCTGAGGCGAAAGCCTGTGTGGCAGTCGCAGTTTTGCCATGGCGGATGCTCGGCAACCATGGTTGTCTTGGCTCTTGGTCCTCCACTTGGTCAACTTCTTGTTTCCTACCAATAGTGGTAAGTTGTTTATCTAGCAAAAACTTTGGGATGGTTTTAGTGATTTCTTTGCTACGTAAGTAACAGGTGGACTGAAATAAACTTGAGACTTTATATATGTTGCGCCTGTAGAACCAGGGAACAAAAGAGCGTTTCTTTTAAGTTTATTTTCACTACCTATAAGTAAGTGGATTTTGTAAATTTGGTGGTAGTAGCGTTTTTATTTTTTTTTTAAATATCGCAAAAGGAACTTGCTAATTTGTTGTTCTTAAAATGAATTAATACAACTAAAATTCTACAAAAAAAAAAATTCTGTCTAATGTTTATTTTGGAATGTATTCTTTTCCACAATAATATTGTGTAAACGCCGTGAGGGGGAATGGCCTCCACATGAAATATGGTTGTCGATGGACTGGCTGGAAACTTTTGATGGACTCATATTTTTTCGATAATTTTTTACTTATTTCATTAAAATCAACACTTTAGAAAATGCTTTTGGGAAAACGTTTATTTTTGCAATGCAACAGTTATTTATTTTCGAATTAAGCCTTTCGGAAAAATATTAATCTATCAATTTTTTTATATTATTATATTAATAATATGTATTGTGTTATCCGCTGCGCAATTCTGGACTTTCAACCAGCACTTCAGTAGCCGTTATATTCGGAATTCTTCTTTTATTATGACTAAAAAATAACTTCTTTTAAAACTCTTCATAAAATTAAAGCGTTATTCATACTTTATCTTTCTGAAAAGAGTGTTTCGTTGCTTCATTTTCTCACCTCTATAAATACAACTCTCTCTTCTTCAAATATAACAGCCGTTTTAAAAGATACCAGCTGGATGTAAAATGCTCATTTCTTCACTTCGCAATTTAAGTACAATTTAAATTTTGAATGTGCGCTTTTGAAACTTACTTAAACTGGTCTGGATATATTTTTTTCATAATCTTACTTTAAAAAGTTATCGTATCTACATATATGATAAGAGTGCCTAGCAGTCTATTCGTGCATGTCGTTTAAACACACATGTACATGTAGACATTTACATCTATGATTATAAATATTATCCAGTACTTGCACGAATGATGCAACAAGGATGCATTCAACCATGAGTACATGAGTATACACACTATATACACACTAGGTATATTTGAATGCTATTACAGTGGGAGAGTTTTTCTTTATAGTCATCGAAAAACTACGGATCTAAAAATAACTGCAAAACAGTTGAAGATCTCAAAAGGTACAATATACATTAAAATGCCTATCATATTTGTAGAAGTTGAAAAAAAATGGATTTCATAATAAAACAGTCCACTCTTTGGAGATATATTTAAATTGACATATGTGTGTTTTTGAGTAATTATTTGATTGTTGTGTGTATGGACACGTAAGTTGTGACGGTATTTTATCACTATCACTGTAAACACAAATTCAACTGGGACATCCGAATATGATAGTGGTAAAATGCCGTTACAGAGTATAGATACATGTACAGAATGAACAAAAATTATGAAAAACGGCTTAAGGCAAAGCGGTAAGAAAGAAAGGAGGAAAGCCGTGGATTCAAAAATGGGCTAATAAGGATTGAATATGGCGACACATTAACTTATTCACGTAAGCATTTTTCCAAAAGCCTGTTGTCTTCATTCAGCCATCCTTTTTTATGTCTGCCTGTTGGTCGATAATTCAGACTTGCTACTGTAGTCATGCCTCGCCTATTCGTGTGCCAAATTCTTCCACATTTCTCTATGTAGAATCTAGGTCTGCTTTATATATGTGTACGGTATAGATTTTCAGTTTTTGATGCACACTCTTCCCACGCCTTTGATTTCGTCAATTGCTCAATTCCGTGCGTCTTCTCAATTTTCAGGGAATTTTATTTCTGAAGCGTGTATTCAATTTCTTAGTTTTATTATCAGCCTATATATATATATCACCACTTGTGTCAATTTCACAAATCATGCGTGACCGCGTGAATGATCGGAGCGTATTTTCTGATCATGAGAATTAAGTTCAAAGCCCAAGTATTTCCGCTCATATTTGAATTCCGCTGACTCACAAAATTGTAAAGAAAGAAAAAAGCCACGCTTCTCGAAGGCTTGCTTCGATCCGACGACCATCCAGGTTTCGCTCAGGCGTACCGCTAACTGTACTAGTGAAGACAGCTGGGGTGGCTCTAATTTCGTACTTACGTCGTTACTTCCATAACTCGCGTATTAAAGCGGAAAATCGCGCGGAAATTTCAATTGAGAGCATTAAGACCACCACTCGCGTTATGTGACATACAATAGGAGCTGTATTAGCTCACGTTTTAATTATAATACAATCAGAACGTAAAATTTCTACATAACGCTAGGTGGAATACATTAGGGTTGATAACAAGGTCACAAAGAATTCGTTTTTGCGGGTCAAGAAGAACAAAGGTCATGTCGCGCCGGGACCTACAATTTGCTGAGAAACCCGAACCTCTGCTGCTATGGAAACCAAACCCGGGATTACGGTGGGTAGAAAAACGGCACTCGTTCTACGATACCCATGGGGTTCGAACCCGGGTTAAGGGCGTGGTATATGAATGCACCACCACTACACAACCGTGGAGCAGTGGACTCACATTTTTCGCAAGAATCCGAATCCTTAAAAACTAGGCAACTGTCCTCGGACTATAGTAAGCAGTTATTCGGTGAACTTTTTTTTTAGGGGGGAAAAGAGAGAGGCGTCGTTGGGAGTCGAACCCGGGTTAACGACAAGCTAAGTGAACGCGTTACCACTGGGCAACAGAAGGGCCCATCATAAAGCATTGTTTTAGATGGTAGGGAGAAATGTGTCGACGTATTTCTGACAAATAAAGCTGGTCTATTTGAAGACAACTTTCGTTAGAGTCTGAAACACTTCGATATACAGATCTGTCCTTAACATCCGAAACTACGATTCATGACGTTGTTTTCTAATTTTAATATAATTAGATTTGTATAATTTATAGCAGAAGATTTTGCAAAACATAATATTAGTCCCCAGTTAATAAAAAAAATGTGAATCTTTATAAAATGGATGTTTTAATAAATTTTGTAAATAATTTTTTTTATGTAAATGGTTCTTAAAACCTGTACCATGCTATAAACGTCGGTTCTTATCTCGTCATCGAAGTTAAAGAATGCGATCGGTCTAGTCCAATGGAACAGTTAAAAATAACAGGAGGTGACGTCGCAAACGGCCTAGCCGATTACAGCAAAGTGCGGACTTCATTTCAGAACTTGTTTTTGACGCAGACAAAAGTTCGCTAAAATCCAGTTCTGAAATTGGGTCCCCCTCTACTGTAATCGGCTAGGCCGTTTGTGACGTCACCTCCCGTTATTTCTAACTGTTTCATCGGACTACTTTTCGTGAACGGACAGTAGGTGACCAGCCGAGAAGGGACCGTATACTGTGGACAGTATCTGCGATAATATTGTAGGAATGGGGGCTTTTTTCTACTATACAGAACGGCTGTGGTTAATTCCTGATACGCTACGGGACGCTGAATTTTTTTCTGCAGCCTCGTATTCCCGAGATTGATTTCCGTGGTGGAATAAGCTGGCGGAGGTAGGATTCGTCCTTAAACGCTAGGTCCTCTGGGCATGGGACTACCAACCCCACCCTAAAAAATTCGATATCCACTATTACGAAAACTTGGAAAAGTAGGCCCAAGCTCTGCATGAACCGCATGTGCCAATGTTTATTTTTTTATACTTCTGAATTGTAAATGAATTAATTTGAACATTTTCTACCGCAACTCCGGCTCCCAAAATTAGAATGATGCAAAAAAAAAAAATCAATGCATCCAATATCCTTAAATAGCTGATTTACTAAATTTATTGATGGTAGAGAAATGTTGGAATGCGCATACTTAGAAATGTAATTGTTCATCTTCGTTTTCTAGACCAAGATCTTCTATTTTAGAGAATATTTAAACATTCGCAAGAATTGAATACTCAAAAGAGATGAAAACGCTGTAATTTTTACAAAATTAACACAGTTAGAAGGTTTATTTAATCGCGCTAACAGCTGTTTCGATAGCCATGGGCTATTATCGTCAGAATGATAGCTGATACAACACAATGTGCGATGCCTATTCTAATTTAACGCACTTTAATTTTATGAATTGCAGTTGTTGTAGCCAGATACATTGGACTCGTGTTTATACAAAATTCTAATTTACGAACTGCAAGTTTTACGAACTGTTGTGTTGGTCCTGAAAATTATCCTAAAGAACTGATGTAAATTGCAATTTACGAATTACAAGTTTTTACGAACTGTTGCATTAGTCCTGAAAAGTATCCCGTATAACTGATATAAATTCCAATTTACGAATTTTTTACGAACTGTTGCGTTAGTCCTGAAAAGTATCCCGTAGAACTGATATAAATTCCAATTTACTAATTACAAGTTTTTTACGAACTGTTGCGTTAGTCCTGAAAAGTATCCCGTAGAACTTATGTAAATTCCAATTTACGAATGACAAGTTTTTTATGAACTGTTGCGTTGGTCCTGAAAAGTATCCCATAGAACTAATATAAATTCCCATTTACGAACTTCTGCTTTTGCGAACTTTTTTTAGCATCCTTTGCGACCCCATACGAGTTCGTGAAAGCGAAAATCTGTTGTATATAGATTTTAACGGCAAAGTAACAAAAAATTGATCTTCAAAATTATCTAATAAGAAACAATATACAGTCGAACCTCTTTTTAACGAACGTCAATTGTGCGCATTTCTTGTTGGATGCTGAACTATGAACGCTGTTTAAAAAACGAAATACACACAAACGCAGTTTAATGCGTAAAATTTGTGTTTGTTTGAAAAAATGTGTTTAATGTGTAAAAATGTATCTCCAGCTCAAATTAAACTGCGTTTATAATTTGTTTTTAAATATTATTTTGCGCAGTGTATCGCTCATATTTTCATACGAACGTTGTATTGATGAATTTTAACATATTTCTTTCATTTAACGAAGCTTTTTGGCAAAATCTTGCGACTTTGTTAAATTGAAATTCAGCTGTAATTACTTGTTTAAAAATTTTATATCTTAAGACTATTGTCCGTTCATCGAAGAAGTCCGGTGAAACGGAAATAATGGTAGGTGGCTTTAAAAACGGGCTAGCCACTTAGAGCAGAGCAGGACTCCAATTTCGGAACTTGTTTTTAGTGACTCTTTGTCTACGCCAAAAGCGAGTGTAGAACTTGGAGACCTACGATGTTGTAATCAGCTGGCCGGTTTGTGACGTCAACGCTTATTATTTTTAACTTTTCCATCGGGCTTCTTTTTGTGAACGGACAGTACTCACCCGAGACATGGCCACTGATTAAACGTAACCTGCGAGCATTTTACACTCATAACCATGCTGCGTCTGAAACTCGTGCATCTAAACTAGGAGATGTTCCACTGTGGTTTTGACCTCAGGACTGATGAGAAAAACGTTTTTCCTTTCCGTTAAGGAATCGAACCCCAGACTTCGAGCCTGATGTTGATACTTAACTGTTACATCACCATTACGCCACCAAGTTTTGAGCTCCATTACAAATGGTTTCTCTAATTTAAAAACGTTTGTTCGAACAAGTTATGAACAACTGCTGTTTTCACAACGTTCGTAAAGGTTTGTTGTTTTACTGAAAACCGAATATTCGTGAAGGTTCGAGAAAATTCGGATTTTACAATGGCTGTAAAAACTGAAGTTTTGGATGCATTGTTCGAAGAAGAAATGCAAAGTAGGTAGTTAAACTAGCGTCTTGGTTTTAGTTATCTGTATGCAGGGGATTGCTCAAACGAAGGAAAAAAAATACTTGCTAAAACATTCAAATGACCAATATGGAACCAGGCTGTTGGGCGCTAAATGAAGGCTGATTTGAATAAACGTTTTTTGCGCCTGGAAATATGCTGTTGCGAAAATAATACTTTTCCACTAATGTTCTCAGTTCTCAATTTGCAACAGAATTCCAAACACGCATTTCACTGAGCGCAATTTATGAGGTTAGTGCTTGAAAATTTTTACGAATCGGAAAGAATGAAAGTGCCCCTAAATCATTTAAAGTGAGGCGCCAAATTACAACAACTACCTTAACTTGAAATTTAAAAAAAAAAAAAAAACTATTTTACTAATTATGCGCGACGATGAAGCAACACAAAAAATTCAATATGGCTGCTGCTTCTTCTCTGCCGAAACGTGATCTAGTGGAGAAGAAGAATATTTGGATTATACACTCATTAATTCGCTTCCTTTCATTGGACATTATTAATAGGCGTTTTTACTCATTAATTTTTGTCCCTCCATTGGACATCATTAATTTTACATTTATTCAAAAATTTATACCGCATAAAAATACTGATGGCAATTTGTGAAATTAGTGATTTTGTGAAGCATTTTTATGGAAATGATGTAGGAACTTTCTTGTTACCAATTCACTAATAATAATTAAATAAAACAAATTAAAATTATATTTACTGAAACTCATATATTTCAATTTGAAAAAAAATTAAGCTCCTTTAGATAGTAGCCTAACGTTTAAGCTAAGTTTTATGGCTCTTATCGGCTGGTTTTAACAATGATAGATTTCGTACAAATATCTTATTATAATGGATTAAAATGTTGTTGAGTGCAATTATAGTTGGAATAAAGCATTAGAAAGGATTAAGGCAGGTAAATATGGAACAAAATCCTTATTGTTTAAGCTATAGTTATAATTCAAAGGTTTTCTACATAAAAAAATCCGTTATGAAAAGAAGGTAAAAAAAAAATTATAGGCAATTTAATACACGACGCTCAGTTTTTTCGAAATGCCCATGATGTCTCTCGTTGTTACAAATGAAGTTAAGTTTCAGTGGAATTAACCGATTTTCAGGACGCATCCCCTACAGTAGCACTTCCGTACAAAGGGTACACTATTAAAGGGTTAAATAATTCTAAAATTGTCTTGCCTAGTCTACAACTTTATTGTAAATTGAGTACTATCGAAAAAAAGGTCTTAGATCATCCTTTCACAAAATGTACGCCAATATTACATCTCAAATTCTAGTTTAAAAACTAAAGGCAGTAAAGGTTTAAGTCCACAAGCCGAAATTGGTTGGAAAATGATTGTAGAAAGCTATAAAATATCGCCGATAATTGAAATATATAAATATTATATCTTACAAGGAGAACCCACAGTGAGTGCCCCACAGATTTTGATGAAAGTAGAGCTAAAATATGGAAATACGTATCTCGGCATTCGTGCTAATGTGGCTTATTTTCGGGGATATGAATTTTTAAGATTTTTCATCCTATATATGAACTTAACACTTAAATGCGTGACCCAAAATACTTACACGAATGCGTAACCACGGTGTAATTGACCCCGGGCCTCAAATTATAATTTTCGTTGAAATCCCTCCATGAATTATCCCCTTGCATTAATTTAAATGTTAAATTTGATAACTCAGTAGCTCATTAACATTGTATATAACATATTTAATAATTTAATAGTAATAAATTAAACCATATGCAGGACCCGAGCTAGGAATTTAATATTGTTCGTCCATAAATTAGTCGATTTCATGAATTATTTTGATCAAAGTTATCATCATTATTTATTTTGAGCTTCCTAAGAAATCGGTAGACATTTGTTTAGTGAAAATATTCTTTCTAGATAATTTTACGATTTGGTTGCATTTCGCACACAGGCGAATAGCTAGCTCAAGCCCAGATACATAATGGTTAGAATAATATAAAATTGGTAAATACCTTTTACACAGTGCATATTTGCATTTTTCAATTATTAATATGCAACTACTTATTAATATGGACATAGTTGAAAGCTAAATCACTTATTATTATTATATATTTCAAGAAATATTACAACGAAAAAACGGCAATATTCATTTCTGACTTACTCGTTTGTTTACATTGCAAAACATGACTGGCAAGCTATTATGCTATGTTCTTTGCAAACATTATTTTTGCATTTTACACAAATAGTAGCTGATTTTCTGTCATTAGCATATGGGCAAACTGAGCATCGCCTCCTTTTTGCCGATCCATTCGAAGAGGCGGTTGTTACCGCCTGCTCAAATCCCACTCCACGAAGTTTGATCTGTACGGAAAGTTGGTTCCATCAAAATTCTTTGTCAGCATATGATTAATTCAAGCTTTGCCAACTCAAAAATAGGCCGACGTTTATGAAATACATTTTACCATACACCGATTGCATTAAAATATTCATGACATTAACGGCAGCCACATCTAAATAATACAGAAGCCAGAGCAAATGGTCACCATCTCTCACTCATTTACGTGTATGTCCTAATAAATGATCCAAAGACAATAATTGATTTCAGTTATAGACTATGATTCTAGTTTGGAGTGAAGCCCTGCCTCGTTATGATCATGGCATATTGTGCTTAGGAAGAACAACATGATATTGTGTACCGAGAACTATAGTTGCTTCACTATCTGAAATTACATCATAATCACTTTCACTATTTGATATGACATCATTTCCTATAGAATGTTGCGCTTCAAGCGAGGGAGGCAAATCGACATCATCTTCATCCTCACTTGGCGTCAGTAAAAAATCTGTATCGTTCAATAAATGGGATTGCTCCTCCACAGTTAGTCCTCTCTTTCTTGACATGTACAACAAATATTTATATTAGTATAAATAATTTATAATAATATTATACATTATTGCATATATTTTATATTGTATACTATGATTGTATATAGTTTGTTACATCTTATATATTAATTGTTATATAATATTAATTCTGATTAAAGGTTAAATTTATATATGCAATATAATAGATTAGGTAGAATCATGAGACTAAGCACTCAGAGGAATCTCTTTTAATTATTAGTTAATACCTCGAAGAAATTTTCCATTCAAAATTAGTAAAAATTAATATTTATAAAAAGTATAGACAAACTTTAATTCACAAAATATTACTTTTATGGAAAAAAAGGTAAATCCAGAGGATGAGATATATCTAAATCGAACAGACGAGAAACAAGCTAGGCAATCAGAAAGTTTTGTTTACCAAGGTCTATTTATTTCCGTGGTACTTAACTTGACTGAACCGAAGATGAAATTGAAAAATGTGTTTAGAGAGTTGTTTCCAACCGTGTAATAAGTAAATGCAGAAAATTTTAGAAATTACAGTCACAAAACCTGCAAGATCGTCTTACCATTCATCAGGGTCAATTTGACCCTGGTTACGCATTAATGGGATAGGGGTATAAAAATTGCAGAGCAAAGGAAAAAAAGAAAAGCATTACAAACTTGATAAAAAAATTAAAAAATATATTATCTTAAATGTTAGAAGAACCTAGTTGGTAATTTTAGCTAGATTAAAAAAAAAAAAAAAAAAAAAAACCTTCACAGGGTCATTTTGACCCTGCTTACGCATTCTAGGGTTAAAACACAACGCCCTCTACAAGCCAATCGGTAGCTTGGGCGGTAAGTTGTCGGCTCTTCGCGCCGTGTTTTTGTGTTCGATGCCTGGGGAAATCGATTACACTTTTTTTTTATGTATCCTTTTTACATATTTATTTATGTGTTTTATACTTTTATTAGTAAAAATACTTCGCTTACAATCGGATTTTGTTCATAAACTTACTTTAATAAAATTCATATTTATGTAGTTATATGTTAATTGTATGCTTATTGGCAGTGATAATTTCTACTCGAATTTTAATTGTTGATTATTAAAAAGCTGAAAAGTAGAAAAAGTTTTGGTGTAGCCATCCAGCCTGTTATGTAGTTAAGTAGATCCAGCACACTTTAATAATGTTTTTACAAATGACGACGGCACCTCTTCTTCTACTGTTGAAGTAATTCCACCTCATTGTACCCCATACTGTCAACCTCGTGATGTGTACTTCTTCCGTCAAGTAAAAAATTTCATTAAAAGGTTACAAAATTGTGTTGAAAGCTTACAAAAAAATAGTCATTTAAACATGCGAGCAGATAGATGCTTTGAAGATCCATTCACTTATTCACAATCAACTTTCGGCGCCGAATTTTAAGAATACATTACAGTACTCTTGGTTTGTTGCAAAGTTAACAAACGAAAGAAGCGTTTTTGAAAATGTAGATGGTATTTGTTTTCCAGATGATATTAGACAAAGAAAATCAGTTGTTCGAACAATTCATTTATAAAATGCTCACGTTGTAGAATTTTTTTATGTTTTTATTGTTTTTATGATAATTATCATCCAAAACTGTGTACCAGTATACAATTCCGACACCTCCGATAGTGATACACAAAAAATATGTTCACATCAGTCAGTTTTAAAATAAAATTGATTGCATTTTATAAAATAAAATGTTTCTATATAAATAAAATGCACATAAAATGTTTATATGTTATAAAATAAAATTATGTTTATATGTTATAAAATAAAATGATGTTTATATGTTATAAAATAAAATGATGTTTATATGTTATAAAATAAAATATTACATACTAAAAATACATTTTTCAATAGATAAATATATTTTAAAAAAATATTAGGCATAATAGATACTAATAGAGGATGACTGCAA
This sequence comes from Dysdera silvatica, assembly GCA_006491805.2. NCBI lineage: Eukaryota > Metazoa > Arthropoda > Arachnida > Araneae > Dysderidae > Dysdera > Dysdera silvatica. The sequence goes on along the minus strand of QLNU02015360.1, from coordinate 208,578,651 downwards.
AGGCTAATAATGACAAAATAAGACGAATTAACGCAGTTTTCTTTTTTATTTAATGGAATTGTTAAAAGTTTTCAGAAAAAATCTTTCAATCCTTAAATAAAACAAAACTGCGTTATTGGTGTAATTTCATCCCTTCACAGGTTGACAATGAGTACGCAAATTTTATAAAAGTTATATTCACATAAAAACTTACAGCTAACTCCTAAACTTTTTGTACCTTTACAACTCTTCAATTAAAAATTAAAATTCGTGTAAAAATTATAACTGCGAAAAATAGTATCACAGAATTAAATATGTAAATATGAATTTTATTAAAGTAAGTTTATGAACAAAATCCGATTGTAAGCAAAGTATTTTTATTAATAAAAATACATAAACAAACATGTAAAAAGGATACATATTAAAAAAAAAAAGACCGATTTCCGCGGGCATTAAACGCAAAAACACGAAGCGCTAGGCCGGTAACTTACCAACTAAGCTACCGATTGGCTTGCGGAGGATGTCGTATTTTAAGCTCATATATCGGATGCAAAATCTTTAAAAATCCATATCTCTGGAAATAAGCCGCATTGGCACGAATGCCGAGACACGTATTTCCTTATTTTGGCTCTACTTTCATCAAAAAATTTCATCAAAATCGGCGGGGCACTCACTGTGTGTTCCTCGTTAGTAAAAATGTTTGGGAAATTAAGAAGGATTGCATGAAAATTGATATTAAATAAACATCAATAAAATTGATATTAAATTGATATTATATATACGGAAGCCCGAATAGAGCAAAATAGCAATTATTTTAATTACCGGCAATAAGGCGAAACTGGCCGTCTGACTCATCAACTATTCAGTACCAAAATTGTGAAACGAATTATAGGGATAGTTTAATAGCGACACACTGCACTAATCAATAGAAATAAAAGCAACACAATTTTAGTGGTGCAGTTAGATAACATTATCAATACGATAATACTGCTGATAGCTATTTCGATAGCGTTAACCAGCTACCGTCGTCAGAGCGAATGGCGGCTTCTGTTTATGTCCGTGCTGTTGGTCGGTGTTGCCATCACGTCGGTTGGAAACTTGATTGGGCGGAGGAGTAAAGCGTATTTGTGGAGACGCCTTCAGCCGTGAGACCCAAAAGGTTTTTCCAAGTGGATGATATAGAGTTACTAAGGAGTTGATCATTAACTGCAACATTGATGTTTGCTAGAATGTGAAATGCCTCAAAGAAACTGAGATCAAGTGTTGAGTTGACTTTTTTAATAATATGTGCATTAGAGAATAAGAACTTGTGTTCGAATTCCCATGAGTGTTTTTCCAAAGCCGAATTTATAGGGAGACTAAAGAATAAAAATAATTTACAATTATAAAAATATTTAAAATTGTCATTAAATAATCTGGAGGAGCACATAGATGCTTAGAATCGCCTAATGGTGGTTTTATTTTAATTATATATACTCTAGTTTTTTTGTTTTATTTTAATTTATATTTATTTAGGTCAGGAGTACGTAGATTATACTCAAGTGTTTACTTGTGATCCGCTTTCCGCATCAAAGCAAATAAAGCATTATTATTAAAATATTTCGCGGAAAAAAAGCATCGTTTTGGCTTAATGTGATTTTATCATTTTAGTTTTAAAGTTAGATTTAAGTAAGGCCCCTAAAACAGGTAGCTGGCGCATATCCGTCAGTTTGTTGCCATTGTATCACATGATCGTGGTTACAAATTGTATTTATTGGCGACATTTTAAAAGTTGCGCCAATGTTTACATTCGTCAGATAGTCATGTATTTGATCATTTTCATGCCAAAATAGCGATCATTGCGCCAATGCCGAAACCCTTTATCGCCATGGTAAAGGAAACCGAAATTGTGCAAGAAAATGGCGGCTGATGCGTCGGCCTAGGCTTTTAGGGGCTCTAGGTTTAAGGGTCAACTGAAATTCTAATGACGTAAGGTGTTTGCTCCATGAATTTCTTTATTTTTATGAACTATTTTCCCTAAATTGTGAGTGAGAAAACAATACTTGCGATTGTCAAGAAAGCTTATGAAATGACGTTAGTAAAGGTACAGTGAATCCGACTGAAACAAATGTCCAAAAATTTGTTATTGAAAAGCAGGGATGAAAAGCCGGGCAGTGTTGCCATTGTTTTTCAAGTTTATATCTAGAAACACTTCGACATATAACTAGAATTGTCTAGATCAGCGGTTTTTAAACTTTCCAAGACCGCGGACCCCTTCTCCCAGAGATCACTTGCTCTCGCGGACCCCCAAGAATTAACTCAAAGTTTAAAGCCCGGAATTTGCATCATACATATTTATTTCTAGTGTTTTATCGCTAGTTTTTCCCATTTAAGGAAGGAATTTTTGGTCCCCTCAGAATTTATTCGCAGAATTAACAAGAAAATTCTCTTTTCATAATATTTTTTCGAACCTTTGCGGAACACCGGGAGAATCTCGCGGACCCCTTGATACGGTACTGCGGACCCACAGGGGTCCGCGGACCACAGTTTAAGAACCGCTGGTCTAGATTTTTCTATCAGCTACAAATTTAGATAGGAAGTATTTTTCAATTTTGACAATTTATTAATAAAACTTCATTAAAAAGATTATTAAAATGATAATAGATCTATATAAAGCTAAAATTAGCAATATTTATATATGTCTAGCTAGTTTTATAACTTTGGCTCTTTGAGTAACCCACTGACTCTTCGTGCGTTTTTAATAAATGCACTACCTCTTTACTAACAAACTATGGCTTTTCCTTTCTTTGTTGTTTTTTCTTACAGAGAAACTACTCACAAACTCTCAAATTATCTAGGTCTTAAGAGGGTTGGATTCCTCAGAAAATTGTAACTTCCGGCGCAGTATGACCTTTGCTGTCCTTGCGCCATAAAAAACACAACAAACGAGCATTAGACATAGTAGACCCTACTGCTACAATGAATAGTTTTATACAATGGTAATCCTGTAATTTCCTCTGTCCCTACATTCCATGGTTATTATACCATGAACACAAACTATAGGGTATATACGTTATATGTATACGTTATATTAGCCATAAATTGACCTTCTTTTAGAAAATTTTAAAAAGTGCCTTAAATTGGTCAGATTATCATGAAACTTTAGTTGTAGCAGTAATTTGAAACTAGTTAACGGGATATAATACTTTGACGGACAGAAATACCCCCAAAGGGAGCTGGCAGGGGGTCGCATTAGGACGAAAATTGGCCAAAATTGTGAAAAAAACAAAACACCGTAGAAGCGTTCATGACTTCAGAAAAATAGGTTAAGTAGACTGTTTGATTAACTATTGCTGTGCAGCTCTTCGCCCGTTTCCATTCCATAATTTAGTGAAAAGGAAAACGACCCAAAACTCACCACGAGGAGGTGGCCGCACTTCCAGTTCAACCCATTCCACCCACGCCATTTCCAACCAATCAACCATATCTGGAAGTGGAAAATTACTATTCTTTTGATTTGATTTAGTTCCCCATTAACTGGACTTTGTTTTCCAATAATGGCATTTGGCAGCGAGAAAGCCAAGTTGCTCTGATGAAACCATCTCTGCTGTCACCGCCACATACTTTACTTGCTGCTTCTGTGATTAGTTTCACAGTAAGTTTAACCTCCTGAGTGTGACATGGAAATTCGTTTATGTTGAAAGTTGTTATCTGCTTGGAATGAATGAGGTTTAAGATTTCCTCGGATGTTGCAGATGCTAGAAGTGGAGGACAGGTAATTTTCGTTGATAACCAGCTGATCAACCCTGTGTAGTCTTTTGCATTAAAACTTAAATCAAGAATGATGAACCTACGTACGGATTTGCATTTATTTTCCCTGGCATTTAAAATGGGTCTCAAACAAACTTTCTGACATGCTTTTTTTCGTCTTTCACCATAGCCAGAGAAAGATTCTCGAGATGGGCAAAGAAGGCATTGTTTTGGATTACTGAATCAATGATTGTTTTGAAATGATCTGATAAGTATCTTGAAGTCTGAATACACTGAAACACGTGTTTTGGGCTTTGAAGTATTGCTGGTTGGGTTTTGATTGTGAACCATAGAGGTGAGTATACTTTCAGGATGAACGTTGTGATATGAAGAAGGTTTGAAGATGGGTCTGAGGAAGCAACGTATAGTCTAAGGACTCTATTAGCCGTTGTCAACCACCTGGAATGGCTGAGCAGTCCAGGGTTACAAATGGCAAGATCTGGAGGACAAACACCTGAGTGGATGGCCAGTGAAATTTCAAGTAAATATTTTTTATCTTTGCTTAGGATATCCCTGTTCACTTTTGGAAGCATGCACTGTATTTTCAGGAATTCTACCAGTGGTAATTTTTCACATCCTTGAAGGTGCTTTCCGATAGATCCAGACATACGCGTACGCAGAAAGTTCGTAAATGTGTGTGTGTGTGTGTGTGGGGGTTATGGGCTTAATGGAGAGTTTATAAAGCCGCAACTCACATATTTCTATGTTAAATATACAAAATTTCATTGCAATGGGGGTTACAATCCCCATCAACAAACCCTCCTGCGTAGCCAATGGGTCCGTTTTCCACCAGTGTTTGTGTTCGTTCCATTGCATCCAATGCCTTCTTTGCCCATCCTGACAATTTTTTTCTGGTTACGGTGAAAGACGAAACAAAGCATATCAGAGAGTTTGCTTCGAGACCCATTTTAAAATATAATTACTCTTAAAATTGATTTTTATGAAAGCCTGTTCTTATGCACGAAATTTATATTAAAAAAATCTTGTTTACAAAAATGTGCTACATATTTTAACTCTCAAATGCATGTACATTTGAAATATGTAATAAAACAAGTATGCAATTTTTGAAGCGATTTTGACAAAAAAAAGCGTCAGGTTACCTCGAGAAAAACTGAATTTTATAATATCTTAAGTTTAAAGAAAAAATGTGACTCATGTTGTGCGTTGAATTTTTTAATGAAAAAATTATGATTACTTTCTTCTCACGCGTACACACAGGAGAAAGAAACAAGTCGCCTATTTCTGTAACAGATCATTTCACGGTTTTTTTTCCGGAGAAACGTCATGTTTTCTGGCAAGAATCGATAATCCGTTATCACCTCTGAAGGCAAGAAAAAAGAAATCCCCAATAAATGGCCGAACAAATTGTTAGTCCTCCCATCGCATTACTGTCCGCAGGTGTGCTATGAGTGCAAACGAGTGAGAACATAACAAGAAAGGATCATAAGGATTTACTGGGAATATTTGCGGTTGAAGTACCTAAATGCCACTTAGATGGGTAATGGTTTGATGTACGATGTTCCTGCGTGCAGTAGCAGCAACGTTTGTTCACCCTATTTACTCCACCCTCCACCATCGCCGAAGTACCCCACCATATACTTTCGTTTCAAATAAAGTACAGCAAGAAAGAAAATCGCTTTCTCTTTCAATAGATAAATATTTTAGTCGGTAGCAGGCTCCAAAAGCAATTGGCAAAGAATGAAAGGATTGATGCAATATATTTTCCGAAACTTCACCAAGTTTTTATGTGCATAGAGAGTGCAAAACGCACATTGTGTACAAACGCTATTTTAACCAAAATACAACACGGCTCATTTGAGTTTGATATTGAATTTATTTAAAGATTCTTCACAAATGTAAAACAAAAAACAGGCTTAGCGTATATTCAAATTTAATTCGCAAGAAATAACTCTTATTATTAGATTATTGTACAAGATATTGTGTGCGTGTGACAAAATATATTTGAAGAAATTGCTTCAAACGGATTTCCTGTGTTTCTCTTTGAATCCATTCTGTGGTAGGTTTTCGGGAATAGTGCAAGTTTTGGCTTTCGCGGGTTTTACTGTGAGTTTGGACAAGGACAGAAAAAGCGTATCTCCTGAAAGGAGGAAAAAAGCGACAATGATAACGTCAGAAGAGAATTTCCTGGAAAACAGATGCCGGATTGAAGAAAGAACGGATAGCGAGGGATCCGGAATTTCGTCGAGATTTGTCTCCAACGGTGGCAGCAACTTCTACAGAAGATGGGAAGTCCTTTATCTTACAATGTTTTGGTTCCATCCCACTCCCACAGTGACAAACGACTGACGTCAGCGAACATAACAGAGAATAGAAGGTATTCCTCTGCAACACACATGACTTTTTCAAAGGAAAAGAGTGCTTCGAACTGACATTAAGCGTGCCGAAAATTCTATTTCATGTTTAGTCAGTAGCAGAAATGAGTTTTAAAACATGTATGAATAATGTAAAAACTACATAAAAAAACATGTATGAATGATATATATATAAATGATTATAAATAGGTATTTGGTTTCTTAAACTCAGAATATTTTTATGTAAACAACTGTGCAAATATGAATTAATCAAAATCTAAGATCAGGATCTATTTTGAGTGCTTGTATTGTGTTAGAATATTGTATTGATTTCAATTATTTTAACTCGTATTGTGTTCGAATCTTCATAAAAACTATGGATTAAAGTTAAAATATTTGCACAAGCGCACAATAATTATATAGTTATTTTATATTATTGCTTGTATAATTGTGTTTTGATTTTAATTTAATTTTATTATAAAGACCCTTAGAGCATGAACTGAGAAGTTAAGCGAAATAAAGTCTTCAATGCCGCAAACGTAGCCAAAGAGCACATATAACTGAATATTTTCTCCTAGCAACTTTTGTTGAAATAATTTCCGAAAAGTCCGATTGGCTCACCCATAATGAAATTCCATAAACATCTAAACTATATTATGATAGATATTCATTTACCTCAATAGTTTAAATTACTCTGTTATAACTTCCGTGTCCTTTGTTTCTTCAAATTATTAAGTTGTGTTCATAATGTATCATATCACTACTATTGGAAGTTGCAGAAATGTTTTAGATTACGATGTTCGGAGCGACTTCATGCCGCTATTATTACCTTTACTAAAATTAGTATAGAAGCTTATATTATTCCTATTTTACTCGTCGAATGTGTTACCCTTTAACATTTTCAAAAATACGGACAATAACAAATTGAGTTTTCCTGATTTCGTGAATTTAATTAGAGTTGGGCTTCCGTATCTACCTCAGCTTGCTAATTGCAAAATAGATCTTGGAGAAACGTGCCATTCGTCTAAGCTCGCCACCTTGAAAGATTTTTCTCTACATATAACATTAATTCGATGAAGATTATAAAAGATTGTTACTAAGTTGGAATTGAAAATTCATTCTCCTTCTCCCATCTCACCCCACAGCATCATTCTCCTGCTTCAGCCACGTTCCTAAGCACTTCCAGAGACCATGATTAAATGAGTTTCCACAGAGGAGGCTATCTAGAGTCTTGTACTCAAAGATTCCAAAAACTGCCTCCGAATGTTGCCAGCCACTTGTGATTTACTGTCTTCGGAGACCATGATAGAAATTTTGTCGGTGACGAGCAAAGGCTTTCTTTCCCTTTCCCGAAATCTAGCTCGAGGGAAATTTCCATTCCAAAGTCTTTGAAGCGGTATTCTAATAACGGTCTTGGGAAATATATTTCCTGGTTTCATATTGAAATCCAGAGTCATTAATATTCTTTCGTCTTGGATTCTCTTCGCGGGAATTGTAAGTCTCACCTGTTGTTTCGGGATCTATTCTTAATACTTCACCCTTAAAGTAATGGTGGTTTTTTATTCTTAAATTCTTTGAGGAAAACTGGAGAACAATTTCTTCTAATTAGATATTCATAGATATGGTGCGGCCAATTCTTCTAAGTGTATGCGCTTTTTTACTTTATCTTATCTAAGCCATTCCATTTTTAAACTTTAGGGAGCCGGCAATTTATTGAAGAAATTTAAAAGACGACTTAATACACTGGAAGCAGAAAAGAAAGAAAACCTCTTGATCATCAAACGGAAGACGATTCCATCTCATCCCTGGGGTAGAAGCAATCAGCGGACAGTAATTTCCTTGTCGGCGTTAAATTGCTCAACTCTGTGCAGTTTCCCTGGTCGATGATTCTCTCTCTCTCTCTCTCTCTCTCTCTTTTTGCATTTCGTTTTTAATCTCTTTTCGTACCACGACTTCTTCAATTAAGTCAAAATTAAAGTTTCTGATTTGGGGTAGACCAACGCCTCTCTTTGTCACTTGACTTGGTGGTTAATGACTTCCCTCCCTCAAGAGTAATTTCTTTTGCGGTGCAACCAGTGTGTCTTGAAAACGATAGCCGAGGAAATTTTATCTTTTTTCCTTTGTATGAAACAAATCTTTTTTTCTCGTGCGGATTTTTCTTTTGTAAATATTTTGAAGTGCGTTTCGCGAACTTAGCTAGAGTAGTCGGAAAACAGTATTTTGTTTGCATTTTTTATTTAGCATGTGGGGAAGAGATTTTATACAAGGAAATGTCATATGCAGATTGAGCCTGGATATCTTTTCGTGTGTGATATATTTCATTACGTCACTAGATCGAAATAAGCACGTGCTGTTTCCTAGCTTGCATAGTCGAATATTCGATGATGCCGAACACAACGACTTAGAAATTCCTCACTCGTTAAATTTTGCTTTATTTAAAAAAAGAAAAAAGTTCCACAGGCCAAGCGATAACAGTAGCTCGATTTTATAATGCAAATTTATGTCTAATTATATTTATATTGAAGGGCAGTCAGGAAAAAATGGTGAGATTTTGCACATATTATAATTTCTTGTTATGAATTTGCAATGTTAGAGGAGTAAGTCTTTGATGTTGCAGACTGTATGCTCGTTGCAGAAACGAGCGGTACATGCGTATTTCGACCTGCGTTGAACGTTCATTCCTTGCATATAATGGTTATGAAGTTTTCAAATCTTGATTTTGTTGCAATATTACTGGAGCGAAAGGGTGTGACGCACGAAGATTGGCTCAAAACGTACCAGCTTTGCTACAATTCGAACTAAACAAGCCTAGTTTTAAAAGTTCACGTCTGTATAAGTATGGAGAGAGTAAAAGTCGTGTAAATCCCTCAATATCATGGTACAGTACATATGAAACGAACAACTTTCAGAAAGGTTGGTGCAAACCATCAAACACGTTTCATTTGCTAGTGTTTTACGGTGCAAAGACAATTATGGTTATGCTGCACCGGACCTAAAATACTTCAAAGAATCCGAACCGCTGTTATCTAGAGAAACAAACCTCAGACAACAGTGGGTAGAAAAAATGGAATACATTCTATAATACTATTGGAATGGAACTCATGTTAACGGCACTCTAGATAATGCATTACCGTTACGCCATTGAAAAACATTAATCATGAAGGTATATACCTTTAATTATATAGACCTATTGTGTGCATGTATGTAACCAGGCCCGTATTTACCCATAGGCTTACTAGGCTCTAGTCTAAAGGCGTTAACCTTTTAGGGGCGCCGACTTGGGAAAACTATCAGATCTCAAAAACCACTGCCGCACAGTGAGGCGAAATGTTCGAAAACCAGACATTAGAAAAAAAGAAGAAAAAAAAAAACAGTTTTTGTATATTTTCTTGTTCTTCGCTCTCTAATCTGCCCCAAAATATATTTTAATCATTAAATTTGATAAAAAAATTCCTACTGAAAACATTTAACGAAGTTCATACTGATGTTCTAGCTTTGACAAATACGAGGTGTGATCAAAAAGTAACAGGACTGGTGCTCAACGCTTAAGGAAAATGCACGCATAGTGAAGACGCTTGGCAGATATTGACCTTGAACCCTCCCACACATGCACCAAAAGTCACAACGTCATAGCTCCCACCACTTCTTTACAGCAGCGTTTTGAACAAACGTCATTACTGTGTTGTCGTCGCATTCATTATGGCAGAAAGTTGAACAGAGAATCTGCATCAAATTTTGCCAAAAGCTTGGCGATACCTGTGCTGACACGAGACTTATGCAAAGTTGAAAGTTTGTGGAGAAGAGAGTATGAGCCGCACAATAGTTTAAGAGTGATTCAAACATTTCCAAGATGGCCGTGAAATTGTCGAAAGTCATGAATGTCTGGGGAGGCCCTCAACCAACAAAACTGATCAAAACATCCAAGATGTGCATTCAGATGTGCCAGAAAATCGTCGAATCACTATTCGTGAGTTATCTGAAGAGTACCACATTAGCTACAGTTCAGTTCAATCTATTCTGACTCAAGATTTGACTATGAGACGTGTGTCTGCCAAATCTGTGCCTAAACTGTTCTCTGCAGACTAACAAGAAGACCGGCTTTCAGATGAGTTCGATCCCCTTGAATAGTCCAGAATTAAATTCTTCAGGTCCTACATCCACCGTACTCTCCAGACATGGGGCCCCTTCGACTTTTTGCTCTTTCCAAAAATTAAATCCCACTTGAAAGGAAGAAAATTTCAGCATATCGAGGAAATCCTATAATATATGTAAATCCTTGCATATTGCATCATCATACGCCACTGTTGGACTCGTCGAAGTTAGAGGAAGGTTTTCTCTCTGATATTTTGTCACTGGACGTGAGTGTATATCCGATACTCTATATTCCTCCAGCAATACCAATATTTTAGTCCAGTGATTACCATACATAAGTATAACGAGCTATATTTATGCTTAATAATTTTGACACTCATGTTTGGGAAGAGAGAACCTATATTGAATCTAGGTCGGGGACGATAGCTCTTTTTCTTATACCAAAAACGCTTTAGTTGAGCTGAAATGGGTGTTAAATTATTAAGTATAATAAATTCCCCACAAAAATCACCAAACTTTGCCCTGGTGGCTTTGTGTGTTGACCATTATTTGGCAATTGTGTTATCCCTGTGAAGGGTAATAATATCTTACAGAACTATATTTACTTATACTCCTTGCAGTTGAGTATAGAACATATACAAACATTTTCGTTTACTGCATATAAATATTAAATTATTTTGAATAGCAACGCAACATAAGATTTACAACAATTAACATCCATTTTTTCACATTCTGTAATGAGCTCTTCGTCGATGGTCATGATTTTATTACTACTAACGAAGTTTGTCAGCGAATGGGAGAAAGCACATTGTCAGCAACTCTCAAACATCACAGTAATGGTAATGAGAAACAACGGTAATCATTTTAGACAGATCTGGCTGAATAATCTATCTGTGCAATAATTGATTTAGTAGGCGCGTGTGAAGGAACAGATTACAGATAATGATTAATTGAGTTGCTTGGAGATTTGGAGTTTGTTGATATAGGTAGTTTGCACGCGAAGATTCCCAAGTACTTACTGCATTGTGAAGCATATGTCCTATCTAAACACAGAGAATTTTAGAATAATTTCAACTGTAAGGAAGGTTTAAAAAAATATAAAATCTTTTGTTTGAACAAAGGAACGTAGCTTACTTGTACAAATGTAATTCCTCTTCGTAAAACTGATGTTTTTATTTCAGAAACTGCACCCAACAGTATCAAAATAGTTAAAAATAAAAATATATTGAAATACAGAATTTTGATATAAACACTCACTTTAAAATTACATATAGTCATTTTAATTAAATGTTGTATTGATTCCTTATATGTAGAGTGTCCTGCAATTATCTTAAGAAAACCACATGGTATTCCTTGAAGAAATTCGACACAACAAAACGACATTGAGAATGGACACAAGTGATTATTTTTTGTGCTAATTGCAGCTAAAGTCTGGCTTATTACAACAAAAAACTTGAAAATGATTTCTGGGAAAAACCACCGATAAACAAAAACATTAACACCCTTACTGTAAACATGCAAATTTCTCATTGAATTATAAAAAATCGATCTTATTGGAGAACAACCTACATTTAATAAGAAAACTAGAATCATGACGTCACCTACATTACGATTTTTTACGTAAATTAAATACGGGCTGCCACAATTTGCAATTTTTCCTATTGAAACCGCACCAGCTAATTTCAGGAAATGTTTTTTTATACATTATTCGGTAAAATATAATGTAACTGGCAATATTTGTCTTGTCGCATGTTTTATTCTTCTGCAGGTTGGAATCTAATCCGACAATGTGGAAGATGCATCTGCTTGTAAAAAGAAGAGAGAGAGATAAATAAATATTTGATAAGACTTATATAGACTATTAGGTACAAAAGTAATATTGTAATATAAACTTGACTTTTGGCAGTACCCTAATAATATCTAAAATATTTATTTTTATTATAGTGTTAACATTTATTTTTAATAATTTATTATATCAGAATGCAAGCCATCTACAGATCTACGTTAGCTTGTCTTCCTCTCACTATCTGCAAGAATTCTACGCTACGCACACTTATGCTTAAAAAGAACATACAATATAAAATTATGAATGTAAAACATGTATAACGTTAAATACTATCTTTTATTTTGGGAGATGGTCTACACAAAACTATCCAACTCCGATATACAGTTATTACAACTTCCATACACAGTACCATTAGAAAAGTTTACAAATTAGTTTAACTTTCCTATCGTTGATTTAATTGCTAAAAAGGGGTAAAAGTTAAACATCAAGCAGCATGTAGGATGTTTTCGTTCAACCTCTTGCATGTACTTTTTAAGAATATATGCTTAGTGTGGGATTCTTGCAGATAACAGAGAAAACAAGCCCTTATGTGGTTTCTGCAAATACCTTAGTTTCTCATATTTACTGTTTTTTATTATTTTCAGATCTTCCACAGAAGCAAGTGCTTGCTCCTAGACAACTGTTCTCTTTCCAGGCTTACAAAGATGTCCAATTGTTCCATTATGTTATTCCGGAACAGACAACGTCTGGCTCATGGGATTTCGTGGCTAACTGCACGCATCTTTGCAACGGGCAAATAGAGGTTACAGTGTACGTAAAATTGCGTTGACTCTTTCAATTTTCCTTTACAGTCTCATAGATAATATTTTTTCTGAAGTATTTCTTTCACGTGAGGAGAAAATGTTTCTGCGGCTGCTATCCATCTGCTTTTAAAGTATGAAATTAGAGGGAAATTTTTAACTTGAAACACACAAAGGGAAACTTTTAATCCAACGCTCTTGACTTATTTCATTACTTTAAAACAATTCCTAGATAATTCAGGAAATATACTAATACAGAAATTATTTCCCACTTCTAAAATTTGAATGGGTACCTTAAAATAATACTATCTATTTAAAACATTTTTTTTCATATTTTTAGAATTTATAATATATTGAATATTACAATTGAAATTGTTCTCCTCGATTTTGATAGGTGTTTTTATCCTTCAGTTAGATCGGCAAATATTCAATACTGACTATCGTTGATATTCGTACCGAATCTGTGGCAGAAAAATAGTTTGTATATATTACAATATGACTATATTCTAAATATTCCAATAAAAATCCACTATACTTCATTAATAACATGCCATTATTATTCGTCCCTTTAAACGTATTATAGGCTCCTTATTGTCTTCATAATTAACTGAAGTATGTCATCCGTAACTTTCACGTCTTCCAAAATCCAACTACAGATGTGCCCCGGGGCATTTATTCAATAATTTCCCATTTTAATTAAAAAAATTAAATATGTTTTGCCTTTCTGTGATTACGTAGATCTTCAAATATTACTTATTTGTACTTGGATGTAATATTTCTCTTCGTATTAGAGCTTGGAAATTGTTCCAAATAATTTTCGAATCATTACCCAAACGCCTTACGTATCATCATTTTATCTTAATCTCTCTCAAAAGTGATTTCGAAATAATAATCACTTTTTAAAGATACAAAATTCCTTGCCTCCTTTTTCTACGAGAAAATCAATTCTTTTTTCCTTCTAAAATGCATGCTATGAAAGCAAAAATTTTCCACGTGTAATTTTATTCCCTCTTTTTCTTCATCATTGCTTCTTTTGACGTACATAATTTAGTTTTCACTACGCTCTTACTTCTTTCAGACTTCTAATTACGCTAGTTACACCTTTGTGGAGATTCCTCATACTTTGAAATCACACACCGAGAATCACCTCTTTTCAGATCTTTCCGCAGAGTTTTGTACAAAACTTTTCACCAAGCCATTGTATTTCTTCTCAAAATTTTTTATTAACGTACTTCCGTAGGTGCAACTATTCACTATCTTCTAATGAATAAGCAACCTTTCATTTTTAAAAGACCCTTCTTTTGCTATCTTCTTCTCTATTTCATAATTAAACTTTTTATGCTCTCCCTAAAACTTTTACATATTTAGCTTTAGAAATTTCTGTGCTGCATTTTTATTGCTTTTCTATTTTTTAAAAAGTTTCACTCCTATTCTAAAAATTTAAAACTCTTTGAAAACAACATCATGTAAAAACTATTGTTTTATTCAACTTAAACTTCTCTATATTATTTAAAATGTCTAAGGAGACGCTCTTAATGTCACTTTATGAATTTTTTTTTCTATTGCACTAAATTTTCTTTCTGCTGCCGGTAATAAATGACCATATTATATTATTTGAAATTCTAAAGGAAGTCCATATGAATGCTAGCAAAATACTACCTTATAACATGGCGCAATTTATTTTGTCTTTTTTTTTAGTTTAAAAAGAAATATGTCTTAATTAATAATAATAATGATTACAGTTTCTTTAAATATACACATCACTGCCATTTAGTAACTTTTGGCGTACATGTGTAGCGATCGTTATAACAAACTTATCTCTATGCACATAATAATTATACTAATGATTCGTAATAATTAAAAATTAAAGCATGCTAATTATTCAAATGATACATACTAATTATTCAAATGATACATACTAATTATTCAAATGATACATACTAATTATATAAATGATGCAATTCATCATTCTAATCAGATTTCGAAACTGAAGTCTATGAAATATTGATAAAGAAAATTAAGACATCTATGAAATTTTGTCATCTTACTGAACTTATGACAAATGGAACATTCCCGTAAAGGAAAATTGTGCAATTTTCTTAAGGAAATTGTGGCCAATTTTACACAAAATTATCATATGGGGGTTATCGATAATTTGAAATAAATATCCATTTATTTTTTTAAAAGTAGCTCTACTCCTCATCAATTCTGGTACTAATCTTAAAATATAGACAGACAGTATTAATCGACTCTATGAATGCAAAACAAGAGAACCCATATTTTAAAATTTTATATTTCCTTCACTAAATGGCACGAGATTTCAAACGTTCCATAAAAGATTTCGTTTAGCACCGCAGATTAAACCTAATCGATTGGAAGGGGAGATCTTATGGGCGATCAAGACTTTTGTCAGTTTGTCAATGGCTGCCACCTCTGTCATGCTTCATTGGTTTTCGTCGACGGTATCGTGATCCTAATGCAATCGCGATTAGTCTCCTGGCCATCTTGATCAAACGTGATCTTGATTGAGGGTCGAACAAAATTGGACAAATGACTTAAACTGAAAATCCCGCCTCACTTTATAACGGCCTACTGTTGCCACTCTGTGGACAATAAATAGAGTGTAGATTATCGCGAACAAACGCTGACTTTAATTCATAGCAGACTGCTCTACATTTAACAAAATACATGGTATATAGAAAAAAAATCTCTCGATTATTCAAGTTCAAAAACTTAAAAAATCGAGAAAAAGCAAGTGTGATTGATTGTTGAAAACAACGTAAATGCACACCACGAGAGATTGCCGATTTGCCATGATGCTGAAACTCAAATTAGAGATACTGTATATGAAAATTTAATACAGTTTGAATCCTTGACGACACTTCAAACTACAGTTCATTCATGCGATTTGAAAAGAGCTGCTAAGCCTAAAAATATGTGTGAATCGTATTTAACGCACTGGCAGATAACCGACTGCTTTTCCACATATCATGAGGTAGTCTGCGGACGCCTTTCAATATCAGAGATCGCTATGGGGAAAATTCTCCCTACCGATGCGTAGTGGTCGTTCTTTCGATATCTGAACAAAGGCTATTCTCAAGCCCTTTTTTTGCAAATTATTCTTTTACCCTTTATCTTTGTTAATTAAACTTTCTTCCTTCTCCACGCTGTTTTGTCACACCATGAGCTTTCGCATGAAATCCAGAAATTAACTCTATTAATTATTGAAACCTGAAATGTTTTTACACTTGATTTGACGGCTAAACTTATGGTAAGCAATGCCACTTTTCCGACAATATGACATTACGATATTTTTATTCAAGTTTAAACAATGAACATAGTTTACGTATGCGTAAATCCTTGCGCTATAAAAATACAACCAAACCAAACGTATGCGTGGAAACGTACAATGGTTCGATGGTCACGTTTATATGTCAGTCTTGTTCCTTACCCTCTGTCTTTCGACCTTAGGGCGCAAAATATATTAAACAACAAACAGTTTAAATGTAACCGAAAACAAAATATTGCATAGATATTCTTATATGGCCTCTACGACAAAATCGACATACCTCGAAGAAATTAGCACGAATAAAATTCGCGACGATGATTCTGTCATAAAATGTATAACTTTGATTCAGTAAATATACTCGAGTTATAAAGACAGCAATAGAAATTGTTTATTTACAAAGCAGTTGGTTAGAATGCGAATTATAATCACAGTTCGCTGAAAATTTAACAAAAAAATTATTTCATTTAATGTTTTTTTTAATGTAGTAATATTCTATTTACCGTTTCTCTTTAAAATAGAAGGATGTTTTCCCTTGGTAATCTTAATTTTTCTAAATTTTTCACCTACTCACACATTGGTGCACCCAAGGGGGTTTGGTGTTAACCCCCCAAATCTGATATTGAAAAAAAACATGTTGTTGTATAATATTATACATAAAAATCGATTTTTCGTAAAATAATTTACCTCGTCTAACTTATGGATGAAACCCCCCTAAAAAATTCTGGGTGCGCCACTCTACTCACAGTAATTCAACAAATTCACAACAAATAACCTCATACCCGAAACACAATATTCGTATTCCGAATTCGAAAAGTAAAACAGGATTTAGGGTTTTCGCTTTCGTGCAACGCTTTCATTTCCTTCTGTTGGATGACGTGCGAATGATAAAAAGTATGGACATTACAGGAATCTGAAATAAAGAATTATTATTATTAAATGAAAAGAAATTATATATGACAATAGTGAATGCACTCTTCAACAAAAATTGCAATAATTAATACAAGCTATAGTTCATTATAATTAATATATTTTACATCATTGAAAATTGTTATTTCTTTTCAATTTTGTTGAACTGTTTACGCATGTTAGAAGTAATGAAAATGGATGGTATGAAATTACCAGTATAATTCATGATAGTTAGTCAAAAGAGAGCAAACTATTAATTATTACTTAAATAGGGGTGAGAGCCCAGCAAGATGCCTCCTAATTAGCAGGAAGAGCATATTAAGTCCATTAGAATGATGAACCATGGAATAATGTAATATAAACAAATGATGTTATGCAGACAGATGAGAAAGCGATGTAATATAATTACATATGCAATATTTTCCTACACAATAAAAGGAACATTTGGATAACTTTAACCAGATTATCTCAGTAGAAGAGAGAGAGAGAGAGAGAGTAGTGCACGCATTAACTTATAAAAGCTGCTAATTGGATTTTCAATGCTTCCAATTTTGCAGTTACAGAGTACCCATGCAACCTGCAAAACCTGGAATTGTCAGGGAATTTTAAATCGTCCCTAAAGTTCAGGAAAAAACGAGATTTTTTGATCAAACCTGGGTAAGTCAGGGAAAACCTTCATAACTTCTGTTTTGAATAACTAAATGTCCCACAACTGCGAAACTACTTTCGTCGCAATCAAAGTTCAGTGAAAAGTCGCTTACAACTAGTCAGGGAATGTTGCTGGAAAAGTCAGGGAAGTTTTTCCCCAATGTGGTTGGGAACCTTGAATTAGTTTACTATTGATAGAATTCGAATTACCGCATCGTTCATGCGGCTTAAAATATTATTTAGTGAGTTTACTTTACGAGTGAGAAATAGTGTGTTGGCATGCGGTATTCAGATGTTAGAGTTTTATTTTATGGGAAAATTAAATTCCAACCTGCGCACAGTGGGATATTTTAGCAATCTAGGTGGAAAAAATTATTAAACCACACATAAAACATTTCAATTATTTTTTGGTGGCTGTTACGTGTAAAATACATAAAAGGTATATATACTCTTTATATATTAAGGCATTTAAAAAATAATTATAATAGCAATTTCAAATCATTTTCTGGCTCCATGTTACAGAAAAATCAAATTATTGGACTAATAAGATATTAATACTTACACGAAGTTTCATAATAAAAAAACGTTGATAATTATTACATGGACATTAAATATGCTCTATTTTTCTAAAAACACAAATTTTTATGCCACAAAAATAATTACATAACACAAAAATTATAGGAATCACTACTGTCAGTATAATCTTCTAACGGGTCTTGTGATGTGACTGATGCGTAATCACCCTCTACTTGCTGAATTCAAATCTCCTGAGGGTTTCAATAATACTAAAACTTCTGAATTAATTTTTCCGCGTTTTGTATGAGGAGAAACATCTAAACTTGCAATTAGTGGGTCTGAGGTGACAGGCAATCTATTAAGTAAATTTGTGTCAATTCTTGTCGTTTTCCTCGTAAAAATGCTCTGCATTTCCTATTG
>QLNU02015360.1:208540162-208560014 GCA_006491805.2 Dysdera silvatica | reverse complement strand
GCTATTTCAATCGATACTTCTGTTACGGTAATTCCAGTAGGATAACATAATAATTTTACTTCTTTAACTTTGTAGTAAGGTGGATAAAATTTATAATTAAACGGTTTGACTTGGAGATGTTTAACATTGTACTATCGCGTTGAAAGGTTGGCATCCACAATTAACGCCTGCGTGATCTGCGGAAAGATTTGCTAGCTTTCGAAGGTAAGACATATGGGCCTTCTTTGTTGTTGTGCCTTGTTTTGGAGATGCAAAGCCAAGCTCTTCGACGATGGCAGAAGAATCCCTTTTCCTTTCCTTCCGTAATTTTATTCCAGCCGCCACTGACAGTTCAACTTGGCTGGCTGATTGGTCTAGGGTTTTAATTTTTGTTTTCTGGACTTAAAACAACATGCAGTAAAACGCTTTATAGGACTACTAGTTTCCTACTTAGGCCATTGTGCGTTGAGGTACCTCGTGTAGATTGAATCGCAATGTCGGAAAACGTAAGATTTCCCTTCAGCCAGGAGGAATTATCATTCAGGTATCGCTCTTGGTGCCTTGCTGCTTTATCCTACCTTTGCTCAACTTTTTGATTGAAGCTTCTAACTGTTAGTTTTATACTAGTTAAAACAGTATCTGAAACGGATAGGTTGCCTAATTCATGCAAAATATAAACCACTAGGGCATCAAATCTTGACTGTTCCAAGTTTGCTACCCATAGGTCAAATAGGGACTGACGAGTAATTGGCGGAGTCATTCTGGAAAACAAACAAAACAATTTAGTGCGCAAACTTGCGCAAATTTTTTTTCGGCTTTGAATAGCTAATGAGTCTAGCTTTAATTATTATATAGTAACTTAACTGTATAAAACTATATAATATAGTAAAAGTCAAGTTATAAATTAAAATTATTTTTACTTTACATACTTAAAAACAAGTTTCGGGTAAACAAAACGGTATTTTGAGAAATTAAAGCACTTATTATTATGTTTACAAACTGAAATTAATAATCTAAGGACACAACTATTGATGGAGAATTTTGAGGTAACACATTCGATAAGAGAATTTGGACAAATGATTTCAGTGGGTTACGACCATGCACGTCTTGTGCAAGTAGGGACATTTTCGACTCATTTTTGGAAAACCCCGCCCATTTCTTCAGAAAAATAACTACGGGGTATTAAAAAAGGGATATTTTGCTATTCAGATAAGAAATATTTTTAATCATTGAGTTAGTTGCCATATTCAATTTTTTCTGCCTAGATGGCTAAAATATCACACTGTGCTGCGTGTGGAAAACGTTTTTATATAGGTTTTTATAGACAGAAAACGTGTTCGGATACGAAATTAAAATAAGAAAAAGGTGAAACTATATATTTGAAATGCCTTTTCGTGTATTTTATGTAATTAGTTCTTATGTAATTTCATATATACTTCATGTCAAAAAATTGTTGAAGCCCGAAACGGATTGCCCCTGGTGGATGGAGCAGTTTTTGACAAAGCTGCACATTTAGACAGTAAGGTGGTTTCAAAATTGATTATTAGATTAACTGTTTTAAATTTATGCCTTAGGCAGTTCATATCTTCTAAGACAAAAAAATATAACAGAGGGAATGTTTTTGCTTTTTCCGATAAATTAAGCTCTTGTATTTAAGACTTTTTGTTTCGCTTTTGCAGTGCAAACAACTTCAAATCTGTACTCCTAAGAAGTCTACAATGTCTGAAATAAAACAAAAATCTGTGGGGTGGAGGAAAAACTTTTTTTTTATCGAAGATAGTCATGATAAAGCGGGATGATGTGGGACTACAGTCAGCCCTCAAGCCGATATTTGTTATTTGAAATTTTTCAAGAGGAATGGCGTCAAAGGACAGGACATTCGTCGTCCTTACATGACATCTTAGCATTTATATTAAGGCGACAAAAATGACATAAAATGAGATAGTGAAGTGCTCTTTATAAGCCTTACTTCATCTATCAAAAAACTTCCTAGTTCATTGCGGTTATTCCGTCGCTAGGGGAAACACCATGTGCTACCGCTTCTATCTCAGAACATGAACGGAACAGCAATCGATTGGCTCTTTTGTGTGAAGTCAGTCGCTAGATGGAAACGGAAAACGGACTTCAGATTCGATGAAGCAATATCGATACGCGGTATTTTACCTTGTACTATGATGATTTCTGATTGAAAAAGGTGGAAATTTGAAATCTGGAAAGAAAGATGGAGACTGTCTCAATGTGCAATCTCTCCATCTTATCTTTCGATTTCATCTTTTCTACGACTGATTGACAGATAAGGAGATAAAATTTTAAGAAAAGAAATTGAAGGAATGGAAGGTCAGAATATATATTGTATTGGCCCAATACCATAAAAATGAATTTCGTCATGAACGGTGACAGGTCCTCTGCCACTTTTCAGCGTTTGTGGCGATATTGAAACTAAGCGTGATCCAGAGAAGATATAGTCATGTAATAAAATACAGGCAGTACACAGTATGTAATGACATAGTAATAAGTATGTAATCATATGTGATCACACATAAATCAGTGGTTGCCAAATGTACACAGACCAGCCATGTTAAGGTAAATAAAAATGAAAATCTTGAGTTTGTGTATATGGATAACGATGGATGGATGGATTTTCTGACTGCCTCTCAGGGCTGCAAACAGATCGAAGCAGACGAATAGAATTTGATTATGGGATCACATTATAAAATAGTTAGAGTCAAAATTCCATCATTGTCCCTATCTTGTTTTCATTCTTTACTCGTTTACCGGGGATAGGGCAAAGCAGCGAAAGCTCTTACATAATTAGAGCAGGGCTCGTTAGGCAATGATTTATTTAATCATTCATCCTCCTCGTCCATCGCACATTATTTCTAAACGCAGAAAGAAGCGAAAAGACGCTACTCCAGCGAAATATCCAAACATTGTTTCATTAAATACGTGCTGCATTAATGAAAGGAAGAACAGCATTGGCAAGACTTTGATATTTGTGAAAGGAGAAATTGCCTACCCTATTTCAAGCATCGATTGAAAATAATCGAAAACCGAGGTCAAACCCCCAACCATAAAACAACAATGAATTCTAAACTTTCTAGTCGATAAAACAAGCGAACGGCATAAATTTAAAAGAAAGCCAAGAGACCTAACAAAAGCAAAACCATCTCATGTGAAAAAAAGGGAAAAAATAAAAGACGCTAGAAAAAGTGTCATTTCGAATGGAGCAATAGAAACTAAACTGGCTTACCAATGTTGTAAGTATTGATTGGGAAACATTGGACGTGTATGCGAAAAGATTGCGGAAATTCGGAA
This sequence comes from Dysdera silvatica, assembly GCA_006491805.2. Lineage (NCBI taxonomy): Eukaryota > Metazoa > Arthropoda > Arachnida > Araneae > Dysderidae > Dysdera > Dysdera silvatica. The sequence goes on along the minus strand of QLNU02015360.1, from coordinate 208,556,720 downwards.
ATAAAAGGCATTTTCGAGCTTGGAAAAGAAAAAGGAGAACTGAATCGAAAGAAACCTAATAAAATCATCTTTTGATGTCACCCTATTTGCTCCTCCACTTCAAAGAAAATTCCTCTTAATTCGATCTGACTTCTCTTCCTCTACACACTTTATTACAATCTATTAACAAAGTATGGCTTTCCCCTAAATTTCGAAATTTCAAGTAGAAAAATCTTCTTGGGGAAAAGAAGTCGCGTTGGAGATTTTGATCTGAGGCATCGGAAGGGTGAATTAGAAGATCAGCTCGTTTGCATTACATCTTAATGGAAAGGGGATTTTTCTTGGGGTTCCAGGGATCCTCTCAATATTACATTTTAAAACCTAGGTACCGACGGACAGTAGAAATTACAAAATCTTAAATTGTCAATCGTTTAGTCATCATATTTTGATAAAATTATGATTTTCTAAACTTTGTTAGTCCATAAAGTATGGATGAAAATATGAATAGTACAGTAGAAAGTGGACTAATGTAAAACGTTAGCGAAAAGCTAATTAAATTTTAAAATTTTGTTCATATAAAACATATGTCACCAATAACATAGGGGCAAAGAATAATTACATTTGAATTATGGTGCCAGAATAAGTATTTTTAGTCATGTAATTCTGCTCGTTATAAATTAATTTATTATGAAATTAACTGTCATCCAAATTCGAAATTTGAAGATACAATTAAATTTTTTACGGTCAATTTGATCCGTTAAAATTAACGTTGAGGTTTAACATTTTATTAAATATAAAATTCCAGCGGTTAAAAGTAAAATTCAGGAGCCTCTTCGTACCAAGCACACTTTTCAACATTTCATGTCAAAGTTAAGGATAATCAAGTATCACACTGCATGTCATGGCGTTCTAATAATTTTCAGGTCCAAATATTGTTTTATGAATACAAGTTGCCGTTTTTATTCCCTAGACGATAATTGATACAAACTAACTTTAAATACATTTAAGCATAATGTATGGGCTATATAGAAAAATATAATTAGGACTGAAACTTGTTCTCCATTAAGCTTTTTATGGTTGCAATTTTTATATCAGTACAAATAGACATTTCAGTATGCCACCCAATCTTTTAATTTTGGAAAAACTATTTTCAAACCAATTATTTAGTTGTATATCTATGTGATTACAAGTATATCTATGTGATTCTTCAATCATTGCTAAAAATTGGTAAAGGTCAGAGGTTCACACGGTGCATTTAGCCTTCTAAAGCTCATATTAACATAACAAATAAACAAATGTGTATGAAACCTCTATATATTTAAAATTTGATTAGTACTTGGTAATAATAAAAGGAGGAAAGTCATTACATATAATACATGAGTCTATGATAACTTAGAATACAATTCTGACCGTAAGTAGGTGGATTATGATCCTGAAGTCTTGAAGATATATATAGACGATAATAATGTACCATCTAAATTGCAGATAAGGGAGAGTATTACGTAAGAACCTGCGGGGAGGAGGTTGCTGTTGTGCTTATTTTCCTATGATAGCCAATGTTGACTTTTGCTTACCGGGGGAGAGGAGAGGTATAAAATGGCCAAAATATTGCTTACGTAATACTTGAGTACTTCCTAAGTGGATTATGATCACGTATTCTATCACGAATAAATGCGTCATAGCTAGCCCATAAACAACTGATTATAAATATCATGATCTCACGTCAGTGAAGTTATTTAAATTATTTAGACTGAAAAAGAAACTGTAAATTATTTGAATTCCTTGCTGTGATTTCACTTCACCTAGAATCTGACGTGGTTCGCTTTCCTTAAGAAACTGTTAAGTCCCGATCACGTGTACGTTCCTAACACTTCGCTCCTAAATACGTTAAATAAAACAACTTTGCTTTAAGTGGTTTCATGAAGACTTGCATAGCGCATTTTAAAATTGTGAAAAACAGATTTTCGAGTACATAATGTGTGAAAACGTTAACAGAGTTTAATTACTCAAAAAACTTCTCGTCAACTTGCATCAACGACTGAGAGAACTTCAGAAGAAGGTTTGAAGAAGACGAATCAAAATGTCGAGCGTTTTTGAGTAATTAAACTCTGTTAATATTTTTACACAGTTTGTACTCGAAAATATGTTTTTACAACTTTACTTTTAAGTAAAAAAAAAACAATAGGACATATATTACCAAGTTTTTTATTCATTATACGACACCGTCTTTTCTTCTGATGCGTTATTGAAAACGAAAATTCTTACTCGTGTTACTTACTTCTAAATTTCCATTTCTATGAGTGAAGAAAAATAAATGTAAGCTGACGATTTTATCATCAGAAAATGCTTTTATTTCCTTTCAAAAGAGAAAAATACTTTTTATAAAAAGTATTTGTCGTATTCCCCCTTTCACATACGTTTCGACAAAAAAAAACTATTATTTTGACAGAAGACCTTCCGTTTTCGTCAATATACAGTATTTCTTAAAGAGGAAATGTTCAGAGTATTCCTTGTTGAATTTCTGATAAGTTTTCTCGAAATGTTTTTCCAAATTGCATTTCTTTGGAACAACAACGGTGACAGAATTTATCAAACCTGTAGATTTTGACGGCTTACTCGTTCATATATGACACTCCGATGTTCCTTTAGACCATTTTCCACATGTCTTGAAGACTGTTTAAGATTTAGTAAGCAGATTTGAAATCTATAAGGCCATTTTAGTGAAATTTCATTTCTTCCATTACATCCATGGTATTTGAATCACTACACACACACACATATACACTGGTGTGCAAAAATTAAGGACGGGACAGTTTTTCGCATGTAACGTCGTACCCCAGTGTCTCAAATGGGTACAAAGCATACCATAATATTTCCAAGATGTAAGATTAAGGAAAATGTGGACGATACTGACCAAGACAGGAAACCAAAGGATACAAAGGACTTTTATTCGAAAGCGGGCTTTCAGCACAGGAGGATAGAAGACAGCAAGAAAAACACAGTTTTCAGTAGGGGATATGATTACCCCTGACTGCGATGCAGGATGTACACCATCTGTTCATGTTCAGTAAGAGGTTGTCGACAAGCTCTTGAGGCATCATAGCCCATTCCTCTTGTAGAGCACATCGCAGCTGCGGGATCGTTTCTGGCTGATCGTAACGTGCTGCCAGGCATCTCCCGAGAACATTCCACACGTGTTCTATTAGATTCAGGTCCGGAGACCGTGCGGGCCATTCCATACGATGAATATCTTCACTCTCTGACAGCTCAGCGACAGCCGCTCTATGATAAAATGTAGCGTTGTCATCCATGAAGAGGAATTCTGGGCCCACAACACCCCGGAAAAGATGGACATAAGGAAGGAGAACTTCGGTACAATAGCGGTCACCAGTGACTGAACCTCCTTGGAATTTGTAGAGCTCCGTACGGCCATCAGCATCAAGCATTATGCCCTCCGAACGAGAACTCCGCCACCTCCAAACCGGTCCTTTTCGACGATGTTGAAGGGGTGATTGCTTGTTCCCCGCTCTCTCCAGATGTATAGACATCCAGAATCGCTAATGAGACTAAATCGACTATCATCCGTAAACAGCACTCGACCCTATTGCTGAGCTCCTCATTTCTTATGTTGTTGACATCAAAGAAAACGCCGTCCCCAATGTGTAGGCATCAGTGGCACACACCGTACTTGTCGTCGAGCGAATAATCCACCTGTGTGCACTCTTCTAGCCACGGTAAAACGCGATAGCAGCCGTCCAGTAATGCGTTGCATGTGATTGCGATTTCATCCGCTGTCAGTCTTCGACCTTTCTTCACCTGTAGAACAAGATACCGGTCCTCCCTTGCCATGGTTGCTCGTGGACGACCGCCACTAAACCTTCAGATAGCTGCTCCTATCGTTCAAATTGCCGTCCACGCTCGCGATACTATGTTGTGTGCGATTACGAACTCTCCGGACACACTCGTCACATTCCGATATTCTTTCAACTCCCCGATGATTCAACCTCGAGTAAAGTCATCCAGACGTCCACCATTTTGCCCCCGAACATTTTGCCCACTGTAGATAACGAGTAGGCTACAAAATGTAAAAAATACGCCTATTTTTTAACATTCTGAGATAAAATAAAAACATTTCCAATAAATTATAAACTGTTTAATTATAATTAAATATTATATAAAATGTTTATTATTAAATATTATAAAATGTTAATTATAATTAAATATTATATAAAATGTTTAATTATAATTTAAATAAATAAAATTTACTAATTAAAAATATAACATTTTACAATAAAAAATGCTTTTTCAGTAAATTGCACCTACAGTTTTTTCGTAGAAAATATTACGATTTTGCAAAACTAAACATTTATTGAAAAAGAAATTAGCATCCCACTAGATGCTTATTATCACTTGACGCGCAAATTATCAGCTACTTGAAAAGCCATTGCTAGTTTATATTTCGAACAGGACATATAAACAATTAGATGGGTGAACTTATATTTATTTCCCTAGCTGAAGTATTCATAGTCAATGGCACGTAAAATGGAATTAATAAGATTTTAAAAAATTTGAAGACAGTTCGAAGAATGCATAAATCCATAACGTCTGTACTCCAAAGCGAAAGCGTTTTATTTTGTTTTAGAATTTTCTAATCAGAAATAATCAAAGGGATATAAGTGCGTTGCCGAGACTTGAATCTCCAGTCTATTCTTCAACGCCCACAAAAAATAAACATGGAAGAAACAGCCGTAAAAAATTGCCATTAAGAATATTTATTCGATAAACTATTTTGAATGGCCTCGATTGTCCGCTTCCACGAAAGAGGTTTGATTTAAACCTGAAACACTTTTTGGGGTGCACAAATACCCCAGATGTTTTTAAAATTGCCTATGCACAATGGTGCTAAACATATGGCAGTTGTGTCTGAGCCTAGATGGCATGAAAAAAATAAATAAATGAGCCTAGATGGTATGAAAAAAATCAATAAATGAGCCTAGATGGTATGAAAAAAATCAGATGCCTAGAAAGCATCTCAACTAGATGGCATGACACAATCTCCCAGCAGTTTCCTGTTTGAAAAAAATCTAGGGATCTATCAGGCCATGTCTGGTTGCATATTTGTACCTATGGATGGCTACCATCGTGCTAAAATACACTGGTTTCCATAAATTAAGCAACAAATGGAAAAAAACGTGATAATTTGGCCAAATGTAGTTCAAAATGCACGGAATTTGCGTATGTTACTGGAAAAGGCATGTAGCATCGATATACAGGATGCAAACGAGTGGCGCTGGTGTCGATTTATGCAAATGCGAAAAAGCTTAAAACTAGCTGTTTTGCAGTGAGTCGCCAATTAATGTGCGATGGTGAATGAAAAGATTTCGAGATAGCCAATTTGTAAAAATGACGTCGAAACGTCATTTGCCAGTAGAATTACATTACGCAGCTATACGCAGACTTGAAGCTGGTCAACGGCAGGCGATCGTTGCAAGATGGCTGAATGTCGACCCGATACTTGCGGCTTTCGGCAAGGCGAAACAGGATTACTACTCCGACTCATCTCAGATCTGGGCTTGCTGCAGCTACAGGAAGGACTGTATCAGCTTCGACTGTACGCAGAAGGCTACATGAAGGAGGAATGTATGCTAGGCGACCAGTATAACCAGGCGTACCCTAAACTTCTCGCCATAGGAGGGAACTTTTGAATTGGGCATGTACGCATGAGAACTGGACTCGAAATCAGTGGAGGTCCATACTTTTCACGGATGAGTCGAAATTTGCTTTGCAGAGTGATTCTCGACGAGTTTTCATCTGGAGAGAGGCTGGTACTCGATATCAGCCCTCTCTTATGCAGGAAAGGGACACATATGGTGGAGGTACTTTGCCTGTATAGGGAGGCGTAGCTTTAGGCGGACGTACTGCCCTCTATGTGTTGTCTCATGGCAACCTTAAGGCTCAGAGGTATAGAGACGAGATCATGGACCCCGTTGTTCAACGGTATGCGGCTGCTATTGGCGATACATTTGTACTGCAGGCAGATAATGCCCGCCCTCACACAGCTCGTCTCGTGCAGCTGTAAATTGAAGAAGAGACTATAATCGAAATGCAATGGCTAGCACGCTCTCCCGACCTGAATCCCATAGAGCATGTTTGGGATGCTCTCGGGAGGTCCCCCTCCCTTCTCCCTGCAGGGGCTTAGAATTACTTTGCGCCAACAATGGGCATTGCTACCCACGAAACTCACTGGCAACATCATTAGCAGCATGAAACAACGCTGTTGGGACAGTATTGCTGTTCCAGGTAACCATACTTTTTACTATTTAATCGTGACACCTGTATTTCTGACTTTTTTTTATTTGTATAGCTTATACAAAATGTAAATGCTTTGTATCACATGTTCTTACATTTTTTAGTTACATATGGTATGATAAAGATTTTCACCAAATTTCATCCAAATTGGTTGTATATTTTATGAGTTATCACGTTTTTTCCATTTGTTGCTTAATTTATGGAAACCCGTGTATGTCGTTACCCACACCAGTTATGAAGTAAAGTGCTACAAAGGACTCTAAGGTTGCATCGACATATCAGAGAACTGCTAAATTGCATGCAATGCATGCCAGACTTCACCGGCTATTGTAGCTGATTGATCCCCAGATTATAACGGCCTGTGTGCCGTTCAACACAGATGGCTGGATTGTTTCCTTCACCACGTCGCTTATATATATCTATCCGGCTAGTATCGGAACCTAACCAGGCGACGAGATTTTTCACTGAAGACAACTTGACGTCATTTTGCACCCCAGGTCACTTAGGAATGGCATCAATCCAAGCACAGTCGACGAAGAGGTGAGATCAGTGGTAAGAAACGCTATGGCCAATGCGCATGAAACCGTACTTCCACAAACCGATTGAAAATCATTTGCCGGGTGATTGGTTGACTGACAGGCTCGTCTGACTGCGGAAGAGTGGTTGTAGGGGTAGCTAGGACTTGTACGATCATTACACTGGTTGGTCATCCTCCGTGCCCCAATCCCGACTGATGAATGCGCTTGTTATCTCTCAATTACGTTTGGACACATCATTGGACGGAAATGTTATCCCGGCAGACATGTGCTAATGCACGTTAAATTTACCACCAGGCCTTGTGAAAGCCAATTATCCATTCTCTCTCTCTCTCTCTCCCCTTCAAAGTCCGTTAACTTATTATACAGTATATACCTTCGGAGCATGGGTTCTAGGCATTATGAACAACCTTGCGCCATAAAAAACGCAACTAACCAACCAACCATTATGAACAACTTAATCTTTTTTAAACAACAAAATTTTATCATAATTTGTTGTTGTTTTTTAAGAAGTCGTTCCATAAAAATGGATGAAACACCCACATCATAAGGCGCCAGATTTTGCCTTAGATAAGCTACAATGGATTGTTAGGAAACATTAATTATTTGTACAAATCATTGTGTTTTTCTGGTAAGAAAAATTTTCAGAAGAAATAAGCGTTCTTTTTTTTATGCGTTTAAATTTCGATTTTACTCAGTGTATTTGCAGTTTTCACGATTTAATTTCACTATTAAAGAGTTTATTGTGAAATACAGTTCATTCTTGTGTTTGAAACTTCCTAAAAGAATATGCATAGTGTTAAGAGGTCTTTAAAATTAATTAATATTAATTTTAATTAAAATAATAATTAACTAAAATATTAAAGTGGTGTTCTTAATCTTTTTATCCCGTTTCGCCTGGCTCATTACTTCCTCTCTTGTGGCGTTAATGAAAATGCAGCGTTAAAGTAGCACAACTGTTGAGGAGAGCTATCTAAAAATAAACCTGAACTTCAGTGCGTCGAAGAATCCTGCAACAAAGACACGCAACCTGAAAGGTTATTTAATGAGAAAAAAAGGGGGCTTCAATTATATTTGGGCCTTTATTATCTCTTTGTAATTGTTGCAATTTCTCGGATGATGCAAGTAGGTCTTTGCCACAATCTTTTTCGTTTTTTAGTTGTTTTTTCTTCTTCTTTTTATTTGAAGATAAGCAGAACATTTTTCTAGGAAGAATACCATTTCTGACAGTAAACGAATTTCAAGGAATCCTGTTTTACTCGTCTTTGAGTCTTTGTTTCTCCAGATGAATCAAAGACTACTTTGCTTTCAAAAAAAAAAAATGCAGTCAGCACAATCCTTGTTCTTATTTATTCATGATGTTTTGGTATACGTCTTCGCCGAATAAAGTATGTAAAATGCGATAAGTCTGAAGTTCTTTGCTGGAAGATTAATTATTTAGGGCGAGGCAAGGATACTTCTGACTGAACACAGAATTTTACGTTTCTTTTGCAGCGAAAAGGCTTTCGAAACGCCATTTTGCGAAAAGAAAAAGGGATTTGCTAAATCCTAGTACAACACAAAAACTCCCCCAAAAGGAATCTCTTAACTGTAAACAAATGATTTCTCCGAGCCGCCAAAAGGGACTATTCAGATATTCAAATCTATCGATTATTGCAAATGTATGCGATCGAACTACAAAGCGATTTCAATTGGACAGTTTCCCTTACCGCCAATCCGCCGTATTTTGCATAATGACTTTATAATGCATGTCAAACTGGAAATTCTAGAATCCCTTGTCCCATTAGGTTCCAACCATCAACTTCACAGGATATTAACAGGAATTCGGGGTTTAAAATTGGTGCATTAATTCAGTCACGAAATGACAGGTGAAGTGGGATTCGTAGTGAGGTGAATATTCACATTTGAAGAAATGTGCGAAATACGGCCTAATTTTAGGCTTCTATAAGCGGAAGGTAGAAATTTTACAGAGTTGGCTGACTTTGAGGTATTTGCACTTGTCTTTAATGCAAAGAAACCTCTCAAATATCCCTCCTCTAATGCTTTTCATCTCCACTGAAAGGAAATAAATTGAAAAGTATTCATGACGAATCAGTAATGAAATGTCGGTAATGATCGTATGAAGTTTTAAATGGTCTCTTCTGCATTTGATGGTAACCAAGTGACAACAGTGAGGCTGTGTGGTTTCGTGGTGTGACAGCTCATTTACATACGTGGAAAGATTACCCCCCTTCCCTATTCCTACTTCGCCCTGTAACATTACTTGCGGGATAGTCCTGCCTGTCTGTGTCGATTAGTGTGAACGCTTGACTTTCTCCACACGCTTCCCTCACATATCCAGAAATTATTCGCTTGGGGTAACTGAAACCCGCTGCGATATATATATTTCTCCCCATATCCACACAGAGTTTCTGTGGCTCCAGAATTATTATCTCCGAACCGTATATATATCCCCTCCCTGCATTTTGACTAGACCGTCATGATGCACGTCCACTGAAAGCAAATAATGAAACCAGAGAGCGCCATGATAAATCGCTGAATCGTGAAAAGAGATGGGGTTACTGTCTAATTAACCCCAATGTAGAAATATCTATAGTGGTCTTTAGACGTCTAACACGCAAAATGGACTTAAAACACACATGAAAACCTTATAGTAAACATAAGTCCAATGAATTGTAACTTTGGTGGACGATCCATAAACGTTAGAAGTGCAAGTATATTGAATAAACATTTTCCAACGTGACGTAGCGCAAAAATCTGGTAAGATAACAGCAGTCCTTGGTTTTAAATCCGCTCAAATATTTATGCTTATACAGGATGTTTCTAAAGTCTTTCTGAACTTTCAGACGTTAGTAGCTTTTTATTTGCAAGTCACAAAATTAAAACGAATATAGTATTGGGTAAAATAATAGAAAGACAACGTTTTAAGCCTAGTAGAAATTTTATTAAACAAATTTCTATGCATTTCGGACAGACTTCAGCCGTCCTTCCTATATTTCTGGCGAGGGACCGCCAAAGTCCATGAGAAATGTGTTGAAATTTGTTTAATAAAATTCTACTACGTTTAAAAACGTTGTTTATTTATTTGATATTTATTATGTGTAGTGCTGCATCATCAGATTAGGTAACTCATAGCACTGAGTAACTCAAACATTATGTTTTTGTTTAATACGCAGCTACAAGCTAACTTTCTCAACATGTCCATCTTTATCAATACCGTCTGAGATGCGTTTGTCATACTGAGCTGTTTCACTTTCCAATGCCCCAACTGAAATTTTTTTCAGCAACTTCAGTTCGTGTTAATCTCGAGTTATTCTAAGTATAGTCTTTCAGGCAAAACCAATTTCTTGGAATAAGAAAATAACTCAAATTATACAAAAATTTTCAACTGAAATACTGTAAAGTTTATGAGCTCAATATGAAAAATTTATATTATATTGTATTAACAAATATGGGGAAATTTTGTAATAATTTTAACTTAAAACCACATATTAAATACAAGCATAAAATTCAAGATATATTATATTCACCTTTTAAGTTTAGGACTTTTATTTAAACGATTATTGACGTTTAAGTGTACAGGATGTCTTTACAAATACCCTGTATTTTTCTGCACGTCCCTCGCCTGCAATCTTTCTTAGTTTCAAAATAAAGAATTTAGATCGATCGCAGATCTGATTTAAAATTACAATACTGCATCGAACAGATGTTATAATCGAAATTTTTATCCGCCTGATGTTTGTTGTCATATTTTCAAAACAAATTACTGCTTTTTCATACAAATGTATGCTTATTGGCTTTGGCTAAAAAGCATCAATAAAAATGTTTAAAAACCCGAAACACAAACAAAACTACACAGTTGCGCAATAAAACCCCTCTACTAGAGATAAACAAAATGCTCTGAGCATATGTAGCAGGAGTTTAAACTGGGGGGACCTGGGAATATGTAAATAAAAGTTTTTAGACTGGGGAGAGCAAAAATATACTTTTTCCCCCACTACAAAAAAACTGGGGGGCACTTGCTCCCCTTACCCCCGCTAAATAATGCCCATGGCTCTGAGGTAATCTTTGTTTATATTTCGTCAATGCAAGGTAAGTTAAAACATTTATTGCACGAACCTATTAGCGCTTGCAGATGGTTAGATTACAACAGCGGTTCTAAACCTGTGCTTTGCGGAACATTTGGTGCTCCGCTAAACCTTTCCAAATATTCCGCGTGATCCAGTATTCAAAAATTACAAAAAAATTACTGGATTTATTACTAAAAAAAAGAAGAAAAAATCCAAATTTATAAAACATTCGCCCTGACACTTGAATCGAAAAATTTTAAGTCAGAGTTTTTGTTACTGTTTTTCGTTTATGTTTATGTGGTTAAGTAAGTTCTCCATTTCTCTGAAATTCGTAAGGGATGTAACGTTTCGAATAAAATGAAATTTGGAGTTTTATATGCTCCAAAATATGCCAAGTGCTTAAAAGTACCTTCCATCCTTAATACTGCTGTCATTGTGTTAAGATGTGCTGTCATATTGTTAGTGAAAATATCTCCGCCCTTATGAGATTAAAAAAACTATAAAAAAAAAATAAAAAAAAATAAGAAAGTATATGCATAATTCATGTTTTCAGGAAACTTTACTCAAAGTTCCAGTTTTTAATAACTTTTAATTGGGAAAATTAAATTTAGATTCAAATTTAAACAATTTGAAATTCAAAAACAAATTCGTGCTTTTACCATCATACAATAAAATATCAACTAACAACTTGAAAAATATGGTTAGGTAAAAACAGCCAAAAATGCACACAGGCGCTTTTGGCATAAGGGCGACGACAGTGCTCCACAAATAATTTTTCTCTTGAAAAGTGCTCCGTAACTCAAAATATTGAGAACCGTTGGATTACAACACATCGACAAATACATATAAAGCAAAATATTTTGTTTTTTATAATACTATATGCAGATTCTAATATACATACTTGCATGCATTCATACATATACACATACGGACGCACTTCTGATTTCCGTCCGTATTTCTCTCATGTTTCGATCCCAATTGAGATAGTTTGTTTGGTATGATAATATATATAGAAATTTCTCTTAGTTTAATAGAAATCACCAATAATTAATGCTTAAATTTATAAATTTATAGATAAAATTAGATGAGACCTTCACCGAGATTAAATTTGCCCTTTGATATTTAATCTAGTGATCAAGTGAGTCTAATTTGAACTAATCGATGTTAACGAAACAAACAAATTGCGGTGATGTTTGTATTATAATTTTTATTCAAAATTTGATTAATAAGCAGATATAAGATTTCGTATAATAAGCAGTGCAAGAAAAATTGTAATTTATTATAATAGTAAAATATATTTCATTTGTTCACTTTTTTGAGCGCCTGATCTCAAAACTATGGTTGAAAAATGCCGGTTTTGAAATCAGGTGGTCCGAAGGTTCGGAAATCGAGGGCTACCTGCGTAAGTACATTTAGCATTATTGAGCCTTCTTTTTCTGTATCATTAACGACAAATACATCAAGCATATATTTTGTAACTTTTAGAGCTACACATGCAACATAACTTCAGAAGTAAAACTGCTTCAATCACCAATAGACTTAACAAAGTTCATTACAGAACGATTCATAAGAATATTGACAAATAAGACACTCCGGGCTAAACGGAGGGACCCTGGTTCGAATCCAGGATGAGGACAGCATCTCTTTTTCTCCTAAACAAAAAACAGCTCTAGTTTAAGTTTATTTCTACATGGGTGTCGAAAACTATTAAGTAAACGTAAGAATATTGGTAACACATACACAGAGAAAGAGAACAAATGCAAATCCAAAATTCTTAAAGGGGGGGAAGGCACAGCGTGAAATTAAACTTAAACTTACGCCGTTGGATTCTTTTTGAACTTTAAGTTCGTGTAAGTTATAATAAATCTAAATTCGTTATTCTCAGTGGGCACAACTCAGCGCCCTTCCCCTACATCCGCCTTTGGCGCAGAATGACCTCGATGTCCTTGCGCCATAAAAATACAACCAACCAACTACATCCGCCCTTAGAGCTATCACACACACATGCATAATTTATGCTTGTGACATAGATTTTGCAAAATTATGAAATTTTTGCAATAATGTAAGCGTTAAATAGTGTACTTTATAGCTATGTTATATTATTGATATTGATTTTTTTTTCACTGCATGTTTCAGATCACTACAACATGGTAGTTATCCAGTGGTACAAATAGGCAGCAACAGAAATCCTTCAAACTTGGCTACTTCTCGCCAGTCAATTCAAATACTGAAGTTAAGGCCAAATAATCAAAAGTCCGCCAATCTTAATGTGGCAAGTCCAATGCCAGGTGATTGGTTTGCTGCAGCATTTTATACACTTATAAATAAGAGACGAGCCGAAAGGGTAAGTCGCTTACTTATTAAATGATTCAAACATTTTAAAAATAACATTTAGTTTCGTAAGACGGAGAGCGTGTTTTGGAAACAGAACTAATGCCCCCCCATTACAATATATATAAATCTATATATCATTATTTCGTATCAAGTCAAGCTGTCGGTCGGTAATTACGCTGTTTTACTAGCTCCGGTTATTTTGGTCATTTTTAATGGACCTGTTGTTTTGCCAAGGTATTTTCAACGGCAGTGAAATTCGTGAGTTCTGAGGTTTGTAAATATAAATTTGTTTGTTCAGAAAATAATCTAATTTGACTCTATTACAAGTCTTCATATTTTCCGGCTTCCTTATGTTGATATCCGCCATTTTTTTTTTGTTTACAAACATTAATCAATATTTCTTTGGCCTGATATAGGGCCTGTCCTAGTACGTTTGCCATATTTCTGCTAAAATGTCCTGTGTAACGTGCAGCTCTGAACTAAAACATGGTATGCGATTTGTTTCATATAATGTATGTCAAGTTTCACATACAGTGTGTACAGATCAGTAATTCTAAGTACACTAAAATAGGTAAAAAAGACGCAAAATTTGGAAATGTAATGTTTGCGTGGAGGGATCAAATGTTTTACAACACGATAACGAAACTGATCCCACACTATCAATGGTCTCTGAATCTAGCGAACTAGGTGGTACTGCGCAAGATTTGGATTCTTTACGTAGGGGATTCCCTGATCAGAATGTGTGTAATCTTGTCTGTGATCTAAGTAACAGGTGGATTACAATTGAGAAAATCTGCGATCTGATTAAGACAGAATTATCAGAAACTAAGCTTATTTTACTGGAAGTGCGATTGTTAAAGGAATCAATGTTACACATGAATGAAACATTTGAATCTATGCGGACATCCTTTCATGATTTAAGTGCTGAATCTAAGAAATTGGTGATTGAAAATAAAAAACTAAAATCTGAAAATAAAAAATTAAGCGATGATATTTAGATTTTAAATAAGCAAGTCACCCATTCGGAACAGTACTCTAGAAATAATAATTAGGAAATGCGTGGTATACCAGAACAGAAAAATGAGGATTATTATGAATTGATTGCTAATATGGATGATAAACTGGAATTGCCAATTCATTACAAAGATATGGAGAGAGTTCCCCCCAGAACTGATCAATCGAAGAGGGCTATTAAAGCTAAATTTGTGAATCGATACTTACGTGATGAATTTCTTAGGTGAGCAAAGAAATCTAAAGTACAAACTACGGATATTGGTTTTTCAACTCCTCAACCTGTGTTTGTTAATGAACATTTATGCCCACAAAAAAAAACTACTATTCTCTAAAGCATTACAACTTAAATAATCAGATGAATAGAAGTTCCTTTGGTCGATCAATGGTAGAATTAAGTGGAAGAAAAATGAGAACTCTGGCATTATACATATTGACGATATGAGTGATCTTCCACTTAGCTAATTTATGTCCTTTTGCTGATGTATTCTTTTGAGTTTTTCTAATTATAATGTCTACATCTTCTTATTTTTCATTGAACAGCCACCAAAGCTTACATTAAACTTACCAAAAAATAATAAATTTAAAAAATATTTTAAAAATTATGTAACTAATTCTTTTTTCCTTAGAAAATTACTGTTACTGATGAAGAACTCAGAAATTTACTTATTACTCTTAATGTTAACAAAGGACCTGGTCGTGATTTAATCTCTCCTTTGTTAATTCGATATGCAGCTAATACCATATTGCTACCTTTTAAATACATTTTAAACTTGATTTTTTTTAACTGGAATAATGCCACATTCATGTAAATTGTCAAAGGTTATTGTAATTCATAAAGCTGTTGTTAAAACTGATATGGGTAATTATCGTCCAATATCTATTTTTACCACCTTTTCTAATGATATTTTTTCAACAACTTCTTGTGAAAAGACTAAATGATTATTTGGATAAAAATAAAATATTACATGGTAATCAATTTGGCTTCCATGGGGGTCGTTCCACTGAACAGGCCTTACTTCACAAAATTGGAAAACTTCAAACACAATTAGATGCGGGATAACCGTTTCTTGGCCTTTTTTTTTTTTCATTTGTCTCGCGCTTTTGACGCCGTTAGACATGACATACTTCTCAGTAAATTAGGATAGTTGGGCCTTCTTGGCACTGTCGAATTTCTTATGCAAAATTATTTTAACAATCATAGACAATATGTTGAAATTTCTGGCGTTGAATCTTCTTTAAAAACAATCATGTGTGGCGTCCCCCAAGGCTTCATACTTGGTCCGATACTTTTTCTACTATATATTAATGATTTATTTTTCAATTTTGCTGATTGCACTATCGCAGCCTACGCCGATGATACCAGTTTCTTCTTTTCTTTTCTGGTGACCTACTGAAACTGGCTGTCAAGGCAAATGTTTTTTGAAAAATTGCTGTGAATGGTTGCAGATTAATTTCCTAATACTTAATATTAATAAAACAAACTGCATATATTTTCATAGAAAAAAAAGGTAATTTAACATATCCGTCTATAATTTTGAATAATACTTCTATAATACACGTTACACATAACAAATTCTTAGTGCGATTTTTAAGATAACCTAAAAATGGGATAAACATATTGATTATGTAAAACAATTCAATGCAAATATTGGAATTGTTAAAATGATGCATAGTTTCTACCTAATAATATACTTACTAAATTATATATTAATATATTCACATTTATAATATTGTTCACTAGTTTGGGGTTCTACTACAAAGATACTATCAAGGCGCATTGTAACTCTACAAAATAGATATATCAGGCTCTTTCACAGCGAATAGGAAATAGATATATTCATATCTTTTAGAAAGTTATATAACTTTAAATTGAGTCTGTTCATGTTTAATTTAACTCATAATAATATTGGTTCTAATTTAGTGACTCTAAAACAACTACACATAATTACTTAACTAGAACTAAGAATTTATTTGTGGTGCCAAAAATAAAGACCAACTTAACGCATACTAACTTAAATTATTATACAATAATTTCTGCC
This sequence comes from Dysdera silvatica, assembly GCA_006491805.2. NCBI lineage: Eukaryota > Metazoa > Arthropoda > Arachnida > Araneae > Dysderidae > Dysdera > Dysdera silvatica. Next base: position 208,540,439 of record QLNU02015360.1, on the reverse strand, counting down.
ACCCACGTTTTAATTACAGCTCAAACTAGAGCTTGTGTAATTTTGGAGAAAAAGAGACGCTTTCCCCATCCTGGATTCGAACCAGGGTCCCTCCGTTTAGCCCGGAGTGTCTTGGACCGCTAGACGAATGAGGACAGGAAACAACGCTCTCTTTCTCCGTATGTAAAGGTGTTAAGGTATTATTACCCTCCGCAGGGATAACACAATTGCCAAATATGGTCAACACAAGAAAGCCTCCGGGGCGAGATTTTTGTGAGTTTTTCGTGGGGGAATTTAT
>QLNU02015360.1:208520861-208540063 GCA_006491805.2 Dysdera silvatica | reverse complement strand
AAACGAAAATGTTTGTATATGTTCTATACTCAACTGCAAGGAGTATAAGTAAATATAGTTCTGTAAGATATTATTACCCTTCTCAGGGATAACACAATTGCCAAATAATGGTCAACACACAAAGCCACCAAGGAAAGTTTTTTGTGAGTTTTCGTGGGAACTAATACTGGCCACCCACATTTCAGCTCAACTAAAGCGTTTTTGGTATAAGAGAAAAAGAGCCATCGTCCCCGACCTAGATTCAATATAGGTTCTCTCCTCCTAAACGTAGGTGTAAAAATTATTAAGCATAAATATAGCTCGTTATACTTATGTATGGTAATCAATGGACTAAAATATTGGTATTGCTGGAGAATATAAAGTATCGGATATACACTCACGTCAGTGGCCAAAATATTAGAGAAGGCCTTCACTCTAACTTCGACGAGTCCAACAATGGCGTATGATGATGCAATATGCAAGGATTTACATATAAAAGGCACACTCGGCATCACGAGAACTAGTTATCATCAGAGTTAGCCTGAACATTGGTAAGACGAAAGATTTAGGAGACTTTGAACGAGATCAAGCATCTCTGAAACTGCTAATATTTTTGACTTTTTTTATGAAACACTATATCAGGTATTTAGAAAATGGCAGTCGAACCAAAAAACTTCAAGCAATAAGAATTGCAGTTAAAAATGATTTTGAACGAAAGAGGTACCAGGCAATTTTTAGTAATTTTAGTAAATAATTTTTAATGCGAGCCAGTTTTGAATAAGATCTCTCTGCAAAACAATTTGTTACAACTAAGGTAAAAGATATCTAAAGAGTAATATCTAAATTTGAAAATAAACAAAGCAGGTCATACTTCCTAAGAGTCTCCATTATAGCACCATAACTGTAAACATTTTTTTTCAATCGTTTTAAATGGAATTAATTCATGCAATTATACCACGTAAATTGAAAGCATCCTGGAGAACAATCATTGTCCTTCTGTTGCATAACGTCTTGTAAGAGTTTTATTTTTAAATATCGTTGTTGTTTAGTCTTAATGTGAAAGTTCACTGAAGCGATACGAGATGTGATCAAAAAGTATCGGGACTGGGGTTAAACAAAAAACTACAGTACTTGCAGATTTGGCATTTAATCTCCTTCGAAGTAGTCCCCGTCTAAAGTCCCACACTTCATTCGGCGTTTTTTCCGTTGTTGGAAGCAAGATTGAAACTCATTTTCTGGGAAAGCGGGCAGCTCCCTCATCGCATTCTGTTGGATTTCCTCGATATGCTGAAATTTTCTTCCTTTCAAGTTGGAGTTAAATTTTGGAAAGAATAAAAAGTCGAAGGGGCCCCATGTCTGGAGAGTACGGTGGATGTAGGACCTGAAGAATTTAATTCTGGACTATTCAAGGGGATCGAACTCATCTGAAAGCCGGTCTTCTTTTTTGCCTGCAGATAGCAGTTTTGGCACAAACTTGGCAAACACACGTCTCATACTCAAATCTTGAGTCAGAATAGATTGAACTGAATTGTAGCTAATGTGGTACTCTTCAGATAACTCACGAATAATGATTCGACGATTTTCCCGCACAGCTGAATGCACATGTTGGATGTTTTGATCAGTTTTTTTGGTTGACGGCCTCCCCAGACGTTCATCACTTTCGACAATTTCACTGCCATCTTGGAAATGTTTGAACCACTCTTAAACTATTGTGCGGCTCATACTCTTTTCCCATAAACTTTCTTCAAATTTGCATTGGTCTCAGCATAGGCATCGTCAAGCTTTTGGCAAAATTTGATGCAGATTCTCTGTTCAAATTTCTCTGCCATAATGAATATGACGACAACACAGTACGACGTTGTTCAAAACTCTGCTGTAAAGAAGTGGTGGGAGCTATGACATTGTGACTTTCGGTGCATGCGTGAGAGGGTTCAAAGTCAGTATCTGTCAAGCGTCTTCACTATGCGTGTATTTCCCTTTAGCGTAGGGCACCAGTCCCGATACTTTTTGATCACACCTCGTATTTGTCAAAGCTAGAACATCAGTATGAACTTCGTTAAATGTTTTCAGTAGGAATTTTTTTATCAAATTTAATGATTAAAATATATTTTGGGGCAGATTAGAGAGCGAAGAACAAGAAAATATACAAAAACTGTTTTTTTTTTTTTTTTTTTTCTAATGTCTGGTTTTCGAACATTTCGCCTCACTGTGCGGCAGTGGTTTTTGAGATCTGATAGTTTTCCCAAGTCGGCGCCCCTAAAAGGTTAACGCCTTTAGACTAGAGCCTAGTAAGCCTATGGGTAAATACGGGCCTGGTTACATACATGCACACAATAGGTCTATATAATTAAAGGTATATACCTTCATGATTAATGTTTTTCAATGGCGTAACGGTAATGCATTATCTAGAGTGCCGTTAACATGAGTTCCATTCCAATAGTATTATAGAATGTATTCCATTTTTTCTACCCACTGTTGTCTGAGGTTTGTTTCTCTAGATAACAGCGGTTCGGATTCTTTGAAGTATTTTAGGTCCGGTGCAGCATAACCATAATTGTCTTTGCACCGTAAAACACTAGCAAATGAAACGTGTTTGATGGTTTGCACCAACCTTTCTGAAAGTTGTTCGTTTCATATGTACTGTACCATGATATTGAGGGATTTACACGACTTTTACTCTCTCCATACTTATACAGACGTGAACTTTTAAAACTAGGCTTGTTTAGTTCGAATTGTAGCAAAGCTGGTACGTTTTGAGCCAATCTTCGTGCGTCACACCCTTTCGCTCCAGTAATATTGCAACAAAATCAAGATTTGAAAACTTCATAACCATTATATGCAAGGAATGAACGTTCAACGCAGGTCGAAATACGCATGTACCGCTCGTTTCTGCAACGAGCATACAGTCTGCAACATCAAAGACTTACTCCTCTAACATTGCAAATTCATAACAAGAAATTATAATATGTGCAAAATCTCACCATTTTTTCCTGACTGCCCTTCAATATAAATATAATTAGACATAAATTTGCATTATAAAATCGAGCTACTGTTATCGCTTGGCCTGTGGAACTTTTTTCTTTTTTTAAATAAAGCAAAATTTAACGAGTGAGGAATTTCTAAGTCGTTGTGTTCGGCATCATCGAATATTCGACTATGCAAGCTAGGAAACAGCACGTGCTTATTTCGATCTAGTGACGTAATGAAATATATCACACACGAAAAGATATCCAGGCTCAATCTGCATATGACATTTCCTTGTATAAAATCTCTTCCCCACATGCTAAATAAAAAATGCAAACAAAATACTGTTTTCCGACTACTCTAGCTAAGTTCGCGAAACGCACTTCAAAATATTTACAAAAGAAAAATCCGCACGAGAAAAAAAGATTTGTTTCATACAAAGGAAAAAAGATAAAATTTCCTCGGCTATCGTTTTCAAGACACACTGGTTGCACCGCAAAAGAAATTACTCTTGAGGGAGGGAAGTCATTAACCACCAAGTCAAGTGACAAAGAGAGGCGTTGGTCTACCCCAAATCAGAAACTTTAATTTTGACTTAATTGAAGAAGTCGTGGTACGAAAAGAGATTAAAAACGAAATGCAAAAAGAGAGAGAGAGAGAGAGAGAGAGAGAATCATCGACCAGGGAAACTGCACAGAGTTGAGCAATTTAACGCCGACAAGGAAATTACTGTCCGCTGATTGCTTCTACCCCAGGGATGAGATGGAATCGTCTTCCGTTTGATGATCAAGAGGTTTTCTTTCTTTTCTGCTTCCAGTGTATTAAGTCGTCTTTTAAATTTCTTCAATAAATTGCCGGCTCCCTAAAGTTTAAAAATGGAATGGCTTAGATAAGATAAAGTAAAAAAGCGCATACACTTAGAAGAATTGGCCGCACCATATCTATGAATATCTAATTAGAAGAAATTGTTCTCCAGTTTTCCTCAAAGAATTTAAGAATAAAAAACCACCATTACTTTAAGGGTGAAGTATTAAGAATAGATCCCGAAACAACAGGTGAGACTTACAATTCCCGCGAAGAGAATCCAAGACGAAAGAATATTAATGACTCTGGATTTCAATATGAAACCAGGAAATATATTTCCCAAGACCGTTATTAGAATACCGCTTCAAAGACTTTGGAATGGAAATTTCCCTCGAGCTAGATTTCGGGAAAGGGAAAGAAAGCCTTTGCTCGTCACCGACAAAATTTCTATCATGGTCTCCGAAGACAGTAAATCACAAGTGGCTGGCAACATTCGGAGGCAGTTTTTGGAATCTTTGAGTACAAGACTCTAGATAGCCTCCTCTGTGGAAACTCATTTAATCATGGTCTCTGGAAGTGCTTAGGAACGTGGCTGAAGCAGGAGAATGATGCTGTGGGGTGAGATGGGAGAAGGAGAATGAATTTTCAATTCCAACTTAGTAACAATCTTTTATAATCTTCATCGAATTAATGTTATATGTAGAGAAAAATCTTTCAAGGTGGCGAGCTTAGACGAATGGCACGTTTCTCCAAGATCTATTTTGCAATTAGCAAGCTGAGGTAGATACGGAAGCCCAACTCTAATTAAATTCACGAAATCAGGAAAACTCAATTTGTTATTGTCCGTATTTTTGAAAATGTTAAAGGGTAACACATTCGACGAGTAAAATAGGAATAATATAAGCTTCTATACTAATTTTAGTAAAGGTAATAATAGCGGCATGAAGTCGCTCCGAACATCGTAATCTAAAACATTTCTGCAACTTCCAATAGTAGTGATATGATACATTATGAACACAACTTAATAATTTGAAGAAACAAAGGACACGGAAGTTATAACAGAGTAATTTAAACTATTGAGGTAAATGAATATCTATCATAATATAGTTTAGATGTTTATGGAATTTCATTATGGGTGAGCCAATCGGACTTTTCGGAAATTATTTCAACAAAAGTTGCTAGGAGAAAATATTCAGTTATATGTGCTCTTTGGCTACGTTTGCGGCATTGAAGACTTTATTTCGCTTAACTTCTCAGTTCATGCTCTAAGGGTCTTTATAATAAAATTAAATTAAAATCAAAACACAATTATACAAGCAATAATATAAAATAACTATATAATTATTGTGCGCTTGTGCAAATATTTTAACTTTAATCCATAGTTTTTATGAAGATTCGAACACAATACGAGTTAAAATAATTGAAATCAATACAATATTCTAACACAATACAAGCACTCAAAATAGATCCTGATCTTAGATTTTGATTAATTCATATTTGCACAGTTGTTTACATAAAAATATTCTGAGTTTAAGAAACCAAATACCTATTTATAATCATTTATATATATATCATTCATACATGTTTTTTTATGTAGTTTTTACATTATTCATACATGTTTTAAAACTCATTTCTGCTACTGACTAAACATGAAATAGAATTTTCGGCACGCTTAATGTCAGTTCGAAGCACTCTTTTCCTTTGAAAAAGTCATGTGTGTTGCAGAGGAATACCTTCTATTCTCTGTTATGTTCGCTGACGTCAGTCGTTTGTCACTGTGGGAGTGGGATGGAACCAAAACATTGTAAGATAAAGGACTTCCCATCTTCTGTAGAAGTTGCTGCCACCGTTGGAGACAAATCTCGACGAAATTCCGGATCCCTCGCTATCCGTTCTTTCTTCAATCCGGCATCTGTTTTCCAGGAAATTCTCTTCTGACGTTATCATTGTCGCTTTTTTCCTCCTTTCAGGAGATACGCTTTTTCTGTCCTTGTCCAAACTCACAGTAAAACCCGCGAAAGCCAAAACTTGCACTATTCCCGAAAACCTACCACAGAATGGATTCAAAGAGAAACACAGGAAATCCGTTTGAAGCAATTTCTTCAAATATATTTTGTCACACGCACACAATATCTTGTACAATAATCTAATAATAAGAGTTATTTCTTGCGAATTAAATTTGAATATACGCTAAGCCTGTTTTTTGTTTTACATTTGTGAAGAATCTTTAAATAAATTCAATATCAAACTCAAATGAGCCGTGTTGTATTTTGGTTAAAATAGCGTTTGTACACAATGTGCGTTTTGCACTCTCTATGCACATAAAAACTTGGTGAAGTTTCGGAAAATATATTGCATCAATCCTTTCATTCTTTGCCAATTGCTTTTGGAGCCTGCTACCGACTAAAATATTTATCTATTGAAAGAGAAAGCGATTTTCTTTCTTGCTGTACTTTATTTGAAACGAAAGTATATGGTGGGGTACTTCGGCGATGGTGGAGGGTGGAGTAAATAGGGTGAACAAACGTTGCTGCTACTGCACGCAGGAACATCGTACATCAAACCATTACCCATCTAAGTGGCATTTAGGTACTTCAACCGCAAATATTCCCAGTAAATCCTTATGATCCTTTCTTGTTATGTTCTCACTCGTTTGCACTCATAGCACACCTGCGGACAGTAATGCGATGGGAGGACTAACAATTTGTTCGGCCATTTATTGGGGATTTCTTTTTTCTTGCCTTCAGAGGTGATAACGGATTATCGATTCTTGCCAGAAAACATGACGTTTCTCCGGAAAAAAAACCGTGAAATGATCTGTTACAGAAATAGGCGACTTGTTTCTTTCTCCTGTGTGTACGCGTGAGAAGAAAGTAATCATAATTTTTTCATTAAAAAATTCAACGCACAACATGAGTCACATTTTTTCTTTAAACTTAAGATATTATAAAATTCAGTTTTTTCGAGGTAACCCTCTGACTGCTCAATTTTTTTTTTTTTTTATCGAAGTCGCTTCAAAAATTGCATATATTTTTATTACATATTTCAAATCTATATGCATTTGAGAGTTAAAATATGCAGCACATTTTTGTAAACAAGATTTTTTTTAATATAAATTTCGTACATAAGAACAGGTTTTCATAAAAAATAAATTTTAAGAGTAATTATATTTTAAAATGGGTCGCAAAGCAAACTCTCTGACATGCTGTCTTTCACCATAGCCAGAAGAAGATTCTTAAGGTGGGCAAAGAAGGCATTGGATGCAATGGAACAAACACAAACACTGGGTGGAAAAATGGAGCCATTAGGTTTATAGAACTGTCCGTCAAAAAACTTTTACAGTGGTCCATCTGTATGCTCCACTTCAATGAGTTGCCATTGAGGCACTTCATTGAAAAATTAGATGGCAAAACAACTGGCCGCAGTCGTACTCTGGACCCATTGGCGTACGCAGGGGGTGTGTTGATGGGGGTTGTAACCCCCATTGCAATGAAATTTTGTATATTTAACATAGGAATATGCGAGTTGTAGCTTTATAAACTCTCCATTAAGCCCTGCCCACACACACACACACACGCACATTTACGAATTTTCTGCGTACGCGTATGTCTGGATCTATCGGAAAACACCTTCAAGGATGTGAAAAATTACCATCGGCAGAATTCCTGAAAATTCAGTGCATACTTCTAAAAGTGAACAAGGATATCCTAAACGAAGATCAAAAATATTTACTTGAAATTTCACTGGCCATCCACTCAGGTGTTTGCCCTTTAGATTTTGTCATTCGTAACCCTGGGCTGCTCAGCCATTCCAGGTGGTTGACAACGGCTAATAGAGTCCTTAGACTATACGTTGCTTTCTCAGACCCATCTTCAAATCTTATTCATATCACAGTGTTCATCCTGAAAGTATACTCACCTTTATGGTTCACAATCAAAACCCAACGACCAATATTTCAAGGCCCAAAACATGTGTTTCAGTGTATACTTACACTGTGTGAGTACTTACCAGATCATCTCAAAACAATCATTGATCCAGTAATCCAAAACAATGCTTTCATTGCCCATCCAGAGAATTTTTTCTGGCTATTGTGAAAGACGAAAGACGGCATGTCAGAGAGTTTGCTTTGAGACCCATTTTAAATGCCAGGGAAAATAAAGGCAAATCCGTACGTACGTTCATCATTCCTGATTTAAATTTTAATGCAAAAGACTAGACAAGGTGGATCATCTAGTCATCAACGAAAATTACCTGTCCTCCACTTCTAGCATCTGAAATATCCAAAGAACTCTTAGACCTCATTCATTCCAAGCGGATACTAATTCTCGACATAACGAATTTCCATGTCATACACAGGTGGTTAAACGTACTGTGAAATTAATCACAGAAGCAGTGAGCAAAGTATGTGGCGGTGACAGCAGAGATGGTTTCATCAGAGCATCTTTGCTTTCTCGCTGCCAAATGCCAATCTTGGAAAACAAAGTCCAGTTAAGGGGGAACTAAATCAAATCAAAAGAATAGTAATTTTCCACTTCCAGATATGGTTGATTGGTTGGAAATGGCGTGGTTGAAATGGGTTGAACTGGAAGTGCGGCCACCTCCTCGTGGTGAGTTTTGGGTCGTTTTCCTTTACACTGAATGTGGAATGCAAACAGGCGAAGAGCTGCACAGCAATAGATAATCACAACGTCTGCGTAACCTGTTTTTCTACAGTCATGAACGCATCTACGATGTTTTGTTTTGTTTTTTTCACAATTTTGACCAATTTTCGTTCTAAAGCGACCCCCTACCAGCTCCCTTTGGGGGTATTTCTGTCCGTCAAAGTATTATATCCCGTTAACTAGTTTCAAATTACTGCTACAACTAAAGTTTCATGATAATCTGACCAATTTAAGGCACTTTTTAAAATTTTCTAAAAGAAGGTCAATTTATGGCTAATATAACGTATACATATAACGTATATACCCTATAGTTTGTGTTCATGGTATAATAACCATGGAATGTAGGGACAGAGGAAATTACAGGATTACCATTGTATAAAACTATTCATTGTAGCAGTAGGGTCTACTATGTCTAATGCTCGTTTGTTGTGTTTTTTATGGCGCAAGGACAGCAAAGGTCATACTGCGCCGGAAGTTACAATTTTCTGAGGAATCCAACCCTCTTAAGACCTAGATAATTTGAGAGTTTGTGAGTAGTTTCTCTGTAAGAAAAAACAACAAAGAAAGGAAAAGCCATAGTTTGTTAGTAAAGAGGTAGTGCATTTATTAAAAACGCACGAAGAGTCAGTGGGTTACTCAAAGAGCCAAAGTTATAAAACTAGCTAGACATATATAAATATTGCTAATTTTAGCTTTATATAGATCTATTATCATTTTAATAATCTTTTTAATGAAGTTTTATTAATAAATTGTCAAAATTGAAAAATACTTCCTATCTAAATTTGTAGCTGATAGAAAAATCTAGACCAGCGGTTCTTAAACTGTGGTCCGCGGACCCCTGTGGGTCCGCAGTACCGTATCAAGGGGTCCGCGAGATTCTCCCGGTGTTCCGCAAAGGTTCGAAAAAATACTAAGAAAAGAGCATTTTGTTGTTAATACTAAGAATAAATTATGAGGGGACGAAAAATTCCTTCCTTAAATGGTGAAAATTGGTGATGAAACACTAGAAATAAATATGTGTGATGCAAATTCCGGACTTTAAACTTTGAGTTAATTCTTGGGGGTCCGCGGGATCAAGTGATCTCTGGGAGAAGGGGTCCGCGGTCTTGGAAAGTTTAAAAACCGCTGATCTAGACAATTCTAGTTATATGTCGAAGTGTTTCTAGATATAAACTTGAAAAACAATGGCAACACTGCCCGGCTTTTCATCCCTGCTTTTCAATAACAAATTTTTGGACATTTGTTTCAGTCGGATTCACTGTACCTTTACTAACGTCATTTCATAAGCTTTCTTGACAATCGCAAGTATTGTTTTCTCACTCACAATTTAGGGAAAATAGTTCATAAAAATAAAGAAATTCATGGAGCAAACACCTTACGTCATTAGAATTTCAGTTGACCCTTAAACCTAGAGCCCCTAAAAGCCTAGGCCGACGCATCAGCCGCCATTTTCTTGCACAATTTCGGTTTCCTTTACCTTGGCGATAAAGGTTTTCCGCATTGGCGCAATGATCGCTATTTTGGCATGAAAATGATCAAATACATGACTATCTGACGAATGTAAACATTGGCGCAACTTTTAAAATATCGCCAATAAATAGAATTTGCAAACATGATCATGTGATACAATGGCAACAAATTGGTGGATATGCACCGGCTCCCTTTTTTAGGAGCCTTACTTAAATCTAACTTTAAAACTAAAATGATAAAATCACATTAAGCCAAAACGATGCTTTTTTTCCGCGAAATATTTTAATAATAATGCTTTATTTGCTTTCACAAGAATGATGTTATCTTCTTGTTTATACGTACATTCTCGTATATATGTATATACGTACATATATCTTGTACGTATTTGCTTTGATGCGGAAAGCGGATCACAAGTAAACACTTGAGTATAATCTACGTACTCCTGACCTAAATAAATATAAATTAAAATAAAACAAAAAAACTAGAGTATATATAATTAAAATAAAACCACCATTAGGCGATTCTAAGTATCTATGTGCTCCTCCAGATTATTTAATGACAATTTTTAAATATTTTTTTATAATTGTAAATTATTTTTATTCTTTAGTCTCCCTATAATTCGGCTCTGGCAAAACACTCGTGGGAATTCGGACATCAATTTCTATTCTCCAAGGCACATATTATTACAAAAGTCAACTCAACACTCGATCTCTCAGTTTCTTCGAAGCATTTCACATCCTAGCAAACATCAATATTGCAGTTAATGATCAACTCCCTAGTAACTCTATATCATCCACTTGGAAAAACCTTTTGGGTCTCACGGCTGAAGACGTCTCCACAAATACGCTTTACTCCTCCGCCCAATCAAGTTTCCAACCGACGTGATGGCAACACCGACCAACAGCACGGACATAAACAGAAGCCGCCATTCGCTCTGACGACGGTAGCTGGTTAACGCTATCGAAATAGCTATCAGCAGTGTTATCGTGTTAATGATTTTATCGAACTGCACCATAAAAATTGTTTTGCATTTATTTCTATTGATTAGTGCAGTGTGTCGCTATTAAACTATCCCTATAATTCGCTTCACAATTTTGGTACTGAATAGTTGATGTCAGACGCCCAGTTTCTTCCTTTCTTATTGCCGGTAATTAAAAAATCATTGCTATTTTTGCTCTTATTCGGGCTTCCATGTCTATATAATATCAATTTAATAATTTTATTGATGCTTATTTAACATCAATTTTCATGCAATCCTCTTTTAATTTCCCAAACATTTTTACTAACGAGGGGACCCCACAGTGAGTGCCCCGCCGATTTTGATGAAATTTTTTTGATGAAAGTAGAGCCAAAATAAGGAAATACGTGTCTCGGCATTCATGCCAATGCGGCTTATTTTCGGAGATATGAATTTTTAAAGATTTTGCATCCGATATATAAGCCTGGAAACACAACGCCTTCTGTAAGCCGATCGTTAGCTTTGGCGGTAAGTTGTTGGCTCTTTTGTACCGTATTTTGTGTTCGATACCCGGAGAAATGATCTATTTTTTTTTTTTTTTATATACCCTTTTTACATGTTTGCTTATGTATTTTTATTAGTAAAAATACTTTGCTTACAATCGAATTTTGCTCATAAACTTACTTTAATAAAATTCATATTTACATATTTAATTCTGTGATACTATTTTTCGCAGTTATAATTTTTACACGAATTTTAATTTTTAATTGAAGAGTTGTAAAGGTACAAAAAGTTTAGGAGTTAGCTGTAAGTTTTTATGTGAATATAACTTTTATAAAATTTGCGTACTCATTGTCAACCTGTGAAGGGATAGAATTACACCAATAATGCAGTTTTGTTTTATTTAAGGATTGAAAGATTTTTTTCTGAAAACTTTTAACAATTCCATTAAATAAAAAAGAAAACTGCGTTAATTCGTCTTATTTTGTCATTATTAGCCTTTGCAGTCATCCACTATTAGCATCTATTATGCCTAATATTTTTTTAAATATATTTATCTATTGACAAACGCATTTTTAGTATGTAATATTTTATTTTATAACATATAAACATCATTTTATTTTATAACATATAAACATTTTATGTGCATCTCATTTATGTGCATTTTATTTATACAGAAACATTTTATTTTATAAAATGCAATCAATTTTATTTTAAAACTGACTGACGTGAACATATTTTTTGTGTATCACTATCGGAGGTGTCGGAATTGTATACTGGTACATAATTTTGGATGACAATTATCATAAAAACAATAAAAACATAAAAAAATTCTACAACGTGAGCATTTTATAAATGAATTGTTCGAACAACTGATTTTCTTTGTCTAATATCATCTGGAAAACAAATACCATCTACATTTTCAAAAACGCTTCTTTCGTTTGTTAACTTTGCAACAAACCAAGAGTACTGTAATGTATTCTTAAAATTCGGCGCCGAAAGTTGATTGTGAATAAGTGAATGGATCTTCAAAGCATCTATCTGCTCGCGTGTTTAAATGACTATTTTCTTGTAAGATTTCAACACAATTTTGTAACCTTTTAATGAAATTTTTTACTTGACGGAAGAAGTACACATCACGAGGTTGACAGTATGGGGTACAATGAGGTGGAATTACTTCAACAGTAGAAGAAGAGGTGCCGTCGTCATTTGTAAAAACATTATTAAAGTGTGCTGGATCTACTTAACTACATAACAGGCTGGATGGCTACACCAAAACTTTTTCTATACTTTTCAACTTTTTGATAATCAACAATTAAAATTCGAGTAGAAATTATCACTGCCAATAAGCATACAATTAACTTAACTACATAAATATGAATTTTATTAAAGTAAGTTTATGAACAAAATCCGATTGTAAGCGAAGTATTTTTACTAATAAAAATATATAAATAAATATGTAAAAAGGATACATAAAAAAAAAGTGTAATCGATTTCCCCAGGCATTGAACACAAAAACACGCCGCGAAGAGCCGACAACTTACCGCCCAAGCTACAGGTTGGCCTGCAGAGGGGGTTGTGTTTTAACCCTAGAATGCGTAAGCAGGGTCAAAATGACCCTGTGAAGGTTTTTTTTTTTTTTTTTTTTTTTAATCTAGCTAAAATTACCAACTAGGTTCTTCTAACATTTAAGATAATATATTTTTTAATTTTTTTATCAAGTTTGTAATGCTTTTCTTTTTTTCCTTTGCTCTGCAATTTTTATACCCCTATCCCATTAATGCGTAACCAGGGTCAAATTGACCCTGATGAATGGTAAGACGATCTTGCAGGTTTTGTGACTGTAATTTCTAAAATTTTCTGCATTTACTTATTACACGGTTGGAAACAACTCTCTAAACACATTTTTCAATTTCATCTTCGGTTCAGTCAAGTTAAGTACCACGGAAATAAATAGACCTTGGTAAACAAAACTTTCTGATTGCCTAGCTTGTTTCTCGTCTGTTCGATTTAGATATATCTCATCCTCTGGATTTACCTTTTTTTCCATAAAAGTAAGTATTTTATTTGTGAATTAAAAGTTTCTGTCTATACTTTTAATAAAATATTAATTTTTACTAATTTTGAATGGAAATTTCATTCGAGATTTTTACTAGCTAAGCAAAATTCAAGAGATTCCTCTAAATTAATAGTCATGATTCTACCCTAATCTATTATATTGCATAAACATAAATTGTATACAATCAGAATTATTATATAACAATTAATATATAAGATGTAACAAACTATATACAATCATGGCATGTACAATATAAAAATATATGCAATAATGTATAATATTATTATAACTTATTTATACTAATATAACATTTGTTGTAGATGTCAAGAAAGAGAGTAATTAACTGTGGAGGAGCATCCCATTTATTGATCAAAACAGATCTTTTTATTATCAAGTGAAGATGGAGATGATGTCGATTCTCCTCCTCGCTTGAAGAGCAACATTCTATAGGAAATGATGCTGTCATATCAAACAGTGAAAGTGATGATAATCCAATTTCAAGAGAAAGTGAAAGCGACTCTCTGGATTATCGAGTACATCGTAATCAAGTGTTGTGCTTCTAAGCACAATGTACCATGATAATATTGTGAGCGAGGGCACAAAAGCCAAGCTTGAGATCATAACGTTCTATAACAGCACGAAATCGGGTGTTGATACTTTGGATCGGTTGTTAGGAACATATACGTGTAAATGGTGAGAGATGGTAACCATTTGCTCTGTTCTGTAATATTTTAGATGTGGCTGCCGTTAATGTCATGAATATTTTTTTAATACAAAATCCAGATTATTATGGTAAAAATGTATTTCATAAACGTCGACTATTTTTGAAGGAGTTGGCGACAGCTTACATTACTCCACATATGCCTACAAAGAGCACCCAATTAGCGCTTAAACTTTCCCTTAGGAAGTCCATGAAATTTTATGAAGAGGGATTTGAGCAGGCGGTAACAACCGCCTCTTCGAATGGATCGGCAAAAAGGAGGCGATGCTCAGTTTGCCCATATGCTAATGACAGAAAATCAGCTACTATTTGTGTAAAATGCAAAAATAATGTTTGCAAAGAACATAGCATAATAGCTTGCCAGTCATGTTTTGCAATGTAAACAAACGAGTAAGTCAGAAATGAATATTGCCGTTTTTTCGTTGTAATATTTCTTGAAATATATAATAATAATAAGTGATTTAGCTTTCAACTATGTCCATATTAATAAGTAGTTGCATATTAATAATTGAAAAATGCAAATATGCACTGTGTAAAAGGTATTTACCAATTTTATATTATTCTAACCATTATGTATCTGGGCTTGAGCTAGCTATTCGCCTGTGTGCGAAATGCAACCAAATCGTAAAATTATCTAGAAAGAATATTTTCACTAAACAAATGTCTACCGATTTCTTAGGAAGCTCAAAATAAATAATGATGATAACTTTGATCAAAATAATTCATGAAATCGACTAATTTATGGACGAACAATATTAAATTCCTAGCTCGGGTCCTGCATATGGTTTACTATTAAATTATTAAATATGTTATATACAATGTTAATGAGCTACTGAGTTATCAAATTTAACATTTAAATTAATGCAAGGGGATAATTCATGGAGGGATTTCAACGAAAATTATAATTTGAGGCCCGGGGTCAATTACACCGTGGTTACGCATTCGTGTAAGTATTTTGGGTCACGCATTTAAGTGTTAAGTTCATATATAGGATGAAAAATCTTAAAAATTCATATCCCCGAAAATAAGCCACATTAGCACGAATGCCGAGACACGCATTTCCTTATTTTGGCTCTACTTTCATCAAAATCGGCGGATCACTCACTGTGGGGTTCCCCTTGTAAGATATAATATTTATATATTTCAATTATCGGCGATATTTTATAGCTTTCTACAATCATTTTCCAACCAATTTCGGCTTGTGGACTTAAACCTTTACTGCCTTTAGTTTTTAAACTAGAATTTGAGATGTAATATTGGCGTACATTTTGTGAAAGGATGATCTAAGACCTTTTTTTCGATAGTACTCAATTTACAATAAAGTTGTAGACTAGGCAAGACAATTTTAGAATTATTTAACCCTTTAATAGTGTACCCTTTGTACGGAAGTGCTACTGTAGGGGATGCGTCCTGAAAATCGGTTAATTCCACTGAAACTTAACTTCATTTGTAACAACGAGAGACATCATGGGCATTTCGAAAAAACTGAGCGTCGTGTATTAAATTGCCTATAATTTTTTTTTTACCTTCTTTTCATAACGGATTTTTTTATGTAGAAAACCTTTGAATTATAACTATAGCTTAAACAATAAGGATTTTGTTCCATATTTACCTGCCTTAATCCTTTCGTAATCCCTTTATTCCAACTATAATTGTGCACCTCAAACTTCTTAACCTTTTAATCCATACTATAATAAGCTATTTGTAATGAAATCTGTCGTCATTGTTAAACCAGCCAACAGCCAGTTGTCCAAACGTCAACAAATGCCTATAATTTTAATTTGTTTTATTTAATTATTATTAGTGAATTGGTAACAAGAAAGTTCCTACATCATTTCCATAAAAATGCTTCACAAAATCACTAATTTCACAAATTGCCATCAGTATTTTTATGCGGTATAAATTTTTGAATAAATGTAAAATTAATGATGTCCAATGGAGGGACAAAAATTAATGAGTAAAAACGCCTATTAATAATGTCCAATGAAAGGAAGCGAATTAATGAGTGTATAATCCAAATATTCTTCTTCTCCACTAGATCACGTTTCGGCAGAGAAGAAGCAGCAGCCATATTGAATTTTTTGTGTTGCTTCATCGTCGCGCATAATTAGTAAAATAGTTTTTTTTTTTTTTTTAAATTTCAAGTTAAGGTAGTTGTTGTAATTTGGCGCCTCACTTTAAATGATTTAGGGGCACTTTCATTCTTTCCGATTCGTAAAAATTTTCAAGCACTAACCTCATAAATTGCGCTCAGTGAAATGCGTGTTTGGAATTCTGTTGCAAATTGAGAACTGAGAACATTAGTGGAAAAGTATTATTTTCGCAACAGCATATTTCCAGGCGCAAAAAACGTTTATTCAAATCAGCCTTCATTTAGCGCCCAACAGCCTGGTTCCATATTGGTCATTTGAATGTTTTAGCAAGTATTTTTTTTCCTTCGTTTGAGCAATCCCCTGCATACAGATAACTAAAACCAAGACGCTAGTTTAACTACCTACTTTGCATTTCTTCTTCGAACAATGCATCCAAAACTTCAGTTTTTACAGCCATTGTAAAATCCGAATTTTCTCGAACCTTCACGAATATTCGGTTTTCAGTAAAACAACAAACCTTTACGAACGTTGTGAAAACAGCAGTTGTTCATAACTTGTTCGAACAAACGTTTTTAAATTAGAGAAACCATTTGTAATGGAGCTCAAAACTTGGTGGCGTAATGGTGATGTAACAGTTAAGTATCAACATCAGGCTCGAAGTCTGGGGTTCGATTCCTTAACGGAAAGGAAAAACGTTTTTCTCATCAGTCCTGAGGTCAAAACCACAGTGGAACATCTCCTAGTTTAGATGCACGAGTTTCAGACGCAGCATGGTTATGAGTGTAAAATGCTCGCAGGTTACGTTTAATCAGTGGCCATGTCTCGGGTGAGTACTGTCCGTTCACAAAAAGAAGCCCGATGGAAAAGTTAAAAATAATAAGCGTTGACGTCACAAACCGGCCAGCTGATTACAACATCGTAGGTCTCCAAGTTCTACACTCGCTTTTGGCGTAGACAAAGAGTCACTAAAAACAAGTTCCGAAATTGGAGTCCTGCTCTGCTCTAAGTGGCTAGCCCGTTTTTAAAGCCACCTACCATTATTTCCGTTTCACCGGACTTCTTCGATGAACGGACAATAGTCTTAAGATATAAAATTTTTAAACAAGTAATTACAGCTGAATTTCAATTTAACAAAGTCGCAAGATTTTGCCAAAAAGCTTCGTTAAATGAAAGAAATATGTTAAAATTCATCAATACAACGTTCGTATGAAAATATGAGCGATACACTGCGCAAAATAATATTTAAAAACAAATTATAAACGCAGTTTAATTTGAGCTGGAGATACATTTTTACACATTAAACACATTTTTTCAAACAAACACAAATTTTACGCATTAAACTGCGTTTGTGTGTATTTCGTTTTTTAAACAGCGTTCATAGTTCAGCATCCAACAAGAAATGCGCACAATTGACGTTCGTTAAAAAGAGGTTCGACTGTATATTGTTTCTTATTAGATAATTTTGAAGATCAATTTTTTGTTACTTTGCCGTTAAAATCTATATACAACAGATTTTCGCTTTCACGAACTCGTATGGGGTCGCAAAGGATGCTAAAAAAAGTTCGCAAAAGCAGAAGTTCGTAAATGGGAATTTATATTAGTTCTATGGGATACTTTTCAGGACCAACGCAACAGTTCATAAAAAACTTGTCATTCGTAAATTGGAATTTACATAAGTTCTACGGGATACTTTTCAGGACTAACGCAACAGTTCGTAAAAAACTTGTAATTAGTAAATTGGAATTTATATCAGTTCTACGGGATACTTTTCAGGACTAACGCAACAGTTCGTAAAAAACTTGTAATTAGTAAATTGGAATTTATATCAGTTCTACGGGATACTTTTCAGGACTAACGCAACAGTTCGTAAAAAATTCGTAAATTGGAATTTATATCAGTTATACGGGATACTTTTCAGGACTAATGCAACAGTTCGTAAAAACTTGTAATTCGTAAATTGCAATTTACATCAGTTCTTTAGGATAATTTTCAGGACCAACACAACAGTTCGTAAAACTTGCAGTTCGTAAATTAGAATTTTGTATAAACACGAGTCCAATGTATCTGGCTACAACAACTGCAATTCATAAAATTAAAGTGCGTTAAATTAGAATAGGCATCGCACATTGTGTTGTATCAGCTATCATTCTGACGATAATAGCCCATGGCTATCGAAACAGCTGTTAGCGCGATTAAATAAACCTTCTAACTGTGTTAATTTTGTAAAAATTACAGCGTTTTCATCTCTTTTGAGTATTCAATTCTTGCGAATGTTTAAATATTCTCTAAAATAGAAGATCTTGGTCTAGAAAACGAAGATGAACAATTACATTTCTAAGTATGCGCATTCCAACATTTCTCTACCATCAATAAATTTAGTAAATCAGCTATTTAAGGATATTGGATGCATTGATTTTTTTTTTTTGCATCATTCTAATTTTGGGAGCCGGAGTTGCGGTAGAAAATGTTCAAATTAATTCATTTACAATTCAGAAGTATAAAAAAATAAACATTGGCACATGCGGTTCATGCAGAGCTTGGGCCTACTTTTCCAAGTTTTCGTAATAGTGGATATCGAATTTTTTAGGGTGGGGTTGGTAGTCCCATGCCCAGAGGACCTAGCGTTTAAGGACGAATCCTACCTCCGCCAGCTTATTCCACCACGGAAATCAATCTCGGGAATACGAGGCTGCAGAAAAAAATTCAGCGTCCCGTAGCGTATCAGGAATTAACCACAGCCGTTCTGTATAGTAGAAAAAAGCCCCCATTCCTACAATATTATCGCAGATACTGTCCACAGTATACGGTCCCTTCTCGGCTGGTCACCTACTGTTCGTTCACGAAAAGAAGTCCGATGGAACAGTTAGAAATAACGGGAGGTGACGTCACAAACGGCCTAGCCGATTACAGCAGAGGGGGACCCAATTTCAGAACTGGTTTTTAGCGAACTTTTGTCTGCGTCAAAAACAAGTTCTGAAATGAAGTCCGCACT
>QLNU02015360.1:208509435-208520761 GCA_006491805.2 Dysdera silvatica | reverse complement strand
ACTGTATCTTAAATCCTAATCCCATTTCTAGAATCTGATGTCCCAGTATTGTGCGAATTTGTAGTGAAAAATAAAATTGTTTTCAAAAACATTCATGAAAGGTTTCGAACTCAGAGTGCGCTTTAAAATAAACAATATAGATAGTTAAGAGACTAAGCAGTGACGTGCGCAAGGGGTAAGACCCTAACTCTCCCATTATGTTTGGTTGCCAAATCTACCATATTGTATATGTACTATGTATATACGTTATACATGGGACACTAAAAGTAAAACAGCAATAACTCGGCGTATTGAAGATGTCGGTTCATTTTTTTTATGTCGGAATCCTTCGTGCTTGGCTTTTAATCTCCCTTTCTCCTTTTTTCCTTTTTCTTTCCTTTTTTTACCTCCACACATTTCTTATACCTTCGAAATTGATGTATTGTATTTTCCTTACTATTTTGTAATTTCCTTGTCGTAGTCAGTAGCAGGGCTTTTCAGAGAAAATGCGAATCCCGAGGCAAACAATATTTTAGAGGCCTTTCAAGTACACGTCTAACATATATTGAGTTACCAAGTTGGGGCCCCCGATATTGTGAGGCCCGAGGAAGCAGCCCATCCTACCCTCCCCCATTTGATAGGCCCCGGTCAACAGCACCGTATTGTCAAGTTTCGCATTATATTTAAAAGAAATTGCTTTCGTAATTCACAATAGGTAATGAATGTATACAAGGTATAATGGTTATGTGTATACGAGGTGTAATGGTATACGAGGTATATATATTAACAAGATGTTCATAAAATCTTTAAGCCTTAAGGTATTCTTAAATGTTTATTATCTACGCTGATCCTGAAAATTTTATTCTTTGAAATCCTAATAATTAAGGACTTCGCGTATTATTATTATTATTATTTCATATTAAGACTTTAAGTAGTCTTAAAAGGTTTCGACTTAAGACGCTTATGGTTTGAAATTGATCAAGTTTTTACGACTTAAAGTTGACTACAATCTTAATTCATTTTTTTTTTTTTTCAAAAGTCTTTTCCAAAAGTCTTAATTCATAACTTCAGAACTGTTTTCTCTAAAAAAGAACTGATTAATTGAGAGCCTATTCGGGAATCATCCCAATATTTAAATTTAAATAATTTTGACGCGTCCACAGTGTTCTGGCCAAATTAAAATTATATACAATCAAATCACCATATACTGAATTACTCTATATCGAACTTCTCTATATAACAAAATTTCAGTGAAACTCCTCATGACTATGACATCAAAAAACTGCATCCATATATAAAATCGTTCTATTTAATTATCTATTTATTTAAAATAATTTAAATCCTAATGATCTTCGAGCATCCGTTATTCACCCCACCGATCAAAAGCAAAATTATAAAGGGATTGAAGAAGCAAACATTTGGTTCTAAATTTCAAAAATCATGGAGAAGTATTTCATTAAACTAAAATTAATAATTATGGACATTATTTTCCTTAACATTAATCTAATCGTTATCTTCCTCAGTTGTACCTACAGTGGCGGTTTTAGATAAAAAAAATTTGAGGCGCAAACTCCTGCTTGTGTGCACGGGTGGCGCCCGTTCATATAAACAGGATAATAAAATTCGGTTATATTTAGTGGGGGGCATGGCCTCCCCGGTTCTTGTTTAGAACCGCCACTGATTACCTATCCTTGTGGCCATCCAAGGCGTTCGCCAGCGACCTAAAAATATCTTCTTTTTTTTTTTTTTCACTCTGATTTTAAGCTAATTACGTCGTATGAAATTGATTAATTATATATAGTGTCCATCTACTACAAGAAAAATACGTTCTCATATTAGACGGGGCCCTGCAATGGCGCAGTGTGGTAACGCGTTCGCCTAGTGCGCCGTTAATCCGGGTTCGACTCCCAACAGTGTACAAAGAACGCTTACTCAGAGATCTCATAAAGATCGCACTGCTCACTGTAGTCCGGGGTTTGGTTCCCTAGGCCATAAGAGGTTCGGATTCCTCGGAAAACAGTAGGTCCCGGCGCAGCATGACCACTGTAGTCTTTGAGCCGTAAAACCAAAAAGCAAACAACCAACCATATTAGACGGACATGTATGTATCTACTTATGCCAGCATTATTATGATTTTCTTTGACTTTCTCACTTTCCTCTCATATTTGATCAGTTTTCTTAATTCAAATTAATTAATTATTAATAATAATAATTTTTATTTATTTTCTGCAAGTTCGTACACTCTGTTACAGTTTGGACGTTAATACAGTATATTTAACAATACACTGCATATACAATATTGCTAATTCAATACTCATAAATCATGAGGTTGTACTGGTGTATACAATATAAAGGGTCCGGAATTAATATCTATGGTACAACCTGCTCCAGGTCCTGATTGGTCGCCATTTATATTAGTCCCTAGCTCTCCAAGACCCTACTTGAAATGACGACACATATGCCAGAGTGCATCTCTGTATCCTGTGTGTGTATGGTCGACAATCGAATACTCCCTTCCCCCCCCACCGTCTAGCAGTTAGTTACGCTGTCTGAGCGTCCAGTCTGGGATTACAGTGCCGCCTTCGGCGGCCACTCTTGCAAATTCCCCCTTGCCGACAATTTATCTAT
Organism: Dysdera silvatica; assembly: GCA_006491805.2. Classification (NCBI taxonomy): domain Eukaryota; kingdom Metazoa; phylum Arthropoda; class Arachnida; order Araneae; family Dysderidae; genus Dysdera; species Dysdera silvatica. The sequence continues at coordinate 208,518,154 of QLNU02015360.1, read as the reverse complement.
CTTAATTAATTTTATATTGCTCATTCCTTTTATTCCCACAGGCAAATTATTCCAGTGTTTAGATCTATCCTTTAATTAATCTGGTCCCGACATTTTTCTGTCCTTTTTCGTGGCAAATATAGGTCACTTTCCTTTTTTAAGTTATTTACATCCTATATTTTTATTTTCAATTCAATTAAATCAGCGTGTTCGTTTTCGATTATTCTCTCACATATTCTGGTTAAAGTACAATAGTCACGACTTATTTCCATTGGTAATGTTCCATATTTAGTGCGCACTTTTTCCTAACTAATTTTGCTGTTTTTATTCAATATTCTTGAGTACATAAATATAATTATTACACATTACGCATAACTTGAATAATGATTTTATTAAAATTCATTTTTAAATCATTATCTTATCATAAACATTATGTAGCTTCATTTAGATTTTTGATGCCAATTATATGAAATTTGACAGGTAATTCCCATCTCTCTACAGCATGAATTATAGACAATATATCTAACAGATCAAACATTCTAACTATCTGGCAAGAAATTTATTTATATTTTATTAATTTTATTTATTTATATTGTTAGCGCCTTCACTACGAAGGCGCTAACAAGAACAAAAGTGTGATGTACAGTGTTCCTAGAAAGACCGGATGCGGCCAATAACTTTTGAACCAAGACAGATATTGCAACCAAAGTTAGGTATTGGGAAGTAAAATGACCATGCACTCTTATACGAGATGAATAGCAGCGCCCCTGGTGGCGAATTGAGGAAGTTAAAAATTTTATTTCGAAAAATAATAAAGATGGCGAAATATTTTCGATTGGAAAGTTATAAAACATCCTTCAGTTAGTACGAAAAGATATACTGCTCACATGCAATATGGACACAAAGTGAGGTGTTCCGGAAGTTTCAATGCATAGCTTTCAGTTAATGCTTTTTAGAGCTTTAGAGGTTGGGTTGAAATTCTTAGAGGGAAAAACCATGATCTCTCTCCTATAGGAACTTCAACTCAACTTTTAAAACATCAGAAAGCATTAACTGAAAGCGATGTTTTGAAACTGCTTTAATACCTCACTTTGTGACAGTACGTGTCAGTACGTGACAGTACGTGTCAGTTTGTGACAGTACGTGACAGTACGTGTACACATACCACATGTGATCCGTATGTCTTTTCGTACTAGCTGAAGGATGCTCTACAACTTCCTAATTGAAAATATTTCTCTATCTTTATTATTTTTCGAGAAAAAAAAATTTAACTTCCTCAATTCGCCACCAGGGGCGCTGCTGTTCATCTCATCTGATAGTGCATAGTCAGTTTAATGTACAAATACCTAACTATCGTTGCAATACCTGTCTTGATTCAAAATTAATTGGCTGCATTTGGACTTTCCTGGGAACCCTGCATGTCATTAATTTGTTCTTATTTTTTGTATTATTTTATTTAATTCTTTACTTTTTTATATTTATACAAAAATGCGTATTTGTTATCCCAAATTAACTGTTGAGATCATCTTGAGTCATTAGTAATGTTGATGAATGTCATTAATATTCATTCGTGATGATGATGATGAACACCGTTAAATTTCATTAGTGACCACGAAAATCATTAATGTTCATTGTTATTAATATTTTTGTGCTTAATTTTCAACGAAAATTTGTTTCTTAACTGGAAAATTAGTTGTTCATTAATAATATTTTCATTTTCGTAAATTTGCTTTTTTCATCATTAATCTGTTCTTCTATGTGCCATTAATTCTAATTACTCTGCGTCTTATAATTTTTATGTTATGCATCTACAGTAAAACCTCCCTAAAGCAACCATCGTTGATTCAGTGAAAAAGCGGTCGAGCAGGAGGGTGGTCTCTGCATGGGGGGTAAATTTAGCAATTGGTCTATAAGGTGGGAGGAAATCTGTTTCCGGAAAAAATTATCATCAAGGGAAATGGTCTCTATATAGAGATGGTCGTTAAGAGAGGTTTTACTGTATTTCCTGATACTCGATGACCGCATGGTAATGGATGTCATTAACTTTTTCTTTTTTTTTTGCTTATTAAACTGGAATTTTATTGATATCATACAAAATACTTCAAACTTTCATTACGCACATTTATTTTTTGATTCCTAATTTGTTCTACACTTTCGCTATTAATAAAATTAGAATTTACAAGAAATTCAGATTTTCAAGAACGAGTTCGTATTTGGAAAAAATTTAGATTTGTCAGAACAAGTCCAAACTTACGAAAATAGATTCGAGTTAAAAAAAAGGTAATAACCATAATTTAAAAAAAAATGGAAGAAATTCGCATTTGTAATATATTCAAATTTGCACAAAATTCGTATTTAAAAAAAAATGCGTTTACAATAAATTAGACACACGAGAGTAAATTCAGATTTACAAGAAATCATAGCTAATCTGTTAATGTAAGATCATTCATTAAGTAAGAGCATTTTAGAATCATTTATAATGACTATATCAAGTATTTTGAATAATAATAATATATAATAATTATTATTACAACCGCTAAAGAAAATCTTAGACCTGGTAAATGAAATCTACTGTCTTCTGAAGGCAAGGCCTTAGCCAGGATTTAATTTCGTGGGAGGTCAAAAAATTTTACAGCATGTATCGATACAATCACAGCATGCAAGGCCGTAGCCAAGTCCCATTAAAAATTTAGTTTCGGGGGGGACCGGTTCCCAAGATCCCCCCCCCCGTTCTGGATACGGGCATGTTTGAAGGACTACAAGGTTAATTCTCAACTTCTTCAGTTGAAATTTTAAGAGGGTCTAATATAGTAGGCCTCCACGTAGTAGACCCAGGATGACGCAAAATCTACTACAGCTTCCGCCATTTTCCAAGGTTAATGCCTAAATAGCCAAACGTCTGGCATTTGTAACAAATAAATAATAATTGCTCAATTAAATGTGCTTCATTACCTGTAAGAGATTTATTGTCGAGATTCTTAATTTAAAAACTGTATTTTTATTATATCTTTCTTCCTCCACTTCCTCCTCTTTCTTCTTCTTTTTCTTCTTCTTCGTTGTTTTCCTTCCAGTGGAACAAGACTGAGACTTACTTTGCATCTGAGGTGGCCTTTATTTTGTTCAGCCACGTACGATAACTCTTTAAAATTGCGACGGTAACTCTTTGCAGTTTGTAGCAGATCCCTTGTCTGCATTTATACATTCAAAAACATTTCAAGGCTGCGTGATTTGGCGAATCTTTGGATCGCATTTCTGCATTTAAAAACGTTTCAAGGGCGCGTGAACAGCGCCTCTTGCATTTATGAATCCACAGTGTTTTAAGGCCGGGTGATTAACGAATTACTTTGCATTTGGTAATAATTCAAGGGCATGTGTGGTCGAACAAACCCTTAGATTGATGAACTTTTGCATTTAAAATTATTACAAGAACATTGAAAAAGTAAAGCCTTTGAATTTATGCATCCGGTAACATTTCAAGGCCTCGTGATTGATTAATTATCTTATATTTTGTATTCGGTAATATTTCAAGGGCACGTGATCCAGCGCACTTTTGGCATGCATTTTTGTATTCAAAAAGATTTCAAGGCCGCGTGAGACATGACATTGTTGCATTTATTTATTCATTAGCATTTCAAGGCTCCTTTATTTTTAGGTTTCTAGTTAAGAAGTTATTCATTGAATTTTGTTTTAAGATATTTACCATTCCAAGCAAGCTGATTCAAAACAAACTTGTACTACGTGGTCATAATTAAAATATTTAATTAATTGCCTTGATCACGACACCCCTTTCTGTAAATTATTCTTTTAAATAATTAGCTAAAGAGATTAATAAACTGATAATGCTTATAGTAATTAAACACTTTTCTTCATTTAATGTGAAAATATAAATATTTCATATTTATATATTCAACTTTTAATTTCTGTATTTGGAATTTTTTACATATTTTAACATTAGATTTTTATATTTTTAGCATTAGACTTTTATATTTTTAACATCAGATTTTTATATTTTTAACATTAGATTTTTATATTTTTAATATTACATTTTTATATTTCTAAATTCAATTTATCTATTTCATACTTATATTCACGTATATTGCGTTTATTTTTCTTCACATATTTTACTTATTTTTCCTCACTTCATTTCATTTATTTTTCTTCACTCATTTCACCTATTTCTTTTCAGGCATTTCCTAGTTTTTAGTGGAGTTTTAAGTGGGGGAAGGGGAAAACTAAAGCCTCAATCCTACAATACTTCCCACATAGCATTCGTTTAGAATTTTCGTTTTCTAAAGTGGGCTCAGCCCCCCCCACCCCACACACACACACACTAGCCCCTCGGTTGCGTCAATGCTTATTTCTCTTCATTTCTTTTTTTATTTTATTTTGTTGTTACTTCATTTACGTCTGATGTTACTTGCTTCACCTACGCCGCTGTTACTTCACTTACTTTTGTTGTTATTTCCCTTATTTTTATTGTTATCTTGTCTACTTCTGTTGTTATCTAATCTATTTCAGTTGTTATCTCGTTTGCTTCGGTTGTTATCTCGTTTACTTCGGTTGTTATCTCGTTTACTTCGGTTGTTATCTCGTCTACTTTTGTTATTATTTCTTACGAAGCTTAAGAAACAGATAGTTGGAAAAAATAATGATTATATCTTAATTTGAATCACTTAAATCCAAAATTTTACCATTTTCGGCATCTCTAAAACATGCCGTTTCAGTAAAGATTTCCTCTTCTTATTTAATCAAAGAGAGTATATATTTTGATTAGATCTATTTATAAAACAAAAATTTTTATTTGGATAATCTGAGAACATTTAGGGCTGTTTCTAATTACCAGCTGCCTTTCAGCCAAAGAAATATAATTAATTTATTTTTAGTACAAATAGCTTCAAATACATTTGTATATCTCTATATCAAATTTATTTAACTTTGGAAGGAGCTGTTGTGATCTCAAAACACTTACTTGAATTAAAAAAAAAGTTTTCATCTGTCTATACGATTTTTAAAATTCGTGATATCTCAACATTTTCAGAATTCTGAAAAATATTATCGTTTGTTCATTCGCAGCTGAAAAATTGTGGAATACAAAATTCTTCGGAATTTTAACGAATTTTATTATCTTGTTATAAAAAGCTAAAGCAATATGACGCCATCTCCAAATATTTACATTTTTACATTTGCTTAACAAAAGCTAAGAAAGTGGTATGCTACCTGAAGACATTTTTTTAATTAGTTTTAAGAACAACAAAAGTGCTTACGCAAATTGAAAATATATATTGTTTTCTCGAATTCGTTTAGATTCAAATAAATTTCCTTGTCTGCTGTGTGAAGCCAAATGGAGTAGAATATTTATTTTTCAAAAGGCACACACTTCAATATATAATTAGTTTTTGAAGACAAATTTAGTCATTAATTATTTTTAATGCATTTTTATCGCACCTTGGTTGGCGAATTAAAGAAATCAGGTGAGAAGACACTGGCAGAAAATGTTTATCAATTCCCACGTGGTATTTGCCCTATACTACTTGCACCTTTAGTTTCTTAGCCAGCTAAGGACGCTAAAAGACGTAGAATTACTAAACAAAGATTAATAATTAATAATAATATATGATAAATAATGATTAATAATTTAATATACTCAACGTAGAATTTCCAAAATTATTGGGGGGGTGGGGGGCAAGCACATATTATGAATATATTATAATATAACAACAAATTATACATTTACAATACAGTCAAACTTCACAAAGACCAACACGCTTAAGACGAATTACTTTTAATACGAACAGTTTTCTGAAGTCCCGTCAGATTGTATAGCATACTACCCTTTCCGGATAAGACGAATTACTGTTAATAGGAACAGATTTTTTGTTCCCCTTGGTGTTCGTCTTAACGAGGTTCGACTGTATACGTAAAATTGCAATTTATTTCGAATTATTAGGGTGGGGCTGGGCCCCACAGGCCATATATAACTTTACGCTAAATTTTATAATTTTTACTGTGGATCCGTTACGGAGAAATGCAACTTGTGTTGCTTTGATTGATTGATTGTTTGGCTTTTTTATGGCGCAAGAGCATCTGGGCTATACTGCGCCGCAACTTGTGTTGCATTGTCTATAGTTCGTGAAATTTTCTATTATAATTTGAATTTCATGATTGAGCGCTATATTTAATCCTTGTGACAAATTATTATTGTTATTATTCCTTTTGAATGGACTGTTGATACCTTTTGTTCATTGGCGTCCTTCAGGATGGTCAAACTTTTTTCTATTTGTAACTCCCACAAGGAAATCCACAAGGAAATCCACAAGGAAATGATGATCCGTTTGGCTATGTGTATTGTAAGAGACTTTTTGCAAAGAAGGAGGAAGATGGGATGTCAGATATATTCTATTTGTTACTTCTATAGATGAGCAGTCCTAAACAAGCCATTAATGGACGGGCCAAACGCGTTTTAAGGGGAGAATTTGTTGACAAATAGGTGCGGTTGCTGAACGAGTTTTATTCGTGTTATGAAGCAGTGGTTCTCAAATCTTCTAGCTATTGGAACCCATTTCGAACCCCTACAGGCACCTTGTGAACACAGCATTCCTAACCGTGGAACATCTTTATAAATATTATTTAAAGAAAATCTAAAGGACGACTGTATATCAATACTTGGACACAAATATAAGCAATAAATTAGTATAAAAAAGCAGGTAAGACTTTATGTTTTTGAGGGGATGTTATTTGTGTTTAGATAGCTTATCTAACAGAGTGTCAAGTGGGTTACAGAATTTAAAGATATTCTTGAAAATTTTGGCGCTGTTTTAAAGATTGCATACGAAACTTCTCAGAGTTCCGCAGAATATACTTCGAGAAATACTGTTATAGAGTGTTCATATTGAACTTCTTTGTAGAATGATTTTGATTGTTAAATTATGAAGTTATTGTATACGACTGAGATATCCTTTCTTTGCATTAAATGTTTTTTATATTGCTCTATGCCTCTAACAAGAAAGTTGTTGCTACATGAAAGCCTTGAAATTTGAATAAATGTCATCGTGTGCTTATATGAAATTAAAAATTTAGGAAATCATCTCGACTTCATAGGAATTTCAGCAAATGTTGTCGTCTATTTATTGGAAGACGAGAAAGTTTGATGCCATCTCAAAATATTTAAATTTCAATAAACGTTATCGTCTGCCCATACGCATCGGAAAATTGGTGTGATGCCACCTAAATTCAGTCGATTTTAACAAATTCTATAAAGGACACTGTGATGCCACCTCAAAGTTACATAGATTATGGCATATAGAGATATAGTCTGCTGCTATAAAACACCAGGAATCGAAGAACCTTGTCTCCATCGTGAGGGTTAGATCGAATTATAAGCGCTTTTAAGCTATTTGATGTTAGGCGCCATCCTCTTGCTTTCTCTCTCTCTGTCTTGAAGAATGTAATTGTTCGTTTTTTGGTGGGACTTCTTGGCTGCTGTTCTGTCCAATACAGAACAATGGTGCTGCCATTAGGCTTAGAGACGTCCAATTTTTTAAACGAGAGGAGAGAGAAAATGGAGAATATATTTTTAGAGACTGGATCTTGGCAACGATCCTACGAAACGTCATCCAAAAAATACGTGAGCTTTGCTTCGACGAGACTAGAAGTTCGGGGGCAACTGCACCACCTTTTTCTTCTTCTTCTTGTCTGACAATCTTTCGTTATTTCATCTTGTTATAAGTTTTTCTCGCTAAGAAGAGTTCTCAAATCTTTTTTTTTTCTACCTAATCTTCTTTTCCTTTTCTTCCCTAAACCCCAAGTCGCAAATTGGACCATCATCAAGTGAGCTTCGGTTTATATTGTAGAGCTAGCTGCAACATTTGTAACTTCTCGCAGACGGAAAACTGGTTGAAGAGAAATAATCGAGAGAGCTTGAAAAACTTTTGAATTCTTGTGCATTCATGTATTCAACAGAAATGTAAATTTTATTCGGAAATTTAAATAATAATTAATCTATATGAGTCGTCTTTCAAAGGATGGCCTCGCCACGAAACGGTTAAGCAAGGTGAAGTGAGAAAAATCGCTCGGTCGGCAATTTATTTTTTGTTATTGACATAAAATAATCGAATATTATGAGTCAATAAATTTAGGAATGTAATTAATAAAACATTTATTAAAAATTAATACATTAATTAAAAAAGCGATTATTTCCTATCAATTTTTACAAAACTACGAATTAAAAAATTAACAATTTCAGTTGATTAATTGTAAGTCCATTTACCCATGTCACTTCCGCCGTGGAACTCCATTTTTTTTAATCTTTTGTGTTTTTTTTACATATATACATGATTATTATATTATGCATGTTAATGTTCTTAATTCTGTTTTAATTAAAATAATTATAAATGCCCGCTTATATAATTTATGTTTAATAAATGTCACATTTTTCACAAAAGGATTTTATTTAAAAACTTATAAAAATTCACTTTGCACAAGGTGCTTTCCTTTCTGTTTTATGGGAAAGCGATCTTATATAAAAACGAATGTTATCTGTAGTTTCTTTCATTTACAATGTTTCTTTCTTCATATATCTTGTCTCTTTCCTCATACATTTTCTCCTTGCTATATCTTGTCTCTTTCTTCATATGCTTTCTCTTTGCTACATCTTGTCTCTTTCTTCATATGTTTTCTCCTTGCTATATCTTTTCTCTTTCTTCGTATATTTTCTTCTTCTTTATATACCTTTTCTGTGTCT
>QLNU02015360.1:208475941-208502100 GCA_006491805.2 Dysdera silvatica | reverse complement strand
AAATTTTGTCAGAAAAGTCAGAAATTTTTTCTCTAATGTGAGTGGGCATAAATGCGAATTTCATCATTGTTCTAGCAATCAGTTTGCCCATCAAAAATGACATCAAACTTCATTTAATTTGTTTGCAATAAAATGGTTCTTCATTTTACTAATATGCAATGCAGTATACGTCGTTTGACTAATGTGCAATGAAATTATACGTTATTTTACCAATATGCAATACAGTCATACGTCATTTGAGTAATATGGAATCTAGTTATACGTTATTTTACTAATATGCAATGCAGTCGTGTGTCATTTGATTAATATGCAGTCATACGTCATTTTACTAATACGCAATCTAGTTATACGTCACTTTACTCAGATATAATGAAATCATGTTTTCATTCAACCTTTAGTCGGCACCGAATTCAGTTCGCTAATTTGCAATGATTGTCCATTATTTCTTTAATCCGCATTGCAATAGTTCGTTACCTTGCTAGTCATACATCATTTTACTGACATACAATGTAATCGTTTACTTTATACATTGATATGCAATGAAATCGTTAATTATATACATTGACATATAAATCAATCGTCAACAACATACAATGACATACAACGCGATGGTCCATAATATACCTTGACGTACAATGTATACAATTAATATTAAACACATTTTAACAGATGTAATTATGCAATATATAATTTTGACATGTATACGTAACATATGGCCTCAAATAAATAAAATATATTATTATTATTTTATACGTCTCCTCGCTCTTGGTGGTATAAACTTGGGACGGACAGTTTCAATTACTCAAATCTTCCTACTGTACGTTATTAAGATGTTGTGTCTAGGAAATTACTTTTTAGAAATTACTGTTTAAAATTATGGCCTTTTGTAACTCAGTGTAGGTATTGGGGTCGATTTAAAGTTTTTCCAGACTTCTGTGCAGTGTAGATGGTATAAGCAGGGGTTGACTGGAACGCCGGTTCCAGTCAACCCCCGCTTATACCATATATATGCGCCCTAGGGCGCATATATATGGTATAAGCGGGGTGCGCCCTCATGTGCCATAGGACTAGCGCTCTCCGGTAATCCAAGGTATGCGTCCTTTGAGAGGAGGCAGTCCGCCCCTGGGTATAGTACCTGTGATTGACAAAATTACAGGTGCAATAATTATTACTACTATTGTAATCGTTGAAAGTATATATTAACGTACAATGCAATTTTTAGCTGTATACATTAACATACAATGCAATTTTTAGCAATATACATTAACATACAATGATCGTCAAGAGTATACGTTGATATACAATGCAATCATCAAGAGTATACACTGATATACAGTGTAATCGCCAAGAGTATACATTGATATACAATGCAATCGTCAAGAATATACATTGGCATGCAATGCAATCGTCAAGAGTATACATGGACATACAATGCAATCATCAAGAGTATACATTGACATACAATGCAACCGTTAGCAGTCATATACATATAAAATACGCTCTAATCATTTTACTAGAAAAAGAGCCCTGTTGCTAACTTCGTTACTACTGTCTACTCATTTATTTACCTATACATTTGATTGTAATCTTATATCAAATTATACCCAGAAATATTGCATTATTAGGATTGTACAATTTTAGATCTCATGTATATAGCTAGTTCCTTTCATTTGATTATCACGCAATTTCGAAGGGTCTAGTATATTTATCCATTTTGATAAAAATTTGTAAGTTTATTGGGGTCGTGTTCAAGCTGTTTGGGAACTGGCCTGCTAAGCAGTAAAATTTGAACAGGTAGCCTTCACCCACTTTCGAGAATCTTCACTTTCTGTTTACGAATCTATGCCCGCATTTTGATATTGTTACCATCTTTTTTTTTTTTTTCTCCTCGCTCCGTTTTTTTTCTTCTCAGCCATACGTTTAGCTTCCATCTTCCTGTCCGTATTTTTTCCATCTTCTTCACATGAAATTTTCAATCATTTCCCAATTGGCCAATTTTTTCATTCTTCACTTTTACGCTTAATTTTCCACAATCTTCTTCCTTCGCCATTTTGATCTTACTCGCTTATTGCCGTTTTTCGACCTTCTTCTTTTACTTTGGCTTTTCGATCTTCTTCTCCATTACATAATTTTTTTAGTCTTCTCCTTCAAGCCATAATTTTCCAATCTTCTTCTCTTTCCACTAAGTAATTTTCAATCTTCTTCTACTTTGCCATAATTTTTCGATCTTCTTCTCTTTATAAGTAATTTTTCCGATCTTCTTCTTTGTAATTTTTACTTCGATCGTTTTCTTTTACGCTTGGCGCTTCTCTTTGCATGTAATTTTCAATCTTCTTCTCCTCCTACACGTAATTTTCAGTCTTTTCTTACGCTACATAATTTTTAAATCTTATTTTCTTCGCCTGCTTTACCTCTTCTTCCTCCATCTGTTTCCAGATGCCACAATATACCGATACTCTTCAACCAACCAATATACTATATCATCTCTACTTTACAATATACTTCACATACAATTAACTTCCATCTTTTGCTTTTTAAACACCAGCCACTTAGAAAATATGCATAATGTTTTGAATACGAAAATCTCATCAAATTTTGGCATAATTTTATTATTAATCTCTGATTAGATAATGGATGCAAATGGTAAAAAACTTAAATTATTTCGCAAAATAAAAGTCGCAGAAAAGTCAAATCAGCAAGAATTTACTACACTACACTGAACACGTCAAAATATAACTACCGCTCTAATCTCTTGATGAGCAAAATTCCATGTTTTAAAAAAAAAAAAAACCTTTGCCAGGACGTGTAGAAACAGATGATGCAACAATCGAGATTCATATATAATTTCAGATCAAAATAACATGACTTTTAATTAAATTAAATTTAAACACCCAAGTTTTGTAGCTCAAACTAAAATTCTAATTCATTTATTGCAAAGTAGGATTTACTGCCCTTCTCAGGGATAGTACTATAACCAAAAAATACTTTTTAAGGATCCGTCTGTTGAACCATTTGTTGTCAATTGTCATTTATGATTCGTTCGCCAAAAGTTGACCGATGGTACCTTTAGAAATAACGAGAGCTGACGTCACAAATAAGTTGGTTCATTACAGTAGAGGGAAGGGCGTCATTTCATAACTGGTTTTTCGCCAGACAAACATGCGCGAAATAGCGCCCTCCCCTCTGCTGTAATGAACCAACCCGTTTGTGACGTCAGCTCCCGTGAATTCTAATGGTATCGTCGGTCAGCTTTTTACGAACGAACTATGCTTCCGTAATAATTGCATTATCCCTGGGGAAAATCAATAAAATAATAATAATGTAATATGTAGTTCGGGAAGCTCTAGTTTTTACCACAAGACGGGGATGCTTTAATTTAATTTCATTGATTAATTCCCCACGAATCTCTACTCTAAAAAAGCGGGGTATTGAAGTTAAAATTTTCAATTTTATGGATGAGTATTGGAGAAAATTCAAAAGAACTCACACATCAAAAACTATCCTAAAATTTCAATTTGTGAAAAAGGTACTTTCTTCTTCGAACTGAAATGTAACTGACGTAGGATACGTTCAGAGTGGAATTCGAATTTTAATGATGAACCTTAAAATGAAATTGTTTTTAAGAATAATTGATTGAAATATGATTTTGCTACGAGACATTCGTATAAGAGATGTTCAGTATAAACCCATATTTTGTTCTCACAAAATACTTCTGAAGGTTTGTTATATACTTCTATAATTTAACTAATTTTTATAATATTTGTATTATTTTACGACGGTCAGATTGTGTAAGCTTTTTCCAAGCTTTTGCCATTACCAGCTCAGATTATAATAACAACAGATTATAATGATAACTGCTGAAAGCTTCATAGCTGTTTCTTTCCGCTTCGATATGTCTTCTTTATGTAAAAAAATCCGTGTGTTTGAAGATATAAGTATTGAAGAAAACGGAAATTCTTTGCAATTAAAATAATATTTATTAGAGATTTAAATGTTTAGACTATTTAGTTAAGACGCTACAAGGATAAATAATTAAGCACAACGTTAAGAGAATTTAGTATGCCTTTTTTGCCGTTGCCTCCGAGAATTGCGTGTGCACACTTCGGTGGAAAACGGAAACAGAACCCTAGCCAGACTGGAGCTATAGGGGGTTGTTCATGAAGGTTGCAGTTAAAAATTCATTGTTTTTAACTTTGTTTTCTTTGACGCTCTCGATATCTAGCTTAAGACATTGAAACAGATTTAAGCTTTTGGAATTTATTAAAACCCACAGATACATTTTTCAATATCGAAACCTTTGATTTTGAAAATCTTTTTACCAGCATTCCCCTTGAGAACGTTGCCTCCATTTGTGACTACCTCTATTATGAATATAAACATATCATAGGGGTAGAAAACAATGTTTGGGAAGATCTCTACAGACTGTATCTTTAACGATGTTATTCTCAATGGCAGCAATTATTTTCTGCAGGTTAAAGGAATTGCTATGGGCTGTAGTTATGCAAGCTTCTTTGCAAATATATTTCTGCATTATTATGAAAACCAATTTTCTGAGATATACAGCCTTCAGGTACATTGATGACATCATTGTATTTAATTGCTACAATGTTGAACGAATTTGCAAAAAAATTATCCAGCTGCTTTAAAACTAAAGAAAACAAATTCGTGTTTTACCATACAATTTTTGGACATCGATGTAAGCATTAGTAATTGTGCTTTAATCTCTGGCATTTATGAAAAAAGAAAAGATTACAGTTTTAATCTCAATACTCTTATGAATTGAGATTCTAATATTAGCATTCCAGTCCATATAAATATAATTTTTACGCAAATTTCTCGCATTAAAAAAATCTGAAATAATAAAATAGAAACTGTTGAAGATATCACTCAATTTACTCTTACTCTCGCAAAAAATAACATACCAAAAATTTTCTACTTGAGTATATCTCGAAATGTAAACCCAGTTTCATAGTAGACCTGCTGCATTTACTCTTACAAGTTCATTACTCCTTTCTCCTATTTCAAGGCCGATATTAGGTCTGGAAGCAGGCCTTCAAAGCAGAAGAAACATTGTTGACTTCAATACGATCGTATATTTCCCATCTTTTCTCCTACACATATAGAGGGGTATTCGAGTATAATGGATGTTACAATAATTTTAATACAGTATCTGAATCTGTTACTGTAGGGCGCGCTAAGCAACACGCTGTAGTGGAAAAACTTGTTCCCGTAAATTAAGGCGGGGGTTGGGGAGCCAAAGAAGCTTGAGTAGCCTGTGCTGAGCGAAGGTTTTCTTTTACCTGTTGTCGTGTGTCAGTGTATATTTATATCTCTTCAATCCAATTTCTATTCCGTTTATTATATCCATATCGTATAATTTATAACATGGCATGTCGGGGGATCAGGAGGTATCTGCTGTCAAGAATACTTCCTTCAGAAACATGCCATATATGGAAATATCCTATGGGCGATTCCCCTTGAAAAACAGCCTCTAGAATGTTTCAAACGCTTCATTCCATTGGTCCTTACTCAATTCTTTTTTTTGGCTTGGCTTTTCATTTTTGTATCGTATTTACTTTGCTTTAATAATTTAATCCGTCAGTTTTCAAAAACGTGCAAGAACCCGTTTAGATTATTATATATCGTCCAGCACATAAATAAAATTATTTTGTTTATTTTTCAATGTGTTGCATGCATTATTCCATATTTTATCGCTGTTATAGATGTGTGTTATATCTTCGTTATACATCTCTTTGCATTTCTCTATTACATATGTTTTATATATATATATATATATAACATATATAATAGAGAAATGCAAAGAGATGTATAACAAGGATATAACACACATCTATAACATATGCGATAAAATATAGAATAATGCATTCAACACATTGTAATAAAGATATGACATAGAGAAATATAATATAGGATAGCAATAACTTGTGCATCACGGTGTCAGTGATTTTCTACGCTTATATGTGTACTGTAGCTGGCATTTATTGCTCCTGTTATATAGTGAATAATCAAGAAATAAAAAAAAATTATACGACAAAGTATTTTTTTAAGCAGGCAGTCCTGTTTCTGCTGTTTTCGGCCCCATATCTCTTCAAATACGGTTCCTCGGTTTATACTTCCAAAAGGATTCGATACCGTGAATCTTCAAGTGAAGAGAATAACGTGAATATCCAACTCAGTTTCGTCCAATCTAACTTTAATGTATTCTTCAATTGCCAAAGGCAATTTCATGTGTCGCACTACTTGCATTATAACTTATAATTATTATGAGCTTAGAAAGAAATTTTTTTTTGCTACCAGAAATCTTTTATGTCTTGTGCCAGGGGTGGGGAACCTGCGGTTTTTGGAGCTCTTAAAAGCCCTTAAGTGCGGCCTTTTGGATGAATTTCAATTTTGGAAAACAAATCCTTGTAAATTTCAAATATTAGTTTACTTGTAGGTTATTTAAAATTTTTGTCGTCCCAATAAAAAATTAGAGAAATTGTTTTAAAGTGAAGAAGCGTCGTTTCTTGTAAAAATTGTTAATATATATGTATTTGTTGAATATTTAAATTAATTATTGTTTGCTTGTTTCTTCATTTATATTTTTGCACCCCAATATTGCCCGTGACGGGTTAGTTAAAGCTAGTTTCAATTTTAAATATCTCAATGAACGTCAAATTAAAAACACTAAAAGGATCATTTCTTATCTATTTATATAAATAGCTAAAAGTGGCATAAGTACATTAGCTACACCAAAAATCTTCTGTGTGCTCTGATACATTTTTTAACCAAACGCATAATTAAATGGTCATAAATGCCTATTTCACAGACATATTTAGTCTTAAATGTCTATATCAATATCAAATTTCAATATTATTGCTAAACATCTATTTCATGATTATATTTAGTACTAAATATTTCTTTCCAGGAAAGATATATGGCAAGTTGATGAACATGTGTTTCTCATAAACAATTAATTTTTTCATTGTAGAGTTATTGTCTGGGCTGAATTTATAAACCTCCATTTCTATGGCACATGCAGATGATATATTTAAGTTCGTTTTCTTTTTGCAATGATGCATCTGTATTCTTTTATTCTACCTTTTGATACTGAATTCATTTGATCTATGATGTTTATATTCGTTTATTCTAATCTTTGATACATTGCTGTCTTTTTTCATTAACCAAGGATATATCTAGCTTAATTTTCTTTGCCAGGTGATAAATCTAATTAAATTTACTTAATTTCTCTAATAATACATCTGGGCTTGTATTTCTTCTATCCGATAATACATATGGTTTGTATTTTTTCCCGATAATACGTCTAAGTTCTTTTATTTTATTGTATGATGTATGATTTTTTTATTCTGTTATATATCTGAATTAATTTCTCTTATCCGATGATACATCTGAATTAATTTCTCTTATCCGATGATACATCTATATTCATTTTTTATTCGAAGATGCATTTGGGTTCGTTTCTTTTATTCAATAATATATCAGAATTTCTTTCTTTCCATCTGATGATACATCTAGATTCTATTTTTCATCTTCTTTCACAGTTTTCGTATCTCAATATTATTTCAGTGTTTGTTTTTCACTGTTTACATATCTTAATGTTAGTTCAGTGTTTAATTATTACTGTTAATATATCTCAGAATTGCGTCATTTGAATCATAAAAGATCAATTTTACTCAATTTGAGTTGTACAGTCTTTGCAACCAAAGAAAAGAAAGCGTATTTAATGAGCCAGAAACGTTAGCCAAATTGCTAAGTTTAGCCAGCCACCTGAACAGCTTGAAACGACCTTGAACTAGTAATTCAATAACAACCGGAAATAATTATATAATGAGCATTATTTAATAGAAAATCTTGCACAACCATATACATGTAAACAAATCTTCGATATAATGATTAGCTTATTGAATTAAATGTAATAAATTGGAGTAAATGGAATTAATCTGTCTCTCCGTCCATCTACCTACCTACCTACCTACCTACCTACCTATCCTTTATTTATTTATTTACGAGTGACCCATTTTTGGGAATTTTTTAACAAAATATAAATTATATGCTTTCAAAAAATTAATGATTGTGTTTAATTTAAATACAAGCCATGCTTTCTTATTATTTTTACCATAAAATGGATAACTTTAACAAGAAATGGACGTTTAACATGAAACGGACATTTACAATAAAATAGAAATTTAACGTGAAATAAACAACATTTTAAACAAGTGAAAGAAATTTTCACAGAAGGAAATTGAAATAAAAAATAGAGGTTTAAAATTCCCATTACAAATATATTTATTAATGAAAAGAAAATATAACTTTATACAATGAAAACTAAATAGTCCATCCGAAACTATATAATTCACATAACTTTTCACATTAACTTGGTTCGTGTGAGTTCGGGAAATCAAAAAATAAGGTTTCAAAACTCTATCTATGGGAATTCGGTCAATAAACAAGGTTTCATACTTCCTCGTAAAATTCATCTCAATGTAATGAACTGCGAAGTAAAATTTGCAATTGACAGTCGTTCAATCAATTTGGATCAATAAACAATTTATAAAAATTATTTAACAGTACTATGATTTCATTCAAATTCCGCGAACGATGCGGCTAAGAATTGTTGAAATTTCAGTTTATACATGTATCATATACGCATAGGATATTGGTAAATATGTTATGCAAGCGTATGTTTATACATTTCATATTTTTATTAAATTTTCGGTGTAATTTTTTTTTCTTTTACGTATTATAGAAAGAGTAATATATTTTATTTATTTAAGATATCGACATGGCTAAAGTATTTGGAGGCCAGATTCCTCAATAGCAACAACATATAATATGGTTCACTATATATATATATATAGGCAAAATAATCCAATGTTTCGTTGTGCGAGTGATTTTTTCTATTTACTCTTTTCTGAAGCATCATTCCATATAATTTTTTTCCATGTATCCTCTATAACAAACAGGCGTAAGGTTTAAAAACACGACGTTTCGGGAGCCAACTGCTCCCTTTGTCAAGTGAAGGCAGAATGTATCCTCTATTTCTAAGTTAAAGGCATATGCTTCTTCGCACCCTGTATCGCAATTTCCGAATGAAACCACAAACTAATAAAAAATCTCAACACCAAATGCAATTATAATTAATATCCCATTCTTCATAAAAATAATGGAAAATTGAGTATAAATAGGCGAGACGCAACTGAACTGCAAAATATGATTTATGCAATACGTTATCAATTTGGAGGAGGCCCTTCTTCATCGGCGCCCATATAGGGGGCAAGGCCCCCCCCCCCTACATGGGCCCTTAGCCGTTTAAAAATTTGATTCGCCCGAACCTGCTATGCATTTACTTTCAAAAGTTTTATAGTCACATTTTAAAATAAGGTACTTTTTAGCTCATTACTAATTGTCAAGCAGTATCAATTATTTTTGTAGCCTTTTGGTATCTTGTACATTCACTAAAATTCTTGACAGCTTTGAGAAGGAGGTAATAATTTTCTTCTGCTCTTCCCATTATCTAACGCTGTTTTCTGAAAGTGTGCTCCACGGAAATCCAGGGTTCTCCGACAAACCTTCAGGGGTTCAGCAAGCAATTTGTACAACGCCACTGAAAATTCGGTGGAAAATTGTAAATCCTTTAATTTTCCCCAATTTAACAACCCATTATATAGAGTTAACTAATCGAGCCCAATATCTCATGTCAATAAAAATGTATTAACCAATTTTTATCTACCGATTTATTACTTATTTTTATGTTCATGTTCAAACAGTGATAAGCATTAGCTCTTTAATTTTTCCTTAAATACTACTTATAAAAGGGTTCTGTGGCTAAGTATGTGACAAAGAAAAGGTTCCGTGTCTAGGCATATGACAAGGAAAAGATTCCATGGTTAGGCACGTGACAAGGAAATAGTTCCGTGGCTAGCGCATGTGACAAGGAAAAGATTCATTGTCTAGGCATGTGACAAGGGAAAGGCTCATTGTCTAGGCATGTGACAAGGAGAAAGTTCCGTGTCTAGGCATGCGACAAGGAAAAGGTTCCGTATCCAGGCATGTAACAAGAAAAAGGTTCCGTGTCTAGGCATGTGACAAGGAAAAAGTTCCGTGGCTAGATATGTGACAAGGAAAAATTTCCGTGAGTGTAAAAGTTTCAGAACCACAGATCTAGCCTTCTCGATTCAAGTACATCAATGTAACAACTTAACTAGTATACACCAGATGTATCAAGAATTGTACGTAAATTGGATAAATTTACTTTACTCCCTTCTATTATCACTTTTTGAATTCTTTTGGGACATCTATTATAATCCAATTTGTGCTTGTGAATCTTCTTGGCTTCCAACAATTTTCATAAACCACTTTAGCTTTTAGTTCTGCCTCCTATTTACCGCCTAATGCTTCTTTATGCATGCTAAGCCTAGAAAATATTTGATGTTGTGGCAAATTAAATGCACATTTTTATAAATAATAATTGCCTTTGTTCAAATTTAAATATACACTAGCCAAAAGAAATATAATATATAACCATGGAACATTTGAAGTCGAAAACCTGCATCACAAATAATGAAGCAAGGGAAATTCTTTCTTTCTTTCTTTTTGGTTTTACGGCTCAAAGACTACAGTGGTCATGCTGCGCCGGGACCTACTGTTTTCCGAGGAATCCGAACCTCTTAAGGCCTGGGGAACCAAACCCCGGACTACAGTGAGCAGTGCGATCTTTATGAGATCTCTGAGTAAGCGTTCTTTTTGCACTGCTGGGAGTCGAACCCGGATTAGCCGCGCAATAGGAGAACGCGTTACCACACTGCGCCACCGCAGGGAGCGAAGCAAGGGAAATGTTGGCAGAAAAGAAGCGAAAAATGTAAATGGGCGAGCACTACACAAAATTCCAAGAAAAGGGAAAAAGCGTTAGACCTAAATAATACAGGAAAAGAAATTTCCCGAAATGACCGGAAGATAGGGAAACATGAGGAGAAATTAAAAAAGTTGCGAAAAATAAGGGAAAATGGGGGATTTCTCATTAAATCCCTACGTTTCCTATTAAAGAAAATGGGAAAATTATCTTGGAATGTTTTTTTTTTTCTTTAAACACACTGCTTCAGTGTACCTTCATAACTGAAATCATCGCTTCTTTCATATGGTTGTCCGTACAATTCTTCAATTCCTCTGGCTATTTTCTCACGACCAGTTACATTTAATTCCTTGTTTTTTCAGTGCTATGGTTTGTTCACTCTCTCTTTATAATAGATTCTCCTTCTATATCCTTAAAGACGCTCATTTTCTACGAGAGTTTTCCTTTAGAACTCGTAATTGAATTTTCTTGTATCCTCCTTAAGGTACGCTTAAAGTACTGCTGGTAACTTCAATCCTCTAGGACTATCAGAACAAAAAAAAAAGACATCTCCTTTAAAAGATAACATTATTTTAATCTTTGGAATCCATTTCAAAGAAAAAATAGAACGCGACAAAAAGTTCATCAGGACCTTAGAAAAGCGCGTTTTGTTGGCGTTAAGTGGAGGAAATTTTCCAACGGACACTGATTATCGGTTCTTGTTAAAGAGTATTTCGCGTTTAGAAATTCCCTTTAACGAGGTTCGACTGTATTCATATACCTTAATGCTTTCGCAGTAGCGGTTCTAGACAAAAAAAATTGGGGGGGCATAAATTACTGCGTATGTGAACGAGCGCGGCCACGGTGCCCATTCATACATTTGAGGGGGGGGGGACACATGGCCCCCGGCCCTGTCATAGAACTGTCATTGTGCTTTTTTATGATGTGTTATGAGTTCTGCTTGTTCAGCCTTGGAAATAACACTGTTTATCTATTTTAATCACTCTTAGACTCTTCATCCTCTGTCCCGTATTCTCTGGCTTCCTTTGTATTACACTCTATAACAAAAAAAAATCGACGCACCAAGAAGGAGTTGTCCGATTGCGATAAAAATTGGTGGATGTAAAGAACATACATAGAAAAAGAAACGATTAAAATTTCAGAACAATTGAATGATTTATTGCAGAGTTTGACCGTTACAAAGGGAGGAAGTCAATAAGGCGTTGGTCCACCTCTGGCCTGGATGCAAGCTGTCACCCGGCGTGGCATAGACTGATAAAGATCCCGGATGGTGTCCTGCGGAATTTCTTGCCAAATTGTCTCCAACTGTCGGGCTAAATCGTCAACATTCCTGGATGGTTGCAATCGCCTTCCCATAGCGTCCCAAATGTGCTCTATGGGAGAGAGATCAGGAAACCTAGCTTGCAAAGGAAGTGTTGGGCAAGCTTGAAGACAATTCATAGCAACACGTGCCGTGTGCGGCCGGGCATTGTCTTGTTGAAACGTAAGTCCAGGGTGTCGCAAAAGGAACGGTAACACAACCGGTCGTAGAATGTCGTCTACGTACCGCTGTGCTGTAAGTGTGCCAGAAATGACCACCAAAGGGGTCCGGCTATCAAAGGAGATGGCACCCCGGACCATAACGCCCTGTTGTGGGCATGTGTGGCGTGCGATAGTAAGGGCAGGATCCCCACGCTGCCCTGGACGTCTCCAGACACGTCTGCGGTTGTCGTCAGGACACAGTTGGAAACGGGACTCGTCACTAAAGACTATACGTCCCCAGTCAGCGCAGTTCCAAGTTGATCGAGCCCGGCACCACTGTAATCGGACTTGAAGGCGTAAAGGCGTGAGAAGTAAGCGGCGTAACGGTCGGCGCGAGCGTAAATTCCGCTCTCTCAGTCGTCTGCAGAGGGTCATGTTGGACACATGTGTGCGGGCCACACGTTGGATAGTTGATAACGACGAATCCGGTGCTGTGACAGCTGCTCTGACAATCGCTCTGTCTTCCCGTTCTGTTGTGGCCCTAGGTCGACCACTGCCATCCCGACGCTGACATCTGCCGTTGTTGACCCACTCCCATGATGATTGGTTAGATTTTAATTACGATTAGCATAAAAAAATATAAAACCATCGTCATTTTCAATACCACCTCCTTATGCCGAAATTCTTCAAGGAATATCGCTATTTAGGTTTTTTCCTTTCGAGATTTAGGCGACACCCTATACATGAAAATAAATATAATTCAATTAAGTTAATATGCAAGTATACCAACTGAAAAGATGGAGAAAACGCGTTGTAAAGTTATATGTGATAAAAATCTTAAACACTCATATTGTTCTACTTTTTTTTAGTATCACCATGAATTTTGTCTTCCATTCTATTATTATTACTGTATTCTTCTTCTTTTATTATATTTTAATATCCTTCTATTCTGTTTTTCTTCTTCTATTATTTTTCTATTATTTTATTTCTATGCTATTATTATTCTTTTATCTATTCTACTTCAATTTTGAATATAATATATTATAAACTATTGAATTATTTTACTGTGTACAAATTGTGATATTTTTCTATCTCACGTACCAGTGACGTAGTAGGAGGGTGGGGAGAAACTCAAGCTTCTCCCACTGAACATTTTTAACGCCCAATCACGTGATCGTTTTAAAACCACTTGAGAGCCCCCCTCCCTGCTTAACGCTGATTTTTTTTTTTTAACAATATTATGTTAGTAAGTAGTATACATAGTATACATAGTTAGTAGTAGTATACATAGTTTTCTAACACACGATCTATCACGATTTTCCACTCTACATGTGCGATACGTCAGTGTTTACAAAAATATAGACTTTGTGAATAGTATAAGGAAGGAAGAAGAGATAGGTAAATTGTCGTGAGTGCGTCTGATAAATATCGTAAAAGTTACGAAATATGTCGCAACCTTAAGAGAAAAGTTTCGATACATTTAGCATAGCGTTTCTATTAGGTTACCCTTGAAGTAGGTTGGCTACTGCTTCCCCTTGACGCCAGTAAAGAGAGAAGGAAAGTATAACTAGATCACAAATCTATATTTAGATGGTGTGAAAAAAATAAGAAAAAGAAAGAAACGATTGGACTTCTTTGTTCGTATTTTCGTTTGTAGAAAGCAAACAACTCTACCGAAAGCAAAAATGTTTCGACTTGCTTTTTTTCCTCATGACTACTTAGAACAATGTGGGATTTTAAACCATGGCACACCAAGTTTAAAGAGCTCACAAATTGTTAAACTCACCAAATGATATCAGCTTAATTGTGTTGTTGCCGTGCCAAAATTATTTAGGAAAAAACACGAAGGAACAACAAATACTTCCCTCCAGACATGTGTAAGAGTATCTGTCTGACATTACTGCAAGATTCAGTCAAAAAAAGCGTTGTTTTATTGAATAATAAGCTTTTCTTTTGACCAATATGTCCAATATTATTTTAAATATATTGGAGGAGTATTCCTCACTTTTTCGAAAGTACTTAGGAGAAATTGGGTACGTTTCTCCTAACGTGTCCTCCGTTACGTCACTCTGCAAAGAGAGCCAATCAGCTAAGCGCGGTTCACTGTCCACGAAGAAATAATTTACTAAAATTATTTTTGAAGATTTTTTGAAGATGTTCTGCTTATCTAGTTGAAACAGCTGTAGACGTATTCGCCATTGACACCGTTACCTGCCAACATTAACATAGTTAGTTAGAAAACTTTCTAGTTATTTTCACATATATGAAAGTATTTTTATTTTAATAATCATTTATCTACTTTTGATAACCTTTCCTTTTTTCATATGTCTTTAAATAAATTCCAGCTTTTTTTTCCAAGCGTAAGAAAAGGAAACAACTAAGAAAAAAAAAAGGAAATCTTAAAATAAAAATGAAGAAAAGGGAAGGAAATCCAGCAAAATAAATAAATAAACGGAAAAGGATAATTATAACGATAAATAAGGTTTCGCAATATTTTCAGGATTATTACTTTTTTATTGTGAGGTGTTTTAGATTCTTAATTTAAAATATATATATATATATGGCCTGCAAAAGGGTTGCTGGTATCTAACTGGAAGGAGACCCACACGCTGAACGTATGTGACGATGTGTGGAACCGGCCAGGCCAGTAACCTAGTGTCCTACCCCGCCTTCAAGTGGTGCAGGCTGAGCTTTCTATTTATGTGGCAAATTAATATTTGCTGCACGGATAGAAAGGCGGAAGGGGAGGGCTAATTCACCAACCCGTCTAGCCAGCGTGGTGAAATTATGGCTAATTCCTCCATTATGTTGACACACCAGAAACCATGGCCCCTAGTCTCCAGGTGCTGGAGTGCTCCTGATCAAGGCAGCGGTCAGTGTGGCATGAAAGCAGGGGGTGCTAAGAATCACTGGAATGGCCCAGGCTGCCGTTTGTTATTGACCTTGGCAACGTATAATGGACGATCCCTTGCTTCTGAAGCAAAACTTCAGGAATTGGAAGAAGAACTTGACAAGATCAAATGGGACATTGTAGGACTCAGTGAAGTTAGAAGAAAAGGTGAAGAGTTGGTGGAACTTAAAAGTGGACATTTGTTTTATTATAGAGGAACGGAAACTGGAAGAACAAGTGGTGTTGGCTTCTTAATCAACAAAAGAATTAAAGACTGTCTTCTGGAAGTTGAAAGTACATCAGATCGAGCAGCGAGGCTCGTTGTTCAACTAACCCAGCGATACCAACTTCAAATAGTACAGGTATATGCACCAACATCAAGCCATACCGACGAAGAGGTTGAAGAATTTTATGAAGAAATCAAAGAGTTACACACCAAAGGGAAACAACATATCAAGCTCATCATGGGGGATTTCAATGCAAGAATTGGACAACAGGAACAAGGAGAGACATCGGTTGGTAAATACGGATATGGGGAAAGGAATGAACGTGGCGATCAACTCATCGAATTTGCAGAAGCTGAAAACCTTAGCATCATGAATTCATTTTTTAAGAAGAAACCGCAAAGAAAATGGACATGGAAACACCCAAATGGGGGAACTAGTGAAATTGACTATATCCTGGCAAACAAGAAATCAATTATTGAAGATTGCAGCGTACTGAACAGATTTAATACTGGAAGTGATCATCGAATGGTGAGATGTAAAGTGCACTTAAATACTAAATTAGAACGACAGAAGCTCATTAGGAAACAAGTAAGTAAGGAGATTGGTTTATTAGAACTAGAAAGCAAAATGCCGAGGTGGCATTCAGTTTGGATTTAAAAAATTGTACCGGAAGGACTTATTGATGAAAGTGATATCTCAGAAGCAAATGAAAACATTGTTAAGACAATAGTTGAAACTGCTGGGGAAATTGGTGGTGTAACCTGTAAAAAGCACAATAGCAAATTATCTGAGAAGACGAAACAGCTCATGAAAAGGCGAAGAGATATGAAGGTGGACAATCGAAATACCAGTTCCAGGATTGAGTACATAGAACTTTGTAAAACTCTGCGCAAAAGCATGAAAGAAGACATAAGAAAATTCAATTGTGAGTTAGTAAGGAAGGCCATTGAAAATAACAAGAGCCTTAGGGTTGTTAAAGGAAGTTTATCTGTTGGGAAGAAACACATCATTGCATTAAAAGGAGAGGATGGCACCGTAACAAGAAATAGGGAAGAAATACTTAGAAGAGTTGAAGAATTCTACAAAAAACTATATGAAAGTAACAGTGGATTAAACGAAGACACTGAAATAGTCGAAGGAACAGCTCCTAAAATCTTAAAAGAAGAAGTTTCATTTGCAATAAAAAGTATGAAGAAAGGAAGAGCCCCTGGCGATGATGGTATTACATTAGATATCCTAAAAGAAGCTGGAGAATATGTAGAAGACATACTTGCAAAATTCTTTACCAAATGTCTTAACAGCGGTAACATACCAAACCAATGGGATTCTGCAACAGTAATTCTTTTGCATAAAAAAGGTGATAAAGAGGATTTGAAAAATTACCGACCAATTAGCTTGTTACCTGCTATTTATAAAATCTTCACAAAAGTGCTAACACATCGCCTGCAGAAAAAATTAGATGCAGCTCAACCAAGAGAACAAGCTGGATTTCGAAGTGGATTCAGTACAGTGGACCATATTCAAGTATTAAGAGAATTAATTGAAAGAACACATGAATATGAACTTCCATTGTGTGTTGCATTTATTGACTATGAGAAGGCCTTTGACTCTATTAAAACATCAGCAGTCATCAACTCTTTAAGATCAACAGACATTGAGGATGTGTACATTGACATGGTGAAACGTGTGTATAAAAATGCAAGTGCAAAATTTCGGTTACATAAAGATACCAAAACTATCAAAATTGGTAAAGGTGTGAGGCAGGGAGATACCATTTCTCCAAAACTTTTTACTTCAGCTTTACAGATGATTTTTCAGCTGATAAATTGGAATAACAAGGGAATAAAAATAAATGGTGAATATTTAAATCATTTGCGGTTTGCTGATGACATTGTTATTTTTTCAACGAACCCATTAGAACTCCAAGACATGGTACAGGAGCTCTCAACTAGAAGTAAAGAAGTTGGACTCAAGATGAACCTACAAAAAACTAAGATCATGTTCAATAATTTTGTAGAGGAAACAAAAATACAAGTTGACAACATTGAGCTAGAAATTGCTGATTCATATATTTACCTTGGCCAGCTGATTTCAATGGATGGCAACATTATGAAAGAACTCAACAGACGTATTAAACTTGGCTGGAGTGCATTTGGAAGAAACAGTTTTATCCTGAAGGGGAAATTGCCTTTGTGTCTAAAAAGAAAGGTCTTCAACCAGTGTGTATTGCCAGTCCTCTCTTATGGATCAGAGACATGGAGTCTAACAGTTGGAGCAATACGAAAGTTACAGACAACGCAAAGGAGCATGGAGAGGTGCATGCTTGGAATAACTAGGAGAGATCGAAAAAGAAACACTTGGGTGAGAGAGCAAACTAGAGTAGAGGACATCATTGTTAAAGTAAAAGGGCTGAAATGGCGATGGGCTGGGCATATTGCAAGAAGAACTGATCAACGATGAACAACAGAAATTCTGAACTGGATTCCAAGAGACCACCGAAGACCTAGAAAACGTCCTCAAACTAGATGGGTGGATGAAATAAGAAAACAGGTTGGGGTGACGTGGAAGCGAATTGCTCAGGATAGACTTGTGTGGAAAGCATTTGGAGAGACCTTCATCCAGCAGTGGATAGATAATGGTTGAATATGATGATGATGATATATATATATATATGGCTCTTTATACTTATACCTCCAAAATCGTGAAACTTCTGTAAGTTTTCTTAAAGGGACACACTTTCTCCCTTTCTTTCTCATCCCCATTTTCTTTTTGTTTTACCTAAACATAACAAATATTTTTAATAACAATTAATCACAGAAATCTTCTGTACTCTTGTAATTTTGTTATTATACATTACAATAAAGACCCGAAAACAGAACTTCCAGTTTCTGTTTATAACTCTAATTTTATCCAGATTAAAAAATGGATCTAAGTTGGACATTGGGTAATGGCTCTAAAATATATATATTCCAATTTTATACCTTCGCTGAGGGTACCCCTTTGAGAAAGTTCTTCAGAGAGTTGGTATATTATAGTTTTCATAAATATCTTTTATATCTTAATAATTTTTTAGTTTTTGGTTTTTTATTTTATTTCAGTTAATTTATTAATAATTATTATTTTTCGCTACATATATATAGTGACGATGATGGTTTTCAAATTAATTTTTAAGTGCTCTTTTGACTCTGCTAGAAAATATCAAAACGCCGGTTTTAAAAACAAATGATAACGCTGTGGATAAAATTAATTGTGAAAAACAAAATCTGACAAAATTACTCCAAATAGTAATGTGCCATTAAATTATTGTAGGAGAAGATAAATGTGATATGAATTTACGCATAGCACACAACTGCCTTCGGAGAACCATCTTCAAATTCTTAATCCTACTACTTTTTTCTTCTCTTACATACATATAAATTATAATGAAAAATCCATCTCAACCAACACGTAATTCTATGCATTATAATCTTATTTATGAAATTACACCATTAATTTTGAAATCCCTTTTCCCATCAAAAATGTTATGCAGTTCACTTTTTTTTCAATTTTAAAATAAAAAATTTCAAGTCAAATTTTTTAAATTTATCTTTTGCTTTTTATGCAGGCACCAGACTTTACCGTTTATATAGCAGAATTCAAATTGCCTGGACGAATTGGAACTAAAATAGATCCGGAGAATTAAAAGATCTAATAAACGTGCAAAGACTGAATAGGTCAGCTTGGTTACTAAAGGGTTAAATAGCATTCTGAAAAAAAATAAAGAATCGAGGTCAAGACACCGCGAGCTCAAAGCGGGGACCCTGGTTCGAATACAGGATAAGGACGGCGTCTCTTTTTCTCCAAAACAAAAATAGCTCTAGTTTGAGCTACTAATACGTGGGTGTCAAATTTATTTGTAATAAAAAAAGTCCCCTATGAAAAACTCACAAAAATCTCGCCCCGGTGGCTTTGTGTGTTGACCAATATTTGGCAATTGTGTTATCCCTGTGGGAGGTAATAATATCTTAAATCGAGATCCAGTTTATCATATTATCCTGAAAATAGATGTCCGGATAATTAGATACTCGGAATGATTGGTCTATGGATGATTGAATTACATAGATATGATACGTCCAGATATCCGAATTATATGGATAATATATGTCCGGATAAGCCTAATTAGATGAGGCGTGTAGTGTATATGTATAATTGGTGCCCGTATAATTACATAATTGGTGCCCGTATAATTACATGGCGGTTTCGAAAAATCGGAGTCGTCTCGAAATGATTAGATGTTCTGAATATTCTATGTCCGGATAACTGGACTATCCAAATAATCAGTGTCCGGATAATCGGATTTTAAACCAATTGTTGTTTTTGTTAGGTACTTTCCAGGGCCAGTGGATGAAAGGTATGCGACACGGTTATGGAGTGAGAAGTAGTGCACCGTTCGGACTTGCAGCTCCGTCGAAGCCGAAAGAAAAACTAAGGGGCTCTCTCACATCTCTGAACGATGAGAACGTGGAAGATGCGGCCGAAAGGCAAAGACAAAAATCCTCCAATCCCGTAGGAAAAGGTGGTTTCGTCCTCAAGGGAGCCCCTGCCCTCTCATCTAGAGCCCGATCCCCCACCGACAAATCTGCTACAACTGATGCCAATCTCCTTAAGGTAAAACTGTTCAATTATTTTCTGCAAATTAATACATTATTAGCTTAATTGCAACTTACTTTTCTTGTTTTAGTTATTTTGTCTCCACTTGTTCGATGTGCTTATTCCCCTCGCATGCCACTTTCTTTCTTTCTTTCTTTCTACCTTTCTTTCCTTCCTTCTTTCTATCCTTCCTTCCATCCTTCCTTTCTATCTTTCTTTCCCTTTTCCTTCCTTCTTTCTATCCTTCCTTCCATCCTTCCTTTCTATCTTTCTTTCCTTTTCCTTCCTTTTTTCTACCTTTCTTTCCTTCCTTCTTTCTATCCTTCCTTCCATCCTTCCTTTCTATCTTTCTTTCCTTCCTTCTTTCCTCCATCTTTCTTTCTTTCATTTCTTTTCTCTTTCTTTCTTCCTTTTTTTTTATGATTATGTTGGTAAGGTGAATGCGCCTAGGTAGTTTTGTATTCCCAGTTCATTTGGCATATTAACTAAATTTAATTGCTTTAACGTAATTATATTTTCATACTGATAATTTAATTACGTTAACATATTAAGTAATTGTAAGTATATTTGAATATAGTTATATCTCAATATGACTATATTTGCATATTGATTAGATTTAACTGTATTTACGTATTAACTAATCATGATTATTCGAACTTCATTTAATCGAAATTCGGGTAAACCGTGATGTCTCGCTGCACTCCTTTTTATTATTATTATTCTCTTTAAAAAGCCTCTTTCAATGTCTTAGGCAAACATGTTCATATTTGTCTCTAGTGTGCTCTGGTCTTAAGAGAAAAACCAATACAAATGTTAACTATCGAACGTATACAAAGATATATATATACTTTTTGTATACATGTATATATTTTGTATATATATATATATATACTTTTTGTATATATCTGACATATACAGGATGTCTCAGCACCAGGGTTGCAAACATCTAGAAGGGGTAGGGTACACCTAGACGAACAATATTTGTCATAGAACCTAGGATCGCAAACCACTCACAGCGCCAGTTCTAAAACCGTCCAGCATGCACAAATAGTGACAACCAGTGCATGAGAAGCGCAAAATGCGATGTCCTAATCATCTATGCACTTGAGCAGCTGACCTGAGTTTTATCTGGCGCTTTTCACGCACTGGTTGTAAATATTTGTGCATGCTGGACGGTTTTAGAACTAGCGCTGTGAGTGGTTTGCGACCCTAGGTTCTATGACAAATATTGTTCGTCTAGCTGTACCCTACCCCTCCTAGATGTTTGCAACCCTGATGCTGAGACACCCTGTATATATATATCGAGTGTACATCCAGTAAAATATTGGACTATTTTCAAAGCAACTAATACATTCACTCGCAGCGTTTTTCACTATCAATACAGTAATTCAGTAATATGTAATTAAACGTGTGTTTTCAGACAAATTTTTCATTCTTTGCATAATTAAACTAACATTGAATTTTTCGAATTATTCTAAATAGGGATCTGTTTATTTTTAATACTCGGGGCTTTACAGTACTATGAAGAATATATATATATAGATCACCCCTCCCCATTTCTCGGGCACTAGCGTCATGGGCGTAGTTAGCCTTGATGTACAGGGTGGGGGATAACTCCCACCACAATGCCCTGCACATTACATTTATTGAATTAAATTTATTGAATTAAAAAAAAAAAGAGACAGAAACATAACATCGTCATTACTCCTGATGAAGGACTGCTGCTGATGCGTCCGAAAGCTTGAGTGATCTTTTTCATTGCTATTTTACCAGTGTTTAACCTTTTTATGTAATTACATTTATTTATAATATTAATTTTTCTAGGCGCATGCGTCCCATTTTTAGCCCCCCTTACAGGGGGCATTACATTTTTAGCCCCCCTTACACATAAAAATATACAGTGGTATATAAGCACAGAGTACATAAACTAATTGTACTAAAAAAAGAAGAAAATTTTAAATAGCACAAAGTAATTAAGACCATGAAATTAATGAAGGAATAAAAAAATGAAATTATGTACAGAGTGATCCAAAAGTCAATAAACATTTTAAAAAAATTTATTTTAGTGAATTTGGTAACGCGGTTTGCGCAGGAATGCATAAAACTGCAGGAGGCTTATGTAAAGATGATTTTTTGTTTATAAATTTCTAGTTATAATTATGCCCACCAGATGACGTTTGATCTTCAGCTGATCACAAAGTAACTTATAATAATAAATGTACAATGGGACAGCCATCGACGTAGACTTCTCAAAATTATTAGTGGGGGGAGGCAAGCACATTTTATGTACGTTTATACATTACAGTATATGTAAAATCGCAATTTATTTCAGATTATTGGGGAGCTCAGGTCCCACGGTCCCATATAACATATAACCCTACGCCTGTGGGGGCAGCTATTGTTATCCTATTACTATTTCAGAGTTAAAGCAATAAAGTTTCACACAAACAGTGCTGCAACAGTTAATGACAACATGGCGGCTATTATCTCTTTGTATCCTTCCAGTTTCTTTTATAGAACTTACTTCTGTGGCAACTTTTCTGGTACAGTTCCAACAGATAGCTGCAACTAAAGTTTTTACACGAAACGTGTCTTCTTTAAGTAACACCTTTTTGTCATTTTATGCATTATTGTCAAAACAAAATTACTGCATAAGACAAATTCACTGAAATACAATTGTTTTAAATGATTACTTGCATTTAGATAACTACAGGACTGTAGACAAGCCGGGGCTAGCAGGGGCGAGGCCCCAATTGCCCCATCGAGCTATTTATATACATAGAACAATCCCCAATGACCTGTGCTTCATATGCCCTTTGCCTTGCCCCAATTCCCCCCCCCCTCATTCTGGCTACATACCTGGATAAATCTCTAGGCCAAATTGTAGACAACTGTCTACGACCCGCTTTTTTGAGGGACCTGCGCGATAAAGACTAAATGTCATTTCAAATGAAACTGAAAAACAACCTTTCAATGTCACGACAGGCAAAAAATTATTTACGAAATTCCTTAAATCAATCAAATTCAAATTGTCTAGCCCTATTAGCATAGAAAATGATGCTTTAAGTAATGAAAAGTATGAGGAAATAATTGATAATTTTGCTGAAAAAAAGAGCAAGAGGAAAGGATGTTTAATATAAATTTTATATTCTGTATATCTTAAATGAAAGTTTCACATACTACTACTATATAATATACTACTATTTAATTTTTGGAAATACGAATGCGTGTTTTGTTTTAGGTAAATCTTAATGTAATAGAAAATTGATATAATAAAAATGTTTCTTTTTTCACTTCGTTTCTTCGAAAGAAACTATTGCTCAGACTTACATATGCCACAGGGGGGGGCAGGAAAAATTTGTCTAAGGCCGCCCCAAAAGATCCATCTGGCCCTGATCACAATTTATTATTAAATTACATTACTTTGAATAGACTTTAATAAAATAAATTCAGACTTTCTTCAATATTACCGTGAAATCAACACCTGAGTGAAAAAGAGGATTACGGAGCGATGTTAAGGCGCATAGTGAAAGAACAAATGCAATAATGGGTTAGAACAAACAACGAAAATTTTAAAGAAAAGAACAGGTGCTGTGTCTAATCGGAAATCTGCCAATTTCAGAACTCCCGAAAAGAAGGAGGTTTTCGCCCCACTGATGTTTCTTTGTATGTTATCTCCATCAGCTGTAGCGTTGCTGATGCTCCTTTGCATGTTATCTCCATCTGCTACAGCATTGCTGATGCTTCTTTGTATTTTATCTCTATCAGCCATGGAGCAAAGAGATAAAACAAACACTGCTTAGACAGCAATTATTTTAATCATTAAGTTGCTTTGAGGTTTTTATTATTGTATTTCAATAGGTTTTTATTATTGTATTTTAATTCGTTTTTATTATTGTATTTTAATTCGTCTTTATTATTGTATTTTAATTCGTCTTTATTATTGTATTTTCATCTGTTTTTATTATTCTATTTTAATTCGTTTTTATTATTGTCTTTTAATTCGTTTTATTACAAATTATATATAAAACATATTATTCATATGTAAATTATACATAAATCTTTATGTATTTCTATATAATTTTCATTAGTTAATTGCTTCGATTTCTGAGTGTCGACATAATTTGTTCATTTCCTTTCCTGTTTATTTATAGTTCCGGAATTTGATTTCCTCTTAAAAAAAAAGAGAACTAGCAAAGTAGATAACGAAGATAAAATCCGACAAAATTAACGTAACAACAAATAAGATTATTATTATTACGAAAACTATGTTAATTAGTAGAAGATAAAGTAGTATAAAGAGAAGAGATAAAGAATATATATAATAATATATATAATAAATATATATATATATATAATAATATAAGAGTAGAAGATAAGTAGATAAAGTAGTTGCATAAGGAAAATAATTAATGGGCTATACCACAAACAGTTCAGTAACAAAGACCTTACTTAATATATAAAATATACGAAAATCCCCAAAATCGAAAAATATTAAAACTCTATTTCATAAATTCTATCCACTTTTCCTGCAAAAAACGATCAAACATTTCAATGCACTTGGCGACACAAGTGGCGATGCAGGAAATTGTTTGTTCGTGAATTTTCTGGCGCAAGGTCACTTGTTCGAGAATTTTATGGTTCAAGGTCATTTGTTCGGGAATTTTGCGCCTCAAGGTCATTTGTTCAAGAATTTTACGACGCAAAGACAGCAAGCGTCGTATTACTCCGGTGTCTACAGTTTATCGAGAGATCCGAACCTCTTGTAAATTCACGGAACCAACTCCCAGACAAGGGTGAGTAGTTAGTCGGTAATCCTTCTTTTTTTGCCGTCCTTGGGAATCAACCTCGGGATAATGGTGCGTTAGGCGAACGCATTGCCATTACCATGCAAGCAGCATTGCGAATGGTAACGAAAATAGTAATACTATAGCAGAGTTGTCCAACCTTTTTTTGAGCAGAAGTTTTTCACGGGTCTCCGAAGCCAACGGTTTCTTAAAAAAAATAATTAAATAAACACACACACGAATGAATGAATGAATATATGAATGAATAAATGAATGAATGACTGAATAATTAATTACTAACAACTTTCGTAAAAAAAAAAACTTACGCCTCCCTTCAAAATTTCTTTCGGTTATTTATTCATTCACTTGCTATATGGGAAAGGATTATTAATGCTCTTCCCACGATTTTTCCTTATTTTTAAGAGAAAAAAATTTAAAAAAAATTTTTGAATTTTTTTTTATTCTAAGCAGGTGTTGGCGGGCTGAATTAATACTGTTGGCAAACCGGATTGTGGTCCCTGGGCCGTATGATGGACAACCCTGTATTATAGTAATGTAAATAGTGATAAAATTAGTAATGGAAGTCGTGATAAAATTAGTAATGGAAGTCGTGATAAAATTAGTAATGGAAGTCGTGATCAAATTGGTAATAAAAGTAATGGTGAAAGCAGCGATACAAGTGCAAAAGCATGAAATAATGAAAGTAATGATTATAAGTAATAATAAGAGTAGTGGTATAAGTAGTTATGTAAGTAGTGGTATAAGTAGTTATGTAAGTAGTAATGGGAGTAGGTAAGCATATAATGGTGTCAGTAATGAGAATAAATAAGCACATAATGCTCATTGTTTGGAAATTTGAATTCCAAAATAAATTTAGCGATCGAGCGTTATTATAAACAGAAATCATAGACATACGTAGAAAGTACATAAGGGGGGTTACAATCATCTTATGCCAATGACGCTGTGTAGGCCAGACAACAATCGTTTTTTAACAGAATTCGCCGTGTTGTAATTTTTTTAAGGTATTTCAACTGTTTCTTTATGAATCTTTTTCGAAGATCACGAAGAGGCAAAAATCCCAACACGATTTAAAAAAAATAACAAGCGAGAATGATTTCTTCCCTTTATGAGGGTCGTTTGAAAAGTTCTCAGCCTAACAAAGAAAACATAAGATTTTTGAGATATTTTTTTTTATTATTATTATTCAACGTAGCCGCCCTGCACATTTAGAATAATGACTTTTCAATTTTTTAATACCGTCGGTAAAATGAGATATATCCAGCTCCGGTAAATAA
>QLNU02015360.1:208460058-208475841 GCA_006491805.2 Dysdera silvatica | reverse complement strand
ACCTTTATGTTGCTTTCTAATTTTGATACAGCCATCCATTAATTTTGGTATTTTCAACATTTTGGTACTTTTAACATTGGGTAATTACTTTTGATACTTTAATAAACAACTATCTGATAGCTACATCATTGAATCATAACCTTTTGAAGTTCCCGAGACCCCGTTGAATTCTTGTTAGGGTTTTACGGCCTACTTATTTTTTTGCTAGGATTCTACGTCTTCTTTAGATCATTATTATAAAGATTTCTGTGCTTCTTTTTTAAATTCTTGGTAAGTTGTCAGATCGACCCCTTAGACGCTTGCTAGGGTTTTAGGGCCCCTTCAGGTTCTCCGTTGTTTTTATGCCGTCCTTAGATTTTGTTGGTATTCTGCGACCCCTTAAACTCTCTTTTAGGTTTCTGTGCCTTCCTTAGATTTTGTTGACGTTGTGCGGCCCCTTAGTCTATTTTCAGGTTTCTGTGCCTTCCTTAGATTTTATTGGTGTTTTGCTGCCCCTTAAACTCTCGTTTAGGTTTCTGTGCCTTCCTTAGATTTTGTTGACGTTGTGCGGCCCCTTAGTCTATTTTCAGGTTTCCGTGCCTTCCTTAGATTTTGTTGGTGTTTTGCGGCCCCTTAGAACCTTTTTTAGGTTTCTGTGCCTTCCTTAGATGTTGTTGGTGTTTTGAGGCCCCTTAGAATCTTTTTTTTAGGTTTCTCTATCACTCCTCTACAATCATGGAAAAAGCATTACACGTACAATGCGATCAGCTAGTGGCGTACCCAGGGAGGTGTGTTGGGGGTCATAACCCTCCCACTGAGATGAAATTTTATATAAATATATGGAGTTGTAGCTCTGTAGCTCCTCTTAGTGCGTGGTCTGTAACCCACCCCCCTTATGAACTGTCTGCGTAGGCTAATATGATCTGCTAATAGAGTACTTTTAAAACAAGGTGAGATTTAAATGTTTCTGATCTGAACGCTTTCAAACCATAAAGTCAACGGATAAAATTATCAAACATTTAAAACAAAGTATCAGCAGTTGCGTGTAAGGGCTTGGCACAGTATGACTTCATTTATCTTTGTATCATGAAAAATAAACAAACGGTATCTAAAGGAAATGTACGATATGGGATCTCTGATTTTGTGAAAAAAAACTTCATTATGGAAATTTCTTTCTTACATACATTTTATAGAAATTTACTTACTTTGTAGATTTTATAGAAAATTGCTTACTATTTAGATTTTATAGACATCTAATTATTATATGTATACAGAAATTTAATTATTATATACATTTCATATAGAAATTTACCTATCTTTTGCACGAATAGTACTAGCAGTGGGTTTTAGAAACGCATACGGATTTTAAAAAAATGTAAAAAATTCGTGAAAGTGGGAATTCTTAAATGGAAATTAGCACATTCTTTCTCTGGAATGTTTTTTAGGATAAACAACACAATAGTTCTTAAAATAGTGTAATTCGTAAATTGGAGGTTAGTAAAATATGAATCCCCTGTATATAAAGAAAATTTGCAATACATATATATATATTCTTAAGTCACTGTTATATGGGACTGTATCTTTTCTACAGACTAGCATAATTTACAGAATCGAACAAGGATACATAATTTCCATTTTTACATGGACGCTGTAATTTATATTCCATTAAACAACTTTTTCAAAGATGCACCCAAGGAAATAATTTCACTGGCCGTAACTTAACTGTTGCTCAATGACGTAGAAAGGAAGGGTGGGGGGGGCTCAGTGGGCTTGAGGCTCCCCCCCACACACACACACCATTGGTTATCAAAGCACATTTCTTTCTTTCCCGTCGAATCACTTAAATGACGACACCTATGTGAGAGGTAATCTTTGTGTGCTGTGCATGGTCGACATTTGAATACCCCCCCCCCAACTTACTTTGTCGATTGGTTGCGCTGTCTGAGCGCCCTGTCTGAGCGCCCTGTCGGGGATTACAGTACCGCCTCCGGCGGCCACCCTGCCCAATCTACAACTACCACCGAATCACGTGATCTTTTCTAAAGCTGCTTGAACTCTCTTCCGATAATTTATGACTCTCTACCCCCCTCATGGTGTCCAAGATTCCCATTTTTAAATGATGTCGAAACTGCAACATTTGATGAACTTTGTTTCCCACGAATTTGCAAATTGAAGGATGTCACACGTACCCACGCACGCAGATCATAGGCGTACATACAGAAAGTTCATAAAGGGTGATTACAGAGCTACAACTCCATATATTATTATGTATATATACAAAAATTCATCGTAATGAAAGGGGTTATAACCCCATTAACTGCCCCTGCGTACGTCATTAACGGAGATTTAGCTTAACACTGAGGATGGCGCCTCGAAAATGTTGGATTGTCTGCGTTTTTCAGCGAGCACTGAAAAAGCATAGAGGGAGCCCAAGCCTCAAAATGTGTAGCCATGCCGCCATCTTGCCGGTCTAGCTTCCATGTAAAACAAATGCAAAACGGAAACACCTTTCTGTTTTCCGCATTCGTTTATATCACTGAACTATATATCAGAGCCGGATTTAGGGTATGATGCGCCCTAGGCACAACGTTTTTTGGCGCGCCCCTCCATTGGTATAATTAGGAGGCTAACTCCCCAGAAAATTTCTTCTAGGCGTCGAAGTATACGGTTTAGCCCCCACTAGACTTTGAAGCTAGTTATGTCCAATGCCCCCCCCCTCAGGCCGTACTAGCAGAAAAAATAAAACTCTGTCCTTCCGCCCCCTCAAATTCGACGAAAAATCGCGGAGGATAGGGAAGGGGCGACATTTATGATTAGCCTATCTTATGTGCATTATTATAAGATATAATAATGATATTTTTATAAATAAATTTAGTTTATTTGACGACGATTTTACGTTTTTTTTTTGGTTTTTTTGGATACTGGGGGAGGAGGCAAGGGCGAATGCAGAATAAAATTTCAGGGAGGCGCAAAGCTCGAAAATTTCACTTGTAAATTTGATTTTAAGTATCTTTTTACTTGAAAATAATCGATTGTAATGCGAACTTATTCTCCGGGGGACGCATGCCTCCTGCCTGGATTCGGCTTTGTGGTGGGCAGGGGTTGTTTCACGCACTTTTTCAAAATTTCTGATGTAGAAAAAAAAGGGTGGAGGGCGCGTTTTCGGAAGAGCTGATCGACAGAATTCTACGGTAAATAATTTGCAATTAAAAAAAAAATCCGCAGCCTCTTGCGCCCTGGGCAAGTGCCCAACTTGCCCATTTATAAATCCGGCACTGCTATATATTACAACCGGAGTGCAAACTGAGCGTGCCATTTCCGAAGGACCGCATCACTCTTTTATTTATACGCGGTAGGCAAACAACCAGCTTCAATGTGACTTGTGATGTTAACGGATACTTTTAAGGATAAAAAATAAAGGAACTATTTCATTTTAAGTTAATGTAAAGCAAAGAAATAACGCAGGACATTTAGTGAAAATGTCTTTTATTTTCAAATTGTGTTAAGAAGTAAGAATAATTTGGATTTTAGTTGAGAACTATATACTCAGTTAACAGACCGATATTCAACGCTTATTTTTGTGTTTTTCTACAAATTTATAAATTAATGATCATTAGTGTATGCTTTAGTTAATTAACCTTCAAAGATTAGTTAGTTTAGAAAGTGATAAAAAATTAAAAGGCGTATACATGGTATAAAAAAACCGAACTTATAATTTTCGAATTTAAAAAGCATATATATCACAGAGTGTATAAAAAAGCTAATCTTAAACGCGCACAGTCATAGGCGCAATATGGCGGGGGCAAGGGGGAGGGCCACATGCCCCAGCTTTGTTAAAATGGAGGCAAAATCGTACCTTTGCAATTTTGGGTTTTTGTTCCTCCCCACCCCCAGTTTACGCTATATTTAACCCCTAAGTTACGCCTATGCACACACTAGTTGTGAAATATTGTATCTTTAAATTAAATGTATATTTTTAACAGCGGGTATTATTAATGAGATTAAGTTTCGATGCTCCTTCACGGATTGGTTGCCTAACTCGCTTACGAAGTGTATCCTTCCGCAGCAAAAAACCGGCTTCCGGAGCCGCTAGGCTGTCGAATAGGAGTCCGCACTCCAGTTGTAATTTAGCTGAGTGGCTTATACGGACTTTAGACCGACAACATGGCGGAAAACTGGCTACATAACCTCGCGTGTTGGGAAGACGTTAGGCGCCCTCTATTCTTTTTCAGCTTGGTGGTGTTTTTAGAACAAAGGTGTGTCGAGGTCGAGATCAGGTTGGGTCAAGAGCTCTATTTTCCAAGGAAAACTAAACTCTTTTTCCAGAGAATAAAACTCCAGGTTGCTGAGGATACTTATAAAAAAAAAAAAATGGTAAGCGTACATGCTGGGATCGAACCCGGATTAATTGCATGGTGGTCAAATGCGTTACCATTATGCCACTGCAGAATTCCTAGGAAATGGAAAGCAATATGAGGACGTTGGAGAGGGCAGTAACGGAGGAGAAAGAGAGAGGGTGGGAGGGAGGATTAGGGGCTCAAGATCCCCCCATTGGATATCAAAACACATTATTTTCTCTAAGGCTGCATCACAAAATCTCCTTTTACGGGGCTCGAGCCCCCCCTCCCCCCCCCCACACACATATACGTGTTTTGACTTGTCATGTTACTGGGAACGAAGTCATTGCAATATTACATTACGTCATGAACTGATCAAATACGAAGCAATTTCAATGGCAGACAATACATTCTCATTCAAATTGAAGAAAGGAAATCCTTGATTTCCCCCAGGTTTTTCCTTGACTCTTCTGACAACATTCCTTGACCAGGTTTGGCGAACCTGATTCCAAAATCCAGTTAGGGGAAGTTCAAGTATTACATAAGCAATATTTTGTCCATTTTATACCCACCCCCCGGTAAGCAAAAAATAACGTTGGCTAACATAGCAAACAAGCACAATAGTACCCCCCAGCCCCCCAACACCGCAAAGGTGCTTACGTAATACTTAAAACCTCCCTTGTGGGGAAAATGGATCAACGTGTTCGTGGGAGACTTAGTTATTCAAAACAGAAGTTAGGAAGATTTTCTCCGGCGTTTCCAGGTTTGGCCAAAAAATCTCGTTTTTCCCCCGACTTTGAAGATAATTTCAAATTCCCTGACAATTCCAGGTTCTTTAAGTTCATGGGAGCCATGGACGCATTGTTTACAATAATGACCCCGCTCTTCAGGAGTTTTTAGAAATTTCTGGAATAAAACCTTTTTTTTTTAAAATATAAAACATCGTTTTCCAAATCGAGTTATAATGAAATAGCGTCATAAGGGATACGCATGTATTTGTTCTCATTGCATCTATGGTAGGAAGGAGGTATAGATTACAGTGACCAGGTTGCTTCACCAATACCATTCAGATTTTGTGCCGACGTCACGGTATGCTAAATGAGAAGTTAATTAAAGGTTTCGTGTTAGAATCCGTGCAACATGGCGCGATTTTCAATTCTCCAGCA
This sequence comes from Dysdera silvatica, assembly GCA_006491805.2. Classification (NCBI taxonomy): domain Eukaryota; kingdom Metazoa; phylum Arthropoda; class Arachnida; order Araneae; family Dysderidae; genus Dysdera; species Dysdera silvatica. The sequence continues at coordinate 208,470,359 of QLNU02015360.1, read as the reverse complement.
AATCTTTTAAAGCCATCTCCTGTCCGTCTTGGATTACTTCTTCGCTGACACCGGTCGGGGTTTGTTTTTTTTGAGGTTACTCCTCCCAGAACGCTTTAATACTCCTTAGTTTCGCTTTCACACACTCGGGATTCGCCCCGCCCTCCGAACCGGGAACACCAATCACACGTTAGCTTCCAAAATTCCCATAAATAACTACATAATCATATTTGAACTCTGGAAAGTCATTACATGCAGTCAATGGCGCTAATTGTTATCCCCACCCATGGGTCAGTACCCGTAGATTGCTTCTGACCAACGGAATCTATGACGCGTACACAAATATTGTGGACATGCGGCAGTCAGAGGCACGTAGTGACGTCACACAGAGTATATAAGAATACATATTTTTAAAAGACTAGACAATTTTAGCACACCCTTTTAAAAATCGCCCGCCCCGTCTTATAATATTAAATAATGCCCAAAACCTACATAATATTAATAATAATGTTTCTTTTCTGCTTTAAATCTGATATTTTAATTAAATGTTATTTTATGCTTATATTTTTAATAATACAATTGCTTTTACGCGGAATTTTTTTTTTATAAATATCGTAATCATCAACGTAAATTTTTCAAAAGTATGGGGTGGGGGCAAGCATATATTATGTAGGCTATATTTGTATATTACAACATACAGTAAAACTTCCATATAACGAACTTCCGTATAGCGAAATTCTCCATATAGTGAAGTTTTGGTAAATTCCTACCATCATTGCATACGAAAGTATTTCTATATAACGAAATTGTTAAAGACCAAAACAGAAAATCGAATGGTCACGACATCGGGTTCCCTAATACCTTGGGAATAAAATACGCACAGTTAAAAACATCTATTTTTAAATGGTTGTTTGTTTGTTCAGTTTTTGCATGGCGCAAGAGCATCTGCTACTGCGCCACCCTTAAAATGGTTGAATGTTATTGATGAGAAAACAGTCGTCAGTACTGAAAACGGCAATTTAATTATAATATCATATTTGCACTGGTCTGGTTCATGAATACATCGTTTCCACCTAGCGAATTTCGTATATATATATATGCATATATAATAATTTTTTCTATACAATTATATATAATATTTCATATAATATAATAATTTTTCTATACAATTATATATAATATATAATATAATAATTTTTTTCTATACACTATATATAATACTTCAAGTATAATATAATAATTTTTTCTATACAATTATATATAATACTTCTATATAATATAATAATTTATCAGAATTTTTCTTTTTTTCATGGAACTGTCGATTTTGCTAAACGGAAGTTCTACTGTATGTGAAATTGAGATTTGTTTTATACTATTATGACAGGCTCTGACCCCAGGCCCATATACCTCTACGCCTCTTAATAGCACCCTTGCCATTTCAGGGGAAAGCTTGTGGCTAAAACGACTCATGAATATATGGTTTGTGGCTTGTTTTTAACTGTTGCACTACAAGGGCTGAGAGTGAGAATGCTCTGAAGTCAAGCAACTTGAGAGTGAGAATGCTCTGAAGTCAAGCAACTTGAGAGTGAGAATGCTCTGAAGTCGAGCAACTTGAGAGTGAGAGCAAAGGTAATATACAGACTATAGTATGAGACATTACGCCATTTGGAAAAGAGAGCATTGAAATTTAAATATCAGAAAGAACCATGTGCAATCGTTTTATGTGTTGAAAACACTTATTTTTAGAGGATTTTTTTCTACTATTTAACTCTTTTGTTAAGTTATTTTTAGTTTAGTTAAGTTCGTTGTCATACTCTATGCTCATTGTCAAATATTAAACGTTTACACAATTAGTATTAGTTTAAGGTCTACGAGTGTAGTAAAGCTTTACCTTACGTAATGTACGTTTGCTAATAAATACAAATAGTTTACTCTTAGGAACAGAAAATTCATTTTTAAGTAAAAAATTTACTATTAAATACAAATAATTCACTGTTAAGCACAAAAGTTTATTATCAAGTAAACACTTTACTATTAAATAATAATAGTTTACAAAAATTATAAGTTTACTATCAAGTACTGTAAGTACTAAAAGTTCACAAACGGTATCACTTCACCACGAGTAATATAAATAAGGAATTACGGTAGCAATAATATTAATAATCGTAATTAGACAATTATTAAAAGCTAGTCATTTGACCATCTTTTAACAATTTCCCATTGCTAATAATTTGATACTATTAAAAAACAGTCCATATTAAATAGATATGCTCTCCATTATCAGTAAATAGATTGGTATTATTCTTTTTCTGTGATCGTAATTTTTACACATGCTTTCTTGGTATAAGTTTACTGTAAGTTACCATCATCAAGCACTATCAGTTACCATTATCAAGCACTATGAGTTACGAACAAATAATGTAAACTTATCACCAATTACTATAAATATTACAATGGATTCTGGATTTTACGGACACATACAGACCCCCGAAAAAATTGGAATGACATTAATTCTACGGAATTCTTTTCGAGGCCAATACGATGGTCACATAAAAATGTAAAGTTTCTAAATTGGAAGTTCGTGAAAAACGCGAGCCTTTACTGTATGTTTGCATTTAAATGGCATGTATACTATCGAGTTTGAATTTTACCTACAAGAATTTTATATGTGTGTATGTGCTTGCAGTTCTTCTCTGTACAGATAATATACATAGTAGTTATTAAAAACTAAATTAAAATTTCCTTGCAGATGTACCTCTGGCATTCGCTGTTGGCATCTTATCGGGAATTTCTGTATGCCTTTCATACAATAGAAGTGCTCTTACAAATAAAAGTTCTCAACTCGCCAATAATTCGGGAAGGGCGATGCTCCCCTCATTTGAACGGGATTATATTATGGAAAATAAAATGAAAAGTACCGGACACTTGGCTAAAAATAGGAATCGGAAACAAATCGCCCCTTCCTCTTGAAAGATTTTTGGATTCGCCATTGTAGCAAATAGCAGGAAATGAAAACGGATGCAGATCTTGTCGCCAAACCTCAAAGCTATGTACGCGAGTAGATGCGTGTGAGCATTCTTAAGGCAGTAGGATGGTTAAGTTTAGATGGGATATAAATAGGAAGCATTGTTCCGTCCTGATTGTAGGGAAAGCAGCAAATGCGAGCAACAAACTTCACAAGAGCAGCGAAGAAATTCAGCGTTTTTTGCTCCAAGCTATCGAACGAAAACTTTAGTGTAGAAGTAGTGGCATCGTCATTTGGAAATACGGTGAACCATTCCAAGGTGATTATCAAATGTTTCTGGCGGCAAGACAGATTTATTGAGGGGCATCCACACTCAGCGGGTAGCCAAATCAACTCATTTTGTAAAATTAACAATTAATTTCATGGTTTTTCAATCACTGGTTTTTCGCGCGCGAAAAAACAGTTATGTTATGCAAGACACCCTTCCCTCTATTCCAATGGAACAATCCGTCTGCTACTTCAGCTCCCTTGAATTCTAACGGGACTGGTGGACAATTTTCCGCAAACGGACTGTGGATCACTGCCGGTCTTGATACTGGATAGTAAATCACAGCCTGCTTGAAGTTGGCCACCCCGCTATTATATACATTAAACATTGTCAAACTAATCTAAAGCATTTGTTCGCTATAACCCCAGTTGCACTAATATATATTATATACGTATATAGGTCTTTTTTTTTCCGTCTCAGCTGCCATGATGTCATCTGTCCTAAGACATGCTTTCTGTAAGCTTAACTACTAGTTTCACACTACAACAGTTTACTAATTAGGGAACTGCAAGAGGTGCTCCACCGATTTTGACAAATGTGGTACCGTTGGAAAGGTCCTAGCGTGTAGAGCAAAAGTGCCAATAGAATCACCCGTCGGAAATTAGCCGTTGTCGAGATTTCGGCAAATTGATATGTGTGTGTGCCAACTTTTCTGTTGGTCTGAAATGTTCATCGTAAACCCTGGTTTCCTATAGATTTTATGTAGCGGTTGGCATGTATGAATTTTTAATTACAATAAATAAATTAATTAATTAATAAAAGTCAAACAGGAAAAGATGCCGTACAGCGATGTTCTCATAACGTATACCAAGTCAGAGAAGAGCGCCAAAGAGTTGACTGAAGAGTACTTTAAAATATTGAAAGAAACCATTGCTGAACGAACCCTCCTAATCCTCGATAAATGGACAGGCCAAACGAACCCTTAAGTTAACAAACAATGTACCTCCAGCCTCTCGATGTGCAAACCTTTCATGATTACAAGCACCTTGTCAAGCGCTTGCTCGAGAATTCCTCCACATATCGGGCAATGTGTGCTGAAGCGGACTTGATAACAAGAGAGAGAGGCATCATCAAAATACATTACTTAATTCGCAACCAAATGTCCTCACCTGCATAGGCGTAGATTATATAGGTACGGGGGACCCGCCGCCCCCAATAACTTAGAAAATTCTACTCCTATGCTCACCTGTATTTGATGCCATGCGTAGGTATGCTTTCCAAAAAGCTCTGCTTCAATTAGACATTACCTCCTTAAGATATGTAAAGCAAATGTGTTTCACAATAAATGAAAAGATCTGCAGCAAGTGTGACAAACAGTCGTTTCCAAATGTACTTGGTGCCAAGAATCCCTGCGCTTTATACACTTTTATATCGAACGTCACTATCATCAGTAAATGGTACAAATAGCCGATTCAGTATTAAATATACATATTCTGAATACATAACTTATGTACGTAAATATAACGATTATCACCGTTTACTTAAGATTGTTTCTATTTATTCTACATAATTATAAATTCGTGGATATCTCGACAACGGGTCATTTCCGACGGGTAATTCTATTAGTATTTTTGCTCTATATGCCAAGACCTTTCCAACGGCACCACATTCGTCAAAATGGGTAGGGGGGCACCTGTTGCAGGTTACTGGTAAGTTTTATTTATTGTTAAATTGCTCGTAAAGAAAAGAGGACCAGTCCTTTCTTCACGAGTAATTTAGCACCTATTGTTGCCAAATCATCGATTAATATGAAAACTTGTTGATTTAATAATGTTTTGTGTTTACGTTTTCATTGACGATTGTATTTCATCCCTTTTCGGTAATTTTAAATATGCATTGCCTTTTGATTTACCTCCCTAGGGATTCAGCAAAAGTTCCATAAAGATTATAGACATTTCAATTCGATCCCGAATCAGGATACTGAGAATCTAAATCTTCGGTCACGCAACTTCGGTTCCGGAAATGAAAGTTCCGTTCAAGGTTCCAAAGACTTCCTGAATGCTGAGCTTGACCAGCATCCTTTCTTCTTTGCTCCTGAACCGTCAAATCCTGCCCCACGAGCTTCATCAGCCTTCCTCGATGTTTTCTTAAACAACCCGGATAGGCGACCATCAGCAGCAGCATTTCTTCGTCGACCCTCGGTCTTTGGAAGTATCAGGAGACCGTCTACGGCAGTCGAGATAAAACTTGCCCCTCAGCTTATTGAGAAAAGCTCCGCACAGCCTTACCTTAGCCCAATACCATACCAAACTAGTTATTCAAACTATCAACCGCAACAGCAACCACAGTACCACAACCGAAACTACAGGGAGTTCTCACTCCAACAGGTCATCGAAGATCACTTCAGTCACTACAAAACAACCCCTGGACAAAGGAAAAGGACCAAGCCTTATTCGGGAGCGGCTATAACAACCAAATCAGGGTATCCATCCCTTTCTAAGTTTTACGGACCGATCGCAGGCAACGACGACACGCCGGACTCTGGTATATCTGAAAGCATGGATAACGAAGAACAAACTCCCACTCGTCCACCAAGAAGATCCACCTTACCCACAGCCTTAGATCCAGACAACGTTCGTTTGAATTTCCAACAGAGTACCGGTGACGAAGAGGAAGAACCTGATCCCTTAGCCAACTACGTCGGCGGAAATTTTGTAAGGACGGGTTCTTTGTCACAACATACATCAAGACGACCACAAAGTCCTGCGAACAAGGGAGGACCACCAGGCCGAAAAAAGAGTTTACCGGATATTACGCAATTCGCAGATGCAAGTCCTGTGCTTTCAAGGGAAGCCGTGGCAGCTCTTAGCTCCCAAAGAAGAGAAGCCATCAGAAAACAAGAAGAGGAAGCAGAAAAGCTGAGCAGAAATCCACTCTTGTACCTGTACAGTCCCGACCTAAAGGTAAGTGCCATTAATAAGAAGGCTAACTAAGCACTGTTTATTTTTCAGTGATAGTCAGTGGCGTTGGAAAGGGAGAAGTGGGGAAATCGCATCACATAATCTTCTTTGAAGCCACTTGAGCCTCATCCCACCCCAAAGGGTTTTGAACTGCTACAATACTGGCATCACTGGAATATTAATAACCCTGTTGTACCCTCACAAAGCTTGGGAAGTTGATAACACTTTGTATCTTACACAACCCTTTAATTTAATAGCACAAATGTATCGATGTACAAGAAATTTATCGACATCTCAAAAAACTATTATTTCACGATAACAGCTCCAAAGGTCATCACTAAGGAACAATTCTATTCACCTCTCTACGAGATGCATCTTAAAAATTTTATTTATACATTCTGCTTCATTCCGCGAAATGTCATAACAATACACAGAAAACTCATTCTTCAGGCATTTGCATAACGTGTGCACTTCGTTCTAAAAAATATTCGCATTGAAATATTTTTAATAACAATTTGTTTAACTATTGAGTAAACTTGACGAACATTAAAAAATATCATTTGACATAGTGTAAAAATTTGACAATGATATATAAGTAAAAAATTGATAATGAAGGTTATAAATGAGAACAGGGCAATTTACAAGCGTCCAAATACACCATACTTCTTACAAGTAAATATAAAAATAATGGAAAGTCATATTTCGGAAAACTTCCAGGACACACCTACCCCCGGGGGGCGTGGAACTTAACCCTTTCACTGAGGAAAGGCTACCACGAAACGAACGATGCACGTGTTAGACGAAAGCTAAACTACAAAAACGAACGGTACATAGAGATCTCTCTCTCTTTTTGTGAACGGTCGTTCTCAACATTAATTTTGGCTTTGTTTTGTACACGTTTGAAATACCACGATTCCAAAAAAAAAAAGTAATTCCTCTTAATTTGCAACTTTTATTTTCAATTAGTTGAAATATGTAAACATTATATATTTATATTATACATTATAGTATATAAATATATTTTTTACTATGGGTATTTAAACCGTGCAAGTATTGATATTATAATCGAACTGTATGAAGAAAATCAACACCAAACTTTTATTTTATTGTGCGCAAAAATTAAGCTTTTAATTGCGGGACGTATATCAATCGGGAGGCTCGTGTAATGCAGGCTTAGGTGAGACAACTTTGAACAACCTCTGTGTGGGAATAATTCTAATTGCCCAGCATACTGTTATATTAGGTAGTTTTTAAATGTTCATTAAAATTTATTCGAGTTACTGGTTTGAAGCCAATTATTGGTGATCATCACTGAATTTAATATCTATTTTGAAATTTATAATGAATTATAAAATGTATTTTTTATGAATTACTGAACTTTTTTGAATTTTGATTTTTTGTAACATAGTATTAATACTTGCATATTCTGTAATTTACAAACGAAATTGTTTTGTAAAATATTTTATTGAGTCGAAGTTCAATATATCGCACCCTTGCGACGAAAGTGTTACAACTCAAAAAATCCCAATTTTCAAAAAACAAAAAATTCTGGCTAAATTGAGGGATGTTGTGTTCATCTAATGACATGTGCCAACTAGTGGAAAAACGGATTACTAAAGTAAATTACTAAAGACCTAAAGTTCTGCACGGTGGGATGGAGCGCTGTTTTCTACGTCTGATTGTAACATTAAGTCATTTTCACCGAATTTTGAGTTGTAACACTTTCGTTGCAAGGGTGCGGAATGTAAAAAGATAAACGTAATTTACGCCATTTAGAAATAGATAAAATAGTGTTTAAAACGTATCATTTTCGGATTTTCGCGAACCCTGTTAGATTTAAACAAATAGCAAAAATGATAAAAAGTAAAGATTTGAATTTAATTAAAACAAAACGAAGTACAGTCTGCTACCTCGGCATGTTGCTGAGTGGAAGACTAAATGCAGAGTGTTATATGGAAGTCATTTAGCAGGAAATAGATGGAAAAAAATTGTTACAATTGACGAAACATCGATTTATTGAAATGATCGCAATACAAAAAGATCGATTTATTATCAAAAAAAAGAGGCCCGAGACTCGAGAAAGTTTGGTTCAAAGAGAACAAAGGAATTTTCAGTAAAGGATTTATGGCTTTCGCTGTCAGCTTTTATAATGGAAAATTAAAAAAAGTTGAAAAAAAAATGCGGAATCAACTCTACATATTATCAAAATAATGTTCTGACTCCTATTTTTAAAGGAGATATTCCAAAATTGTATTCTACTGATTTTTAAAATGTGGAACTCCATCAGGACAAAGCGAGTAGCCACACCTCCAAAAGTACAACCGCATTTCTAGAAAAATTCAAACTGAAACCAAGTTAATACCAGTTAGCCATCATATTCCTACTAAGTCACCAGATGTAGCACCGATGGATTACCATGCATTTGGACTTTTTACAGCAAGTTTTTTTTAAAAAGTCGACCCACTACCTTGGATGGACTGTGGAAAGATGTGGAGGAGGAATTGGAGAAAATCCCGTTTGTGACTTTACGAAAAGTCCTATTATCGTAGAAATCTAGATGTAATATGATAATTCAAAAACAGGGCTATCAGATAGAATACGGTAAAAAATAATTTTTTTATTGTATGTATGTATTTTATTTATGCTGTCAAAGTCATAAATATGTGTAAACACACTGATATATATATATATATATATATCAGCATCATAACTTCCAAGTTATGAAAATATCCCTCGCCAGAAAATGGTGAAAATGATTACAACTTTAACAGCGCAACGATGTGATGATGACATCCTGTGGCCGTTTACGTTACCCTTCATGACACGACAGTTTGGAGTCATTTTCCAACAAGATAATGCCAGGCCCCATATGGTTCGCATATCTGTGAGCTACCCCAGTGCTGTTGATACCCTTCCTTGACCAGCAAGATCACCAGACCTTTCACCAATCGAACATGTATTTGACATGGTAGACATATTCGGGCACCATAAAATAGCACATATTTGATTCAACAAGTGTGAGATGCCTAGCAGAATGTGTCACAGGATGACATTAAGAACCTTTATCACTCCTTACCTCGACGTATAGAAGCATGCATTGCGGCCAAGTAGGGTTTCACCAACTATTGATTTGAACATTTAATGTGCAATTCCTAAACATTGATGGGTCCCACGGCCTTGAATTGTTTACCATATCCTTACCCGTGTATGTGCTGGATGTACATTTAATTTCAATAAAAATAGGTAATTTATTCATGGTGGTGGTGTTTTTTTTTTGCAAAAGGGTATATATATATATATATATATATATATATATCATCATCATATTCAACCATTATCTATCCACTGCTGGATGAAGGTCTCTCCAAATGCTTTCCACACAAGTCTATCCTGAGCAATTCGCTTCCACGTCACCCCAACCTGTTTTCTTATTTCATCCACCCATCTAGTTTGAGGACGTTTTCTAGGTCTTCGGTGGTCTCTTGGAATCCAGTTCAGAATTTCTGTTGTCCATCGTTGATCAGTTCTTCTTGCAATATGCCCAGCCCATCGCCATTTCAGCCCTTTTACTTTAACAATGATGTCCTCTACTCTAGTTTGCTCTCTCACCCAAGTGTTTCTTTTTCGATCTCTCCTAGTTATTCCAAGCATGCACCTCTCCATGCTCCTTTGCGTTGTCTGTAACTTTCGTATTGCTCCAACTGTTAGACTCCATGTCTCTGATCCATAAGAGAGGACTGGCAATACACACTGGTTGAAGACCTTTCTTTTTAGACACAAAGGCAATTTCCCCTTCAGGATAAAACTGTTTCTTCCAAATGCACTCCAGCCAAGTTTAATACGTCTGTTGAGTTCTTTCATAATGTTGCCATCCATTGAAATCAGCTGGCCAAGGTAAATATATGAATCAGCAATTTCTAGCTCAATGTTGTCAACTTGTATTTTTGTTTCCTCTACGAAATTATTGAACATGATCTTAGTTTTTTGTAGGTTCATCTTGAGTCCAACTTCTTTACTTCTAGTTGAGAGCTCCTGTACCATGTCTTGGAGTTCTGATGGGTTCGTTGAAAAAATAACAATGTCATCAGCAAACCGCAAATGATTTAAATATTCACCATTTATTTTTATT
>QLNU02015360.1:208397738-208455988 GCA_006491805.2 Dysdera silvatica | reverse complement strand
TTATGATTATGCAATTTTATATAGACCAGCCCTTCTCTTCCACAAAAAACGCTATAGCTCTATAACCCCCATTGAGTCTATAACCCACCCACCCCACTTATGAAAGATCTGTGTACGTCTATGGTAATGGTGCCGGGGCCGTTGAAGGTTAATTGGATATGAACTAGTAATGCTATAAATATGTTGGAACATTATAAAGGAAAGTTTGTAATTAAGAAGTTCAATAATTGTCAAAATGTCATAATGACTATAAATCTGAGAATTAGTGATATCGGTGGGTAATTTTAGTCTAATTAAGTCAAAGGATCGATTTTGTAGGGATCGAATTCTACGCATATAAGTCGCGTATAAATCCCCAAACAGAATGACAGTAATAAAAGTTTGAATAGGTGAATGAGTAATATATATATATATATATCATCATCATCATATTCAACCATTATCTATCCACTGCTGGATGAAGGTCTCTCCAAATGCTTTCCACACAAGTCTATCCTGGGCCATTCGTTTCCACGTCACCCCAACCTCTTTTCTTATTTCATCCACCCATCTAGTTTGAGGACGTTTTCTAGGTCTTCGGTGGTCTCTTGGAATCCAGTTCAGAATTTCTGTTGTCCATCGTTGATCAGTTCTTCTTGCAATATGCCCAGCCCATCGCCATTTCAGCCCTTTTACTTTAACAATGATGTCCTCTACTCTAGTTTGCTCTCTCACCCAAGTGTTTCTTTTTCGATCTCTCCTAGTTATTCCAAGCATGCACCTCTCCATGCTCCTTTGCGTTGTCTGTAACTTTCGTATTGCTCCAACTGTTAGACTCCATGTCTCTGATCCATAAGAGAGGACTGGCAATACACACTGGTTGAAGACTTTTCTTTTTAGACATAAAGGCAATTTCCCCTTCAGGATAAAACTGTTTCTTCCAAATGCACTCCAGCCAAGTTTAATACGTCTGTTGAGTTCTTTCATAATGTTGCCATCCATTGAAATCAGCTGGCCAAGGTAAATATATGAATCAGCAATTTCTAGCTCAGTGTTGTCAACTTGTATTTTTGTTTCCTCTACAAAATTATTGAACATGATCTTAGTTTTTTGTAGGTTCATCTTGAGTCCAACTTCTTCACTTCTAGTTGAGAGCTCTTGTACCATGTCTTGGAGTTCTAATGGGTTCGTTGAAAAAATAACAATGTCATCAGCAAACCGCAAATGATTTAAATATTCACCATTTATTTTTATTCCCTTGTTATTCCAATTTATCTGCTGAAAAATCATCTGTAAAGCTGAAGTAAAAAGTTTTGGAGAAATGGTATCTCCCTGCCTCACCCCTTTGCCAAGTTTGATAGTTTTGGTATCTTTATGTAACCGAAATTTTGCACTTGCATTTTTATACACACGTTTCACCATGTCAATGTACACATCCTCAATGTCTGTTGATCTTAAAGAGTTGATGACTGCTGATGTTTTAATAGAGTCAAAGGCCTTCTCATAGTCAATAAATGCCACACACAATGGAAGTTCATATTCATGTGTTCTTTCAATTAATTCTCTTAATACTTGAATATGGTCCACTGTACTGAATCCACTTCGAAATCCAGCTTGTTCTCTTGGTTGAGCTGCATCTAATTTTTTCTGCAGGCGATGTGTTAGCACTTTTGTGAAGATTTTATAAATAGCAGGTAACAAGCTAATTGGTCGGTAATTTTTCAAATCCTCTTTATCACCTTTTTTATGCAAAAGAATTACTGTTGCAGAATCCCATTGGTTTGGTATGTTACCGCTGTTAAGACATTTGGTAAAGAATTTTGCAAGTATGTCTTCTACATATTCTCCAGCTTCTTTTAGGATATCTAATGTAATACCATCATCACCAGGGGCTCTTCCTTTCTTCATACTTTTTATTGCAAATGAAACTTCTTCTTTTAAGATTTTAGGAGCTGTTCCTTCGACTATTTCAATGTCTTCGTTTAATCCACTGTTACTTTCGTATAGATTTTTGTAGAATTCTTCAACTCTTCTAAGTATTTCTTCCCTATTTCTTGTTACGGTGCCATCCTCTCCTTTTAATGCAATGATGTGTTTCTTCCCAACAGATAAACTTCCTTTAACAACCCTAAGGCTCTTGTTATTTTCAATGGCTTTCCTTACTAGCTCACAGTTGAATTTTCTTATGTCTTCTTTCATGCTTTTGCGCAGAGTTTTACAAAGTTCTATGTACTCAATCCTGGAACTGGTATTTTGATTGTCCACCTTCATATCTCTTCGCCTTTTCATGAGCTGTTTCGTCTTCTCAGATAATTTGCTATTGTGCTTTTTACAGGTTACACCACCAATTTCCCCAGCAGTTTCAACTATTGTCTTAACAATGTTTTCATTTGCTTCTGAGATATCACTTTCATCAATAAGTCCTTCCAGTGCAGAAAAGCGATTTTTTAATTCCAACTTGAATGCCTCGGTATTTACTTTCAGTTTCATTAGATCCACCCTCTTACTTACTTGTTTCCTAATGAGCTTCTGTCGTTCTAATTTAGTATTTAAGTGCACTTTACATCTCACCATTCGATGATCACTTCCAGTATTAAATCTGTTCAGTACACTGCAATCTTCAATAATTGATTTCTTGTTTGCCAGGATATAGTCAATTTCACTAGTTCCCCCATTTGGGTGTTTCCATGTCCATTTTCTTTGCGGTTTCTTCTTAAAAAATGAATTCATGATGCTAAGGTTTTCAGCTTCTGCAAATTCGATGAGTTGATCGCCACGTTCATTCCTTTCCCCATATCCGTATTTACCAACCGATGTCTCTCCTTGTTCCTGTTGTCCAATTCTTGCATTGAAATCCCCCATGATGAGCTTGATATGTTGTTTCCCTTTGGTGTGTAACTGTTTGATTTCTTCATAAAATTCTTCAACCTCTTCGTCGGTATGGCTTGATGTTGGTGCATATACCTGTACTATCTGAAGTTGGTATCGCTGGGTTAGTTGAACAACGAGCCTCGCTGCTCGATCTGACGTGCTTTCGACTTCAAGAAGGTAGTCTTTAATTCTTTTGTTGATTAAGAAGCCAACACCACTTGTTCTTCCAGTTTCCGTTCCTCTATAATAAAACAAATGTCCACTTTTAAGTTCCACCAACTCTTCACCTTTTCTTCTAACTTCACTGAGTCCTACAATGTCCCATTTGATCTTGTCAAGTTCTTCTTCCAATTCTTGAAGTTTTGCTTCAGAAGCAAGGGATCGTCCATTATACGTTGCCAAGGTCAATAACAAACGGCAGCCTGGGCCATTCCAGTGATTCTTAGCACCCCCTGCTTTCATGCCACGCTGACCGCTGCCTTGATCAGGAGCACTCCAGCACCTGGAGACTAGGGGCCATGGTTTTTGGTGTGTCAACATAATGGAGGAATTAGCCATAATTTCACCACGCTGGCTAGACGGGTTGGTGAATTAGCCCTCCCCTTCCGCCTTTCTATCCGTGTAGCAAATATTAATTTGCCACATAAATAGAAAGCTCAGCCTGCACCACTTGAAGGCGGGGTAGGACACTAGGTTACTGGCCTGGCCGGTTCCACACATCGTCACATACGTTCAGCGTGTGGGTCTCCTTCCAGTTAGATACCAGCAACCCTTTTGCAGGCCATATATATATATACACACACACACATATATACATACACATAGTTCTTTGTCATATCTGCAAAAGCTATTGGTGCTTAATTACAAAGAAACACCTTCCAATCACTGATGTAATAAAGGGGCCTAAGCCCTCCCCCCACTAAAACAAAATTTTTAAATAAATGCCATATGTAGAGCACTGGGGATATAGCTCACCCCACAAGACCTCTTGACCAGCGGCGACAATGCCTTGAATAATAGTGCATTTATAATAGATCCAGTAACTTAATATTATATGTCTCACCTTATCTTCACAAGTTCACAGAATGTAAAACCATTTACTCATGAAATGATATTTATGACAGGGTTGGTTGGCTGTAGTTTTCATGCCGTTTGTTTGGCTTTTTATGGTGCAAGATATCTGGGCTATACCTGCAATCATATATGGTGTAGTTTTATGGTGCAAGGACAGTGAGGATCATTCTGAGCCAAACAAGGTGGAATCACACATTACATTTTTATGCGTGGGTCATAAATTGAAAGAGGAAATAAAAACACCAAGCAATGTACTGTCTGTCCACCACGAGAATTCCTCGTATGGAAACCTAACGCATTTTCAATAGAGAAGACTTGTAAAAGTGCATTCCCATTAGTACATACACTACTGCAAATGGGCTAGGTGGTACAAGGAGTTTGTGGTAGGTAGGCAGTACAACCCGACCCGGTTGGTATGTATGGAAAGTATAGAGCTCGCACGATATAGACGGTGAACTAGTGTCGCTAACATGGTGAATACTTTCAGGATGAGTTCATGATGATAAAAGCTTGGAAAAATGTCTTGCTATTCAACTGAATATTAATATTTGAATATGCAAAAACCTAATATAATCTTTTCTTTGTACTTCCAGGACTGGCTGTCACAACAGCAACTAATGATCCTGGTGCTATTTATCAATATAAGCTTAGCCATCTTGTTCTTTAAGCTGCTGTCATAAGGAAAACCTGGCGCATTTCCAACCGCACCATTACTGAAAGGAGTATGAGGTGACAAGCTCCTGAATCTGCAGATCACTGCTGCAAACAGCATTTAGTGAGTGCATTATTTTGTATTTCTTGAGGATGCTGCTTCGTGGCTGAGTTCAAAGAGTGTAACTGCCAGAATACACAAAGGATATTACTTTGATGTGGAAAAATAATGGCATGAACCTGGCAAGCCACGTGACTATGTCCTGGCAATGAGATGTTTGTGTCTTTGTACAACAATGACTAAGTTGAACCCGGTACTATCAGTCAAGCTCTATTATGGACAAGACACATTTGGCTCTTCCACCTCTCTTCATACAAGTCCAGCGAAATGGTCATAATTTTATTGTCATGTGCACATTGTAATCTATTGCAGAATCCATCACATTCCTGTGTTCAAAGTTAAGGGCAATTTATGTTTGAATTCGAGTGTTTTGTGTTTGGAGTCCCGTATTCGTTGAATACCACCACGATCACATAACAAGTCATGCAAGGTACCACGAATCGCAAGGAGACGATTGGTAGGATTCGTTGACACACTGCCATCATTTTATAACAAGAAACTTGCTGCAGTAAAACCTGCTGCAGTTAAACTCTTTCTGCAGCAAAGAACGGTATGTCAAATACGTTTCTACTGCACACAATTCCAAGGTGATTTATGAAATACATCACTCTCCCATCGGCCTCTAAGTGTAACTCAACTACAGATCTGTGATTGTATCTCCACACGCATGCTTTTGCTACACAAACTTCTTGCATCTCACATTAAATTTCAAGTTTATAAAAGGACTTTAAAATTCAGAGCACTTTTTACATTAACATTTACGGCTTTAAATATTAAAGTTTCTAATCTTTAAATATTTATGACACTTTGAATATTATTAAAACGTTGAACTGAAGCATTTGCATACATGCAGGCCTTTTTTATTATATTTGCATATCTTCAAAAGAGCTTCAATTACTGTAAACATATTATAGCCAAACTATTGCCTTTGATATCCATTGTTGAGTCCATTATACATTGATTAACATCTACCTGAGTGAAAATTAAAATTATTGGTAATTTTGAAATGTGTTGTTTCTTACAAATCATCCAAACACTACACGAAAAACGGAGGTGCATGGAGGGAAAGTCTCCCATGAAAATAATGATCATTCCTACGGCCATTCAATGAATAACTTAAAATGAATGACCTTTACCGAAGTGAATGGGAGTTGGTTTTATTTTTATGAAGCAAGGACAGCAAAAGTCATTCCGCGCCGAACAAGATGAAACCACGTATAAGGTATGAATGGCAGTAAGAAAGAATATTTTCAATCAAAGAATGTTTATACCCACCTCTAATGAAGACAAAATATCCACATGCCCCTAAATTTAAAATTTATTCGTGTAACAAAGCACATATAAACAAAACGCAGCATAAATAATACTATCTTCCACACTGAAACATACTGTTTTGTAAAATGATTTTACATTACTGGAAAAAAAAAAATTCACAGTTCATTTGCAAATATGTATAATCTGTATAACAATTAAATCATAATTTCTCCGAATTCCACAATACTTTAAAAAAGGAGGTACAGTCATGCACGGTAACTTTGAGCCTTTTTTTTTTTTATCCCACTGACCTTCAAGTGATATTTTCGCAGCTAATGGCTTGAACCGGAATAAGCCCTAAATTATAACTAAATTCATACAAAATAGCAAACATATAATAAGAAAAAGTGTTAGCACCATGTAAAGTTACCCCCCGGTCATTTGAAGCAACTTCGAACCAATATCATAAATTCCATATAAAATACTTTATAGGTAATAATTCTGACACCAATGTTTTTAGCTCAAACTAGACTTTTTTGTTGCAGGAGAAAGAGGCATCATACCCGACCTAGATTCGAACTAGGGTCTCTCTGTTGAGCCTGGAGCACTTCAGACCGCTAGGCCATCGAGGACAGGAACAAAACTCCCTTTCTCCTTATTTAAAGGTTTTATAAGATATTGCCCTCCTCAGGTCTAACAAAATTGCCAAATTATGGTTTACACACAAAACCTCTGGGGCAAGATTTTTGTACTTCTCCATGAGGAATTTATTGTAGGTTGTAATTCCAACACCTGCATTTTCAGCTGAAACTAAAGCTTTTTGTTACGGGAGAAAGAAGACATTGTTCCCAACCTAGATTCAAACTACGACCTCTCCATTGAGCCTGGAGTGCCTTAAACTGCTAGGCCTAGCAGTCTAGGGTGCTTTGGGCTCAACGAAGAGACCCTAGTTCGAATCAAGAGGAGGACGATGCCTCTTTTTCTACTGTAACAAACAGCTTTAGTTTGAGCTAAAACCGTTGAGTGTTGGAATTATTACCTATAATAAATTCCCCACGAAAAAACGCAAATATCTTGACTCAGAGACTTTATTTGTAAACCATAATTTGGCAACTGTGTTAGCCCTGAGGAAGGTAACAATACCTTACAACATAAAATACTTCATTTTATTCAAGCTAAGAGTTAAGGTAATTTTGAACCATTAATTAGATTTCTAGACGTTTGAAGGCTCCAATCATCTTCAATTCCACTTCAAAACATCTGCAGGTCCATTTCATCTACATATTGCCTTCGAAACACCATCCAAATGAAGCTTGTAAACGATACCTCAAAGAAACAGCTGAATAGCCAAATTAGTTGTGCATAGTGTTGCCAAATTATTTTCTAAAATAGAGCAGATAACTAGCTTAACAACCCTGCCAACAGACTGTAGCGGCAGAGCATGTGAAACCCTTTACCCAACCCCCCAAGTGTTTTTGTTTTTTAAATACGAGTAACCGGTAACTGCACTCGGTGTCGTAATGGCGCCATTAATTACAAAGGATTAAAACTAAACATGTGGAAAAGTAAAAGCCTTCAGAGAGTTATCATTTCTGACTCCGAATTACCCTGAATGACAGTAGTAAAGATAGGCAGCATCTGTGACGCAGTATAGTATCAAGAAAAATGGGATAATATAAGAATTGTACTTATTGTACTCGGTGGTTGCGATAGTATGTAAGAGCTGCCATTTGTGTTTGGTATCTAAAAATGAGGCATATAATTGTGCTACTGGTGTTTAAATATAAGGCATATAATCCTATGCTTAAAACAGTAAAGAATATGATATGAACCCTGTGTGATTGGTGCACAAGAATGGAGCTTACAATTCAGACCCATATGATTGGTGCACAGAAATGAAATCTACAAATCAAACTTGTGTGACTGGCACATGGAAATGGAGGTTGCAATTTGGACCCACATGCTTGTTGTATAATTAGTTAGTGGACACAAGGATGGAGCTTATAATTCAGACTCAAATTATTGATGTACAGCAATGGAGCTTACAATTTAGATCCATATTCCAGCAAGGATTACAGAGTGGCCTTCAGCAGGTATCTTTCCCACTGTTCACCCAGATAATTGGTGCACAGAAATGGAGTTTATAATTCGGACACACACCTAATCGGTGAACAGGACTGAAGCTTATAGTTCGTATCGCCACAAATCATGTAAACGGCCAATATTGCTTTAAAAGGGAGTGTTATTTTTCTCAGTGCTTGAAACTGACAGGTTTCACTGCCTAGCCATGAGTTGCCAGCACCAGGAGCAAGTTAAGTAATATGCCAGCTAAAACCTATTAGCAGCCCTTTCCAGCAGTTCAATATTGAAATTTAACACCTTTAGCAATTTGGCACCTGGGGCTTTTACCCTGGTGCCCCCCCCCCCATGTTATGTCACTGCTGCTGTGGGATAGTTTTGATTAATTCAATTGACACAGGGACAGCAAAGAGCATGGTTCGCTCAATGAGATGCATCACAAGAAAAAAAGACTACTTTTACATTTTTTTCACCTCGGGACTACACATAAAGACAGCTGTGATGGATCTGGTAACTAAAAGTGACCATTGAGTGACGATAGAAGCACAAATGCCCAGGTTTACCTGAAATTGAACTTCCATCCAGAACCTTAAGTTTAAATTAAACACTGAGACTTCAACAAAAAAAAAAAAAAACGCAAAACACATTGCATAACAATGTGAATATGATATCCAATAATGCAGGTAAGAATTAAGATAAAACCAACTTGTTTATATTTTTCTTTCTTCTTTTTTTCCCCGCCTACCTGGTGGGACACAAAATTTAACATCGCCTTCAAGACAAGATACATTTACACATAAGCAGCAGTTTTCTAGATGAATTTTTATTTAAAAAAATAGGGATCATTTTGTAGAATTGTCTGCCCGTGTCACATACGTTCAACACATACCTTATAAATACGTACAAGTACAACGGGGTTCTCGTTCAAACTGGGGAAAAAAATTACCTAACTTTCCTGGCAAAATTCCCTAACCAATCAATCAGAAGCAACTCCCGATTGAATTCTTGTTGCGGTAAAAATGGCTTGATGTTTGTGGGACATTTAGCTATTGAAAACAGAAATTACCAAAGTTTTCCTCAATTTTTCCAGATTTTAACAAAAATTCTTATCTCTTCCTCCCCCCCACCCCACAATTTCCCCTTGACCGTTAGGAACGATTCCAGGTTTTCCAATTGCATGGGAACCCTAGTATAAGTAAAAGTGAGTGCTATGGCACAAGTGTGAGGCACAAGGTTATGTAATTTACTTTTTAACACGATGGCATAGAAAACAAATAGGACATCAAAATTGATTTGCACTGACTTTGTGTAAATGCCTTAATTTTTTAAGGACTCGCGGACTGCTAGGGCTATACTGAACCAGATAAGAGGTTGGTTTGTTTTTGGTCTCATGGCTCAAGGACTACAATGGTCATGCTGTGCCTGGAATTTAAATTTTCCCGAGGAATCCAAACCTCTTAAGGCCTAGGGAACCAAACCCCGGACTACAGTGAGCAGTCCCAACAAGAGAGGTCTCGATTTCTTTCTTTCTAAGTAATACTGAGTAACACACTACTCTCGATAACATTGCCTAACTGAAGCTCAGGGCTGCTCAGTCTTCAATAATTTCTGCTACAGTAGTAATAGTTGTTTGATGACTGATATAGCACCTAACCTGAAGATTCAAGGGCAGTTCAGTCATGTTTATTGGCCCGGAAATAAAATTCCAAGGATCCAGTGATGGGATTCACCTGGTGGGCTGAAGACTAACACTCTGTAGATTGCGTTTATCTCATCCAAGCATTGCAGTTCTGTTCACAGGAGTTATTGCACATAAGTAGGTGTTTCTAGGATTGCCTTTCAGGAATCACAAGCTCTGAGTCAACACTACTGCATTGGTACTATACAATGCAGTAGTGTTGTTGACTGCATTGTTGCTACTATACAATGCAGTCAACACTACTGCATTGTATAGTAGCAACATAAAATATTAGAACCAAAATTGGAGGGGTGGGGAACAAATCACATACTTCCGTGTACATGACTAGTTACATAAATTAATGAGGAATCTTATTTTTGATTCCAAGTTCATCTTTCATTATCAATTTAGTTGTTTACACATGCGACTTGATTTTCAGAATAAAAAAAAAATAGTTACCTTGCCTGAGTCAATTGTGATTCAAATTCGAATGAAAAAGATGGCAAAAAATCTACGTATATATTTCAAATTCTCCATGGTGTATTTCCCTATTAGGAAAACTCACATCCCTACCCGAAATACAATATACTCTAAATGCTACGTTAAAAGTACCAGTTCGGGCTAGTGGAACTAAAAACAATTAAAACCAGAATTCTCAATATAACAATGAAAAACTTCGTGTATTTACAAAAATTTCTGAGAACAAATATGCGACTTTCTACCAAATTGTCACCCAAACTGTAACGTGTAGAAAGGAAAATGTGAATCTGAAACATAAGAACAAACACTTGTAGTAATAAAAATGCACATAAGCCCATTCATGTGCACAGCAGATATGTGCAAAATCACACATTGATCGAATCAATCTTGTCTCTTGCAGATGGGCAAATCCATTCACTAAATTAGACGGTGAATAATTTTGCACATCTGCAATATACATACATACACTGGTGCTCAAGGTTAAAGCAGCAAACACACGAGTCATAATTCTTTTTAGTGAATCAATTGTAAATGGGACTCAGTGCAGCGGTCGCCAACCGGTGGTCCGCAGAAAAATCTGGACATTATTTGCATTTTTAATGTTTTAGAATATTATTTTTGTTTTATTATTAATAAGAAATTCTCATATTCTGAATGACAATTTTTGCCTTTATATTGCACTAAATTCACGAAATGTGGTCTGCGGGATTTAAAATTATGAATTTAGTGGTCTGTGAGGTCCAAAAGTTGGCGACTGCTGTTTTAAGGAATGAGCTCTTTCACCGGTAACACTCACTTTTTACACATCTTTAATGTACATATCATTTGTTCTGCAATATACCTGTATGATACACTATATCACAGAAAGGGGGCATAGCAAGCAATTCGAAAATTAAGGGGGGAGGGGGGGGTTCTCAAGAAGCTTTAAAATAGATCATGTAATTTGGTGCAAAAGAAAAAAAATACACCTTAATATCCAATGGGTGAAACTTGAATAACCCCACCCCCCATTTTCCATACCACTGTTACAGAACATTCATAAAGATGATCCTTTAATTACTTCGTTTTGCCAGGATTCTGCATTTCTCTAATTTTGAATACCAGCATATGTGGTTTGTTTACACGGAGATCTTGGTAACAGTATGCATTAATTAACTTTAGTGAATTAGGTGTTGTAAGCACAGGAGAGATTTATCTCTGCGAGAGAGAATTCTGGAGATTTGTATTCAGCTCTGCCAACATTTTCCGCACATTCTCTTTAGTGTCGGAATAATCGGTCTCCGCTTTTTTCGAAGCAATAAACTCGCTCATGGCAAAATTATTTTGCTCCAAGTGCTGCCACCTGCGTTCCAAGTTCGTCAACTGGATAAATGTCTCATTGTCCTGCAGTTTGTTCTTCAGAGTTTCGTACACCATATTCAATTCCGCAACAACCTAAAACACAAAAATCATTTCTCAGAAAACAATCCATTTCCAGCAAAATATTTACATCACACTTATACAAGAGCAATTCCCCCTAAACTGCTCCCAAATAACAGCAATTTTTGCTACACTCTGTGCAAATGGTAACGATTTCAACCATACATCTTAAACAAGAGCAGTTTTCACTATATCAACCCAAATAATAGCGATTTCCACTAAATTACTTTTAATTAATAGCAACTTCCACAAGATTATTTTTAAATAACAGCAGTTTCCACCAAAGTATTTTTAAATAACAGTGATTTCCGTGAAACTACTCTCACGTGACAGCGATTTTCACTCCATTTCGATGCATCTTATTCCACAATCATGTTATGAAACTGTGTCTGAAACGTACAAGTTGAAAAACATACTTTTAATTGCAGATATAGCGCAAACGTTTTACATTCCAAGACAGCAATACAAGTCATCCGAGATGGGTTTGTGGGTTTTTACAGCACAAGGATCGCACAGGTCACGCTGCGCCAGAATTTGGTTTTCAAAGGAATCGCCTAAATCTCTAATGACAAGGAAACCAAACTAAGGACAATGGTAAGCAGAAAAATGGCAAGCATCCTACTATACTACAGGAAGCTAAATCCAGTTAATGGCACGATAGTAAAAAGTGTTACCACTGCGCCATAATGAGTAAGTTAATGGACCTAAATTTTTCTAAAAAATGTGTACCTCTTAGGGCACATAGAACCAACACTAGGAATACGGTAAGCAGTTGATGAACGAGAGGTTTTTGATTTTCTTCACCACTGGGTGTCAAACCGAGATCAACAGCATGCTACATTTGAATGGGTGGCTTGGTGGGCCTTCCGTTTCTTTGTGGTTTTACGGCTCAAGGTCTACAATGGTCATGCTGCGCTGGAACCTACTGTTTTCCGAGGAATCCGAACCTCTGGACCTACAATTTTCCGAGGAATCAGAAGCCCTTGGACCTACAGTTTTCTGAGGAATTCAAACCTCTTAAGGCATAGGGAACCAAACCCCAGACCAAAGTGTGCAGTGCGATCTTTATGAAATCTCTGAGTAAGCGTTAGTGGGCCTTCCGGCTCAACAATATATTTACACATGTAACCAAACTTATTGAGAGTTCAGAGCAACCCAGCAGGGGCAAAAGGTGGGGGTCACAACCAGAGCTTGACAAACCCAGGTGCCAATGGCACCTAGATTTTTGCCGCTGGTGAGTAGATCTTCTTATTCTACTAGGCTTCTATGTTTTCTTATTGAGGCAGACAAGCACCATAATTGAATGGTGAACACCAAGCCACAATTTTTCAAGACCTGATCGTAACCACTGGGTCATTAATTATATACAAAAGGAACCACTGGCATATGCAGGAGGGGGGAAGATATTGACTGAGGTTGTAATCCCCCTCCCCCATAGTGGCAAAATTTTGTATATATATACAGTCGAACCTTCTTATCTCGAATCATCTATATTTCCCTGCATTTTCTGCCTAAATTCAATGTATGTTTTTATGCTTATGTTGAATAATTTTCTCCCAAAACCTATGCGTCTCGAATTACTGAACGAATACGAATTCAAAGCTCAAAACATCATGCGGATGGTAGAGCAGAAAAATAAAAGGTGCAAGTCGTAAATTTCTCAGAAATCTACAAAGGGAGCATGACTCTCTTCAGCACTTTCAGTAGGAACTGAGAACTTTGGATAATGGGAGGTCGAAGAGGGTGAATAAAGAACAAGTGGTCTGTTTTACCCTTTGTTTCTTGGAAATTGTTTCATTTAGCTTGCTAAATTTGAAGGGACCGAGACAACAGGAAGTCCTTTCGTTGTAAGTAGTATTCTGTGTGCCAGTTAAGTTCATTTTAACAGTTAATTCTTATTATTATTTTACCTTATTATCTTATTATTATTTTATGTTAACAATTTTATCTATGCATATATATGCTTGTTGTTATTACTAAAATACCTTCAATACAATCGGTATATGTAGGAACCTGTTTTCCTCGAAATCTCTCCATCTAGAATTTTTAATCCTTCCCACAAGATTCGAGATATGACAGATGCGACTGTATGTAGACTATCTATCCAAAAGTAAACAGACACTTTCGATTTTAGACATTTTTTCGAATTTCTCAAGAAATACTAAATGAATTATTCTTCAACTTCAGTTGTGTAAAGAACATGCTTGCATTAACACTTTTCAGGGAAGCTTCAGTCAAGAATGCGTTACGAGGTGGCTTGTTTAATGGCCATTGCCACCACGCAGCTTTTCAATGGTAACTCTAAACAGGTTACTTAATGCACCTTATTACCTTGATAGTCCTTTCTAGGGACCATATTGTTTCCTACTTACCCAGGTTCTAAATACAATTTAATGCCCGGCCATTTTTACCATTCTCAGAACTGACGCAATTGAGTCCAACATGTAACAGAACTCAACAAGTAATTATCAAGTTTCCTGATCATTATTTTATTATCATTAGATATAGCATATGCGGTATAAACATTTAGACATATGGATCCACCAAATGTACTCAGGGAGTGGCTAGAAAAAAGGTCTCTTAAGGAGTTAAACTTATATTATCTTTTGGTTTAAATAAATAAAATTAAAATAAGGGACATCCCATAAAAAGAACCATGTTTAGGGTAATTTTACATCATAGAAAATTTAAACATCTGGGTGCTGCCCCAGATGGAATGTGATTTCGATTGTGTGAATGAATCAGTCCCAGCCTCGCTGACTTTAGCATGCAAGGTAACGTATTCAGTTACCATTCTAGGTAACGGATGTCGAATATAAACAAGATACTTCTCATGGGTTCATCGTCCACGCCGATCACATAGGCATCTTTTGGTGGTTTATTTCTTACGGATTGCTGCAAAAATACAACTCTATCACGCTTGCATAGCCCACATTGCCTTTTCAAGGACAACCCAATCTGCACGTCTGTTCACTCCAGTGTTTACTTTTTACGAGCCCATGCTACCGTCTTTTTCCCCTGACATCCCTGCTACTCGGGTGGAAGCTAGCTACATGAAACATTGAACGTCCACTTGTGAGACTCATCTCCGACCTAATGAACTTTACACAATTTGTCTTTTGGCAGATGCAGGATGGTTCTCATGACGGATATCTCATAGAACCAATGTTATTATGAAAGAGATGTCCTTTGGAAGTAGGTAATCTTGTTGACACACCTTTTCAAGGTGGGGATCAACGCACACGAATATATCATCTTGTGGCTGAGAAGTATCCAACCTTGGATACAGTGGATCACATCTCGTTTCTTCATCTTTGCCTCGTGATTGTAAACAACATCGATGAAGATAGACAAGAAAGGATTAATTAAGCTTATAATTAACCTCCATATCATAACAAATGCATTTAGGTTACGGACAACAAATCAAAGAAGAAAAAATATTTGTAATCACAAAAAAGAGGAAAAAATTCATAACTTCAAAAAAGATTTTGCTTTCTACGTGCAATACTTCTGTGCATTTTTGTAAAAATAGCATGTATATCCATGAAGGTTTCTTTGAACAATTCTGTTTGTTTGTTTTTTTTCACTTTTTTTGCTTATGGGATGCGCACATTTTCAATCAAATTTCGCGAAACTTGCATAAAACTTGGCAACTTTAAAGAAAAATATTATACTGAAATTTGAAATGAACAGATTGAATATTCGAGAGATATGGGTACTTATAGCTAATAATTTTTAACTGTGCATGCTCAAAAAAAAAAAAGAAAAAAGAAAAAAATATTTCATAATTCAGTAGCCAATTATATAGGACAATTCATATACAAATTTTAGTTTAATATCGTAAAAATTTAGAAAATTATCGGCGATACAGTGCGCTGCATTTTAGTTACTTTCTAGAAGTAGCTGGATGATAGGATTTCCCACGAACTGTCATTTATTATTGCATTTCATACATTACAATAATTTATATTACATAAATGACAGGGTACTAACACTATGTAATCACATGCACATTGCTGTTAGTTCTATTTCAGTCGAGTGTAACTACTAATACACAGTCAAACCCCACTTTGCTGTTATGACAGCATGCAATCATTGGGGTAGACTCTTGACTAACTTTTGATATACCATCGGCTGAATGTTTCCCCATTCTTCTCGAAATGGGACAAATAGCTGCGGCTTATTTTTTGGTCAAGTTGGCCTTAAATGCAACTGACGCTCCAGTTCATCCCAAAAATGCTTGATGAGATTCAAATTGGAGCTTTGAGCAGGCCATTGAAGCACTTCCATCTCATTATCTGCAAACCAGTTAGCAGCAAACTGTGTGGTGTGGACAGGAGCATTAACCTGCTTGTACAGAAATGGGCCTACCCCGAACAGTTGCAACACTGTGGGAGGCATGCTATTGTCCAGCACACCTTGGTATATGCTTGCGTTCATCCTGCCTTTTATTGAAACTAATGGGCTAAGCCCGAATCAAGAAAAATAGCTCCACACCATAATGCTCCCACCATTAAGTTTCATAGAACTACACACTCTGGTAAATGAAGCTCACAAGGCATTCGCCAGGTCCATATGCGTCCATCTGAGTGGCACAACATGTATCTGGACTCGTCACTCCGTAATACATTTTTGCATTGAGCAACAGTCCAATGGTGGTGTGCTTTACACCATTGCAGATGCAACATTGATATGTGTTATCAGAGGCTTGTGGGCAGCCGCACGTCCATGAAACTCAAGTTCAATTATCTCACGACGAATCGTTTTGTCACTGACATCTGTATACAATTGTCATGCGACTGCTGCCAGGGATGTTTAGCAGTTGTTTCTAACAACATGCTTAAGTGTCCTGCAGTCCCTACGAGTAAATGTTTTCGGTCTACATGCACGGACATTACATTTATTAGTTATCATACCCTTGTCACTGGCCAATAACATCACTGACAGTAGACTTGGTTACATTTAATTTCAGAGAAATTTCTCTGACGAAATGCCCAAATTTATGGCACCGACAATTTCACTCCTTTCAAATTTACTCAGTTCTGTAAGTTTGTTCACTTTGACATCTAACATACGTTCAAGCAGTTTTTCCTTCTCTTATATAGCATCAGACATGTGTTTTTGCTTATTTGCATAATATTGGACAAGTTCACAGGGGTGTCCGATAAATTCAGAATGACAATTTGTTGAAAATCTCTTACCATCCAGCTACTTTTGAAATGCAGCTCATTGTACCGCTGATGAACTTTCTAAATTTTTACGATATTCAACTAAAATTTTTATGCAAGTTGCCCTATATAATTGGCTACCGAATTATGAAATAATTGGGTTTTTTTTTATCTTTTGAACATCATACACAGTTTAAAATTATTATTTATAAATATTCATATCTCTTTCAATTCAATCTATTGATTTCAAATTTCAGTATGATATTTTTCTTTTAAGTTGCCAAGTTTTATATAAGTTTCGTGAAATTTGGTTGAAAAGTCTGCATTCCATAAGCAAAAAAAAAAATGCAGAAAAAAAAATGGAAATTTTCAAAGAAATGTTCATATTTCCTTAGATATACATGCTATTTTTATGGAAATGAACAGATGTATTGCATGTAGAAATCAAAATCTTTTTTGGAAGTTACAAATCATTTCCACTTTTTTGGGATACAGGGTGATTACAAATTTTTTTCTTCTTCGATTTGTTGTCAATCCCCTAAATGCATTCTTGGCTAAATCTTTACTGGAAAGTGTGAGTATAAGTATGTACTTCACATAACTGAAGTCGAAGAGTAATCCGTTCAGTATTTCTCGAGAAATTCGAAAAAATGTCTAAAGCCGAAAGTGTACAGTGACTTTTGAGTGCTTATATATATAATTGTCATTAAGTGAACATAAAAATATCAAAAAACAAAAAGTGAAACATTTCAAAATTGGTACAATTTTTATAAGAAAATATTTAAGTAGGTATATATAAAATACTCTCCTGACTCCTTTATTCAAAAATTCTTTTCAAAATTCTAAACTAGGAAAGGAAGAAATACTAAATTATATATATTTTTTAAAATTTGCTCTTATATACCTTTGATTAAACTTACAAATATGTATTAAAAATTAAATCTAAAATTAGTATTAAAATTTAGTAGATATTCCTTCAAAATCTTAATAGTTTAAAAAAAATTAGATGAATTGTTATAAAGAAAATTTAATGCACAATATTTACACAAGAAAAATTAAAAATTGACATAATATCAAGTTTTGTAAATAATTGTGACTTTACAGCAAACTAATAGTTACAAGGTAAACAAAATACTAGCCATCTTTTCTTCATTTTTCTTTTTTCCTATGACCACTATTGGTCTCTCTTGATACATCGGTGTCGAGCAGTTGCTACCAGTCGTTTCTTCATAGAGGTACCATACGAGTGATTGATATCGCTCCACAATACATACAACCAAACTTACTTGGGGGTCTAACCCAAACTCGACCTGCCAAGAGGTGGTGATTATACCCACTGGGGCCCTGTTTTCATCCTGAATCTGTTGATTTGTTATTGCTTGAAGAATATTCTACTGTGGTCTTCATTAAACAGATTGAAATTTGAGTAATAGCAACCAGTTCTTTAACATTTGCGGCAGTTAATTTATTGCACAATTTTTGTGCATTTCCAAAAGTAGACCAGTTTCTTTCACATGCCGCTGATATTAGAGGAATTTGTAATAAATGGGAGGCAAGTGAATTTCAGCAGCTGTGTAGTACAAAGCCTGGACCACCTAGTAGTAAGATTCGTGTATTTTACTACTTCCAATATTGATGTTCTACTTCAAATTCCAAAAGAACTAGCATTCTGCCACATTTGAAAATGTTTCCAACATAGAGTTCAAGCCCACTTGCCTTTTTAATTATGTAAACAAAAGCACTGCAGATATAATGTTCTGACAATGTCATTTATAGCAGCGGTCGTCACCCGG
Organism: Dysdera silvatica; assembly: GCA_006491805.2. Taxonomy (NCBI): domain Eukaryota; kingdom Metazoa; phylum Arthropoda; class Arachnida; order Araneae; family Dysderidae; genus Dysdera; species Dysdera silvatica. The sequence goes on along the minus strand of QLNU02015360.1, from coordinate 208,437,421 downwards.
TGGTCCACGAGAGAATTTTGGTCGTCCGCAGAAAAATCTGGATATTATTTGTATTTTTAATGTTTTATTAATAATAAAACAAAAATAAGAAATAAATAATGTTTGAAGGCTGCATTAACTTAGCTGTAATGTATGAAGGCCACATGTGTTTTGATTGTGTCAATCAATCCCGAAAGATTATTTCGTTAAATCTTCTTCTACGTATTTATACTTCACTTAGGTTCATTTTAAGATTACGATGCAAATATAAAAGATTAACAGAATCACATCAATAAAAATAAAAGGATTTTTCTGCAAAATTTTAATTTGGTCAAAAAGCCACACCTCAAGGCCTTGAAGACTGAAAGTTCCCCACCCCCGATATAATCCACCGACCATTGGATTTAGCTTTAGTACCAAATCTTTGCACTGTTTACACAGATTGTAATCTGTTATATGATTATAATAGTTTATAAATTTAACAAAATGTAATGTGTGTTTAATATAGCCACTGAATGTTTTCAGCAATTTTTGTCTAAGCATGCATTTAGAATAGTTTTTGTATATATATTTTAAATAACAAAGCAAAGTGAAAATCCATTTTTTTAAGTAATTTCTTACGTGTGTTGTCTATATTTAGTTTATACACCTTTAATACGTGTTTTATTATAATCATTAAATTTTAGGTTTTTGACAGTTTTTAACATTCTTGACACATAGGTTTTTGACGTGATGTTTAAACCATGAATAAAACTGGTTAAAACTGTCCAACATCAAAACTTGCCAAGTCTGGCTGAGATATCACATGCAATGACCAACGAACTCTGTTAATTGAGTTAGTTGAGCTCTTTCAATCAACGAACCACATCTCAAATTCTTCCAATTACCCAAACTTAACTGAGCTCTTCCAATTAATTGGAGTTAATTATGTCTTTTCCTTTGTTATTTGGTTAAGCTCAATAAATCGAAGCATTTTGTTAAGTCTGTCGCCCCATTTATGAATGTAGCCAAGCTCTCAGTTAATAGACTTAGGCAAGCTCTCATTTAAATTAAATTTAATGAATTTAGTCAGACTCAATTGAACATAATTAAGCCCTTCATTTTATTTAATCTAACTAAGCTTCTTCATTAAGTGAACTTGGGTTAAGCTCCTCCAATAAATGGACAGTAAAGCCAACAAACCTTTTTAGTAGCATCCTGCTGTTTCGACAAGACCACCTCTTCTTCGCTCAGACTTGCTTTCTTCTCCTCCGCTGTTTCCTTCAGCTTGTCCAAATCAGAATAAGTAATCATCTCCTTCTCCATGTTAGATATTTTCTGTTGGAGCATCTCCAGTTCCTGTTGTATCTTAGTTTCCAATTGCTCAATCTATTAAAAAAAAAAAAATGCAACTGAAGTCAATAAAGGTGAGTTCTCTCTCCTTCCATGAAATTGATCTCTGTGAAATAGTCTATCCAGAATCACAATCTCGATTGAAATTGTCGGATCGCCTGATGGTTATTTAGATGTCGGAATGTCCAACATTATCAATGTCAGATGGGGGGCACCAGAAGTCGTAGGTGCCGATGTTAGTATATTAATTTGATCAGACTTCACTGAATACAGCTGCATCTTGTCAATACAAGATATTTTAACAAACCTTCAATGTATTAACAGGAGCATTGAAATTTAAAGCAAGGAGCAACATGTGCTGCTGTGATTAGAGGTAGAGAGTAAGGACTCTGACTAGTACTACATAATTCAAGTTCAGCCACTACGTGTGCTGCGTTCGTGAAGCAGAGCTGAAGTGATGGTCTCAGTTTGAAAGATGTTCGAGAATGATCTTTCTCATGTGGTGATTGGTTAGTCTGCTGATGACACAGTAGCAAAAGGCAATCTTGGAGTTCGGTCTCAGCTCTGGTGGCGTGCGGATGTCTGTTTCCGGGCTGGCGGGTGTTGGTTCCAGCTCGCTTAAGACGGAGTGCTTGGGATATTCACTTTGGCCGCCAAGTGGCGGTGGATGGATGCCTGCTTCTGCTATTCTGGGACCGGACTCCGCCCTCCCTCGTAATTCGGACTTCGTCGCTGGGGTCGTGCTTGGCCTTCTGTCCATGACGGGCGTTCGCCATTGTCTTCGTCCGCTGCGATCGCTTGGGGGCCAGCTTTCGCAAACAGTGGATGATACTTTGGCATGTGATGCCTGTCCGGATTGTTCTGGTCTCGTGCGCCCTGGTTGCGGGGAATGATTTTCGCCTGTTCGCTGCCGCTCGCGGCACCTCACCCACTCAACGGTGTCCGGTGGTCTCCTGTAGGAGTACCGGCCGGCCCGGGGTGTTCTTCCGCGCCATCCATCTATTTCGGCCGCTCTTCGGGGCGGACTGATCGTGGGTGGTCTCCGGTCGACGTTGAATGACGACAATCATGTGAGCTGTGCGTCTCTGTACGCCTGTTTCGATCGACAATCCCCTGCAATGCCCCCTCCCCCCCAGTGTCCCTTCTCGGTCCACTGGTCGTCATTTTATGTGACAAAAGCCTGTCTGGGAATACAGCGCTGCCCCATTCGGCGGCCACCTTTCCCATTACACTTCTTGCGAAAGAACGAACGAACGAAAGGCAATCTTATTGAACAGTGGTCCGAGAGTGGGACAGACAGCAAACTTAACACATTCTTGCAAACTGCCTGTTCTGGTGGCTTGTGTGCCTGAACTTATAAAGGAAAAGGCTCCCAATATTGCTCCCAAAGGGGGGTTTCTCATGAGAAGGAGACGGTGTAGCCTTTCATCTACTAAAGGTAAAACACAACTGCTTTTGCTGACCGTGAGAACAGTTCTGTTTGTGTACTCTCGTTACCGATAGCGTGGGAAAGGATGGTCAAAGCAAGATCACCAACTACTATCAATCAAATACAAACTTATATGTCTCATTCAACCCTCTTCCCTTATCCTTTCCATATTATGTACAAGGACAGCCACAGCCTTGCTGCACCAAGCACAGCCTTAATCAGAAGCAAGCCTTCAAGCATAAGTCACACAATGTCAACGTTTCTTACAGCAGCGATAATGTTTATGTGACTATGACACATAGATCACCATAATTATGCACCGGGTACTACAGTGTGTTTACGGTTTACAAACCTCTGCCGCTTAACCAATCAACGCGCAGATCATAGGCTAGTGGAAAACTGGAAAACATTCTCTACTGCTTTAATTCAAATCTGGGTTATATCTGCATGATAGATAATCTCATCAACACTATGACACAATGGAGCAGTAGGACGATAGATATTAATGCTGCAAGTCTAACAGCAAGGTCCAGAATGTAGGTGCCTGTCTTGGTGTAAGGATGGTTATGTTGAATCGGGGACCTATAGTTTTCTGGGAAATCCACATCTCTGCCGCTTAAGGAATCAAACCCCCAGACTACAGTGGGCAGAAAAAATGGCATGATACTATTAACAGTTAAACTCAGGTTACAAGATGTCTACCCAAATTCTATTTCAAACTTCCCTGACTTTTCCAGGTTTCCAGACCAAATCTTAATCGATTTCCAGTCGCTAATTACAGTAAACAACACACAATGCACTAAAATTTGCCCAATCAAAGCAAGTTTCAAGGCCATGAAATCAATTAATGCAAACCCCAAAGCCATTTATAACTCAATTATAGTGAATTTACAAATTCAAAAGCTGTATTAAAAAGTGTATTTCTTTACACTAAAAACTTGCACTAATTAAATATTTACAGCAACATTTCCATTCGGCCCTTCTTGAGTTCATTATAAAAGAGTTTAACTATATAATCGCAAAGCTGATGCTTCATCTTCTATTTCATTTAAAATGTGTATGACTATATATAACAAAAAGGAGATTGGTATGATCAAAATCCCTTACAGATTGGATAATTTAGCTAAAAACACTTTTTGTTTTTCAAGTTTTAGTTACATATTTGGCAAACATTTTCTCCTGAGAAATATATAGGCTTAATAATTTTATATAAATTATATTAGTTTTGGTGCAAAATGGTAACTTTTGGAAGAAGTTTAGTCAAAAGTACAAGTTTTTCAAATTTTTCAGTAGGCAATGTGGTATGAAAAGCACAGTTCAGGAAAATTATTTTAATAAGTTATTTATTATAACAATGAATTTCAAATTTCCCTGACTTTTCCAGGTGAGTAGACACCTTGAGTTAATGACACAATAGAAAAGTGTCCTACTACTACGGTGCACTGTCCTACAGTGAGTAATGTGTCCTACCACTATGGCACCGTAGGACAGTGGACCTACATTTTACCAAAGAATTCAAATATCTTAAAGGCCCAGGGAACCAATTCCCAAACTACAGTGCATCTGTTGGAGTTTTATAGTGCAAGGACGGGACTGATCATGCTGCGCCGGAACCTACAGTTTTCCGAGGAATCTGAACCTATTGTGAGCTTAGGAAACCAAACCTCGGAGCATACTAAGTAGTTAGTTGGTAAGCATTCTTTTTTGCCATTGTTGAGAATACAAGACGTTTGGCATTTTACTATTTTAACAGCATTTAACTTTTTTTTTATATAATTTTTTAAAGTGAATTACAAATTTTGCAATTAACTATTAATCACAATCTATTGTTCATCAACCATTTATCATGATCTATTATTAATCAGCCATTAATTACAAGTAGTATGTTGTTATCCATCATACATCATTAATAACCCATTATTTGTGACATAATTGATCAACCATTAATCCTAACTCAAGATCGATGAACCATTAATCCCAACTCAAGATGAATCAACCATCAATCCTAATTCAAGATCAACCAACCATTAATCCTAACTTACCATTGGCTATTAATCGCACCTGCTATTGATCAACTAGCAATCATGCTTCACTATATTGGAAACATCCAAAAAAAAAATTGAATCTTGCTTAACCTAAGAAACAAACTGTGGATCTATAGGAAGTAGAGAGCAAATATTAGGCAGGCACGGGGGCCAAACTTGGATGAATTACATGATAATTAAATGCACTTACATTATATGCCACCATTGGGCATTTATTGAAATGAAAAAAAAATCCTCCATGTATGACAGCTTTAATGTCAATAATTTGCACCACACATGTAAAAAAATTCTCATTTTATATTCGACTAAAAAAAAATTTTTTTGTATTTTATTGAAGAATCCCCAATGTCCAAAGTGCCCAAGGTAAGCTAATAATGAGTTTCATCACAGTTTTCAGATGTAAAAAGCGATCACCTTAGACAAATCCAGAGACAGCTTTTTCTGTTCATGGTTCAGGGTGGCGGCTGTTGTGCGAGATTTCTCCATTTCGCCTTCTTTGAATCTACAATTAAATTAATAAAAGAACAACAGCATTAAATGTGAAACACGCAAGCACATAAACCATTTCTCTACTATAAACAAGCATCACCAAACTGAATTCTTGAATGTAAATTACAAACGGCACTCATCATTGAAATTCAACATAATTAATAAACGTAACAGTTAAGATTATGCTGAGCCGTAACTGACAATTTTGGATGTTTGTTTGTGGTTTTACGGCTCAAGGACTACAATGGTCATGAAGCACTGGGACTTTTAGTTTTCCAAGGAATCGGAACCTCTTAAGGCCTAGGGAACCAAACCCCAGATTACAGTGAGCAATGCAATCTTTATGAAATCTCTGTGCAAACATTCTTTGCACCGTTGAGAGTCGAACCCTGAGTTAATAGCACACTAGGCGAACACACTGTGCCACTGCAGGGCCACAAGAATGACTCAGCCTGGATAACCAAGCACTGGACTATGGCGACAGAAAAAAAAAAAGGCACACATTCTACAGTGCGAACAGGGCTTAACAGCACAGACGAACACATTTAACACTATGCCTGGTATCTTTCAATTTTCACTAAATGAAACTGACGAGAAACTTGCCTCTGTCGGAAACCTTTGTGACATACGTTATTGGCATCATTTAAATTTGAATGTACTTTTGTCATTTGCTTGGTCACAAAAACTGTGATGGGTCATTCGGAACAGGAATGGGAGTTTACGATAGGCACCGAATCACGATACATCTACAAACAATTAAATTTATTAGAAATTGGACCAAGACCAATACGTTTGAAGATCATAAGTATAGCCAAAGGATTACTTTTATTTTTTATTTTTTTTTGCAGGTTAAGCTAACACTACGCTATGCTGGAAGTCATATTTTACTGAAAATTTGTTTGTGGTTTTATGGCTCAAGGACTACAGTGACCATGCTGCACCGGAACCTACTATTCTATTTTCCGAGGAATCCGGACCTCTTAAGGCCTCAGAATCAAACCCCGGACTACAATGAGCAGTGCGATCTTTATGAGATCTCTGAGTAAGCGTTCTTTGCACTGTTGGGAGTCGAACCCAGATTAACGGTGCACTAGGCGAACGCGTTCTTACACTGCACCACCACAGGGCATTTTACTGAAAGACCCAAATCTGTCATCTAAGGTATCATACCCTGGAATACGGATTGTTATAAGGTGGGGGGGAGAAAAGTGCTCTATATTAGTGCTTCTTAACCTTTATGGACCGTTTCCCGGCAAATTCTTTTTTTTATAAAATAATGGCCCGGTCTCAACAGATTTACTCGTAAATACCGCTCCTCGGTCCATTTCCTTTAAAAGTTCATACATTAAACTATCATCAGTATCAATAATTAATTATGGCATAATCGTAAAGAATATCAGTATTGCCTCCTATTAATATACACTTCTCCGATACATGCCCTCACTGACTAGTCACTAGCGATTTGCAACAGATATCGTTACATAAAGTTTCAAGAAGAATTTCGGATGAACTGCCCATTAATAATCTCCTTGCAGGCACTTTTTATGACAGGTCATAATGAGCGTTATACCCTTTCTCAAATGCTAAAAGATTTCGATGTCTGAAAATTATCGATCATTCATGAATACTTACATATTTCAACATACACAACTTTGTCACTGGCATTTACTGCACAGATATTATATAGACGTTCTGGGTTTGAGCTTTCCACCACATTTGCGCATATTATTCTTCCCGTAATATTCCCGCGATAAAATACTTGTTCATGAAAAATGTTCAGAAAACTAAGATGACAAATTCCAGGAGAATTTCTCACGGCCCAGTGTAATTGATGCCAGGGCCCAGTGGTTGAGAAACACGACTCAATACCAACAAGAGTTAAACCCAGGTTTTCAGCACAAATGTGTTAACACTTCACTAATGTACATTGTGACAGATGGTTTGATGCAGGGGCAGACTGGGTCCTCTCAAAGAGAACATACCTTGGGCTTTCGGAGTGCACGAGTGCTATTGCCCGTGAGGACACACTGGCCCAGTCCGTCCATGGTTTGATGTGACCTCCAAATTATGATACTTCTAAAAGCAGCCTGGATTACAAGGAATCAAACTTATGCAAGTGAATTCAAAGCTGTGATCTTAGTCATTGGGTGCCTAAACAACTGCAACAAAACACATTGTAATATGCGCTGCACTTCTGCCTAGAGCCCCAGCCTTACAGGGTACCATGGCATCGAAATTTTCACCCCTGCCTTTTTTCTTTATCAACCGTCTTAACAAAAATTTATAAGTAACCTGTTTTTTCCCCCCTCAACAATTTCCGAGGTTCGTAGAGGATAATAAATTAGGCAGTCTATAGATTATAGTGAGGTATTCGTTCTTTTTGCAAAGAAAAAAATTCGATGTGTTGCAGTACAATTTGTAAACTCGTAATTAAACGGCAGCGTAAGGTATATAGACCTTAAACGTCCAAATACGTTAAATAAAAAAGTAAAGGATTGTTTTTTAATATTACATAAAAAAGGGCCCAACTTCGTTAACTGCCTTGGGAGTTCTAAATCCAGGGCTGATTGTAATAAAAAACCGCAACTAAACATAATGTAATAAAAAGTACAACACAGCATAATGTAAAAAAACTGCAACAAGGCATAATTTAATAAAGAACTGCAACAAAGCAAAATGTAATGAAGTACTATAACAAAGTATAACTTAATAAAAAAAATGCCAAAAACAGAATGTAATAAAGAAATGCGACAAGACACAATGTAATCAAGAATTGCAACATAAGCATATTAAAATAAAGAACTGCAACAAAGCAGAATGTAATAAAGTACTATAACGAAGTATAATGTAATAAAAGGTGCAAAAACTAGAATGTAATAAAGAAATACAAGACAGAATGTAATATATAAAGAATTGCAACAAAGCATGATGTAATAAAGAACTAAAACATAAGCATAATATAATAAGGAATTACAGCAAAGCAGAATGTAATAAAGAACTAACGTCAAATCATCTCTTAAATTGCTGAGCTCTTGAGGCGAAGGCAAATGTTGGAAGTGGCTTAAATTTCGGCTGATTTTTTCCAGAAACGAAACCACGGCCATTTCCAACTGCATTTTCTTTTCCGTCTCAGTGAGGTTATTGTCATCAAACGATGAGAGGAACGTGTCCATTGTTTCTTCTCGCTTTTTGAGTTCACGATACTTTGAGATTCTCTCACCCTGGTGGTCCTCTAGTTCCTGTTCTAATTGTTCTAGTTCATTTCTTAGGCGGGATAACTGTTCTTTTGCTTCACTTGATTGGCGCTCGATGCTTGCCAGTTCTGCATTGTCATCTTTGATCTGCGGCCATACATAAAGAAAATTAGGAAGACCACCGCACACAAATTTTTCTGCCAAAGTATTTGAGTACAAAATCAAAGAACTTTTATAAACCTACTTTCCCTAAACATCCAGATACACACACATATGGATGAGGTAAAATATTTGAAAAATGAACAGTACTGTCGATTTCCAAAATGCACGCTAACTTTTCCTTCATGCATGCGCATCACTGTCTCTCTTTTACAACAGTTTTTTGGTTGCACATCTTCTTGGCACCAGCTGTTCATGCTCATTACACTCAATTAAAATTAGTGATTATTATATTCAATTAACAATGAGCAATCAGCACCATCATCATTACTTAAACTAGTACGCTCTGCAAAGAGTTGCACCATTTTTTTAAGTGTATAAAAAATATGCTTTCCAATTTTGGAAAGAAATATTTATGTATGAAAAACGCTATTTAAGAATACTATTAAATAACGTAATTTGTTGTTATTTAGTCATATTCTTCCATAACCTAAAAACTGTAAAGAAATATACTGAATTTATGTTTAAATGCAGTATTAGAGAGTGGATAACGGCAGACCTGCTGCAGTAAACGCTCTTTCTCCTGAGCGGGAGTCCCTTTCATCTTTGATTCCTCGATGAGATTATCTCTCTTCTCTTCAACTTCTCTAAGTTTGCGATATAAGGTAATGGCATCTTGCTTTACCTTTTAAAAGAAAAACAGTGTATATATTAAAAAAAATTATAATAACAATACTCGGCAAAATCATGATCCATTTATATTGAAGTCAAATTTCTAATTAAGCCAAGGTTTACCTCAAATTTTCAATAAATTTGACTTTTAATCACTGAAATTTGAAATATCAATCAATAAAACGTGCATCTTCAATCAAGAAAGATAGAGATTTAAATTCAGAATTGCCAAATTCCACAAAACAAATAAATAATAATTAAAAAAACTTTAAATTTTAATTTTGCTGGAGCTTGGAAATTCCATTATAGAAATATTTCCACGTCTAGTCAACGAAGCTTGCAATATTTCAATCACTACTACCCAAAATTTCAATTAACGAAACTTTAAATCTGAGTCGCTGAAAACTTTTTGTGTTGATCTCCAACCCTTGGAAGATTCAATTACTGAAACTTAAAGTTCCAATTAACGAAACTTAAAATTGTTATCAAATCAACTAGAAATTGAAATCACTGGCCAACAAATTTGGAACACCTTCACGTACAAGTTTCAAATGTCGGTATAAAGAACACTTACCTGCGACATCTGAAGTTCATCCTCCAGGGCTGTTTTTCGATGAGCCAGAGAGTCTAATTGATGTTGAAGGTCCTCCAATGTGTTAAGAAGATTGCTCCGAGTCTTTTGCATTTTAACATACCTTCAAAATACAAACAAAAACATAATTTCATTCATTATACCTGTCGAGAAAATAATGTAACGTTTTTATTTTACAATTCTTGAGCTTAAATTATCATAAAATAAAACCGCCCGCAAGCTGTCAGAAAAAAAACAACAGTTTTTCCTTTTTTATTCCTTTTGAGCTTGGGGAAAATTTAGTTTGGTCGACTCATTCATTGAGAATATTTTCCTGTTTGATGTGTTCTTAAACAAAACTTTTATATAGAGTTACTTGGACTCATTAAATCTAATTTAAAGGATCGGAAGGGAATGAGCATCATTTCTTGTATAGATGAAGAGACGTAAAACGCAGGAGAACTAAACAATACGATCATTAGTCATCGAGGTCATATCCCAAAAAAGGTGAGTGAATATATATGCCTACAGATAAAATCTTACGTTTTATCCTGAAAGTTACGCTAAAAGGTAACAATAACATTCTATTTTCCCAAGGTTGCAAGTAAGATGGAGTGACTGATTTAAAGCAGTGGTTCCCAACTGGTGATCCGTGGACCACTGGTGGTCCGCGAAGGAGTCCCAAATGGTCCGCTAGACGGGTCATTATTTAAAAAAATTATTAAAAAAAACACTTATAAAAATTATTATTAAATATTAAAATTAAATATAAAAATGAAACTGATGGTATATTTTTAGTATTTTGCCCCCCATCCCCATTCTTGAAGAAAAGCCGGCAATGCTCTTGAACATAGGGATGTTCTGGTGAAAAGTAGGGACTTACCATTGATGCCACTAGGGATTTCACTTTGACAGCACTGCTTTGTTTACTTCTATACATCTCCCCCCCCCAAAAAAAAAGAAGACCCGGCTCCAGTGGCACCGACTTCGTGGGTTCGAGGCATATTTTGAACCCTCAATAATTTTGTTGTGTTTTTTGTGTATTCTGCGAACCCCTAATAATTTTGGGTGTGGGGTAAATACGCATGTAAATATATGCACAAAGTTTTTCGTCATCAATTCTTCAATATTTTCATTATTTATACCCAGTTCTCTTGATTTTTTATAAAAGAAAATTCTTTGTTTCGCCTGTTTTCACAGAAAATACGAAAGTCTAGTCCAGGGACGAACTGGGTCCTCTCAAAGGGCGTACACCTTGGATTTGAAGAGAGCGGAACTCCTTGTCTATTCGAAGGCGCAAGTCCTATCACTGAAGAGGGCGCACTGACCCTATAATAATGTTGTGCCTATAAAAGCAAAACATAGGTAAATAATTATCTAGAAAAAAAAATTTTTTTTTTCTATAATTAACTATAATTTGCTTCATTTTAACATTTCAGGTGTCTTATTGTACCAGATAATCTGATAATGAAATTTAAATTATACTTGAATCCTTTGAAATGTGTGCCGGTTATTCGATTTAAAATTTTTGGAACTCACAATAATTTTTCAAGTCAGCGCCTATGCCCAGCTCCCTTTCTTATTAAAGTCCTGTAGTCAACTAGTGCAGGGATGGATTTAGAGGTCATTCAAGGGTGGCGATTAATGACTTGATTTTTGAAAATGATACCTCATTGGACCTTTACCTTGTATCTTTTCGACGTTAAATTTTAATTCAATGGGGGGCGATGGCCCCCCGTCCCCCTAAATCCAACCCTTATTTCGTGATTATTTTTCGAAGTGGTCTGTGGGTAAAATTGACGTGGAAAAGTGGTCTGCGGCTTAGATTGAGTTGGGAACTACTGATTCAAAGTGACTCTTTACAATGCATAATTCAGAGAGTAATTTTCTGACACCCACGCTTGAGATCAAACTGGAGCTTTCAGTATATAAGAGAAGAAACATCGCTCTGGCCCAGAGTCAAACTAGGGCCCATCTGTTAGAACGAGAGTGCCTTAACCACAAGACCACCAAGGCACAGGACTGATACTCCCTTTCTCCATATACAAGGCTTTTGTAAGATATTATTACCCTTCTCAAGAATAACGCAATTGCCAAATAATGGTCAACACACAAAGCCACCAGAGCAGGTTTTTAAATTTTTCATGGGGAACTTTTAGAGATAGTTAAATGTCTAAAAATTCTCTAGGAAAAATTACAAGTGTTAGCGGCTTTCATGGTTTTTGTCCTGATGAAATTCAAGGACTTTTTAAGGACCAAATATTTTTTTTCAAGGACTTTACATTATCAATCGCAATATACATAATGAAAAATGCAGGACACTATAAGCATAATATTGAAAGTAGTGTAATGATGTTGCTCCTTTTCAACTTGGCACACTGCCAGCAAAAGCTACCCTTTTGTTTCTTTATATTCCTTGTATCAGCTACACTCAGCAGGCAGGGGAGGAAGGGGATGTGTCCGAAGCACTACTGGCTTTGTTGCAGAAATAAGGCGAAATACCCCTTTTTTCTTTTGCTAAAACTTGAAAAAAAAAGTTTTGGGCAAATTCAAGGACTGTTCAAGGACCAACCACATTTTTTGGCAGTTTTCAAGTACTTTTCAAGGGCCCTGACTTAGCAAAAATATTCAAATACTTTTCAAGGACTTTCAAAGACCATGGGAACCATGGACTTTGTGTTGACCATATTTGGCAATTGTGTTATCCCTGATAAAGGTAATAGTATCTTACAAAAATGCATAATTCAGGGACAGATAAAGCCTTTGGAGTGCCCCCAAACCTAATCAATTTCTTTACAGCAACAAAATATTTCAAATGTATTTAGGTTTTCAACTGAAAAAAATGAATTGGATAAAGATATGTTCATCATATTTTAAATCCACGGAAATTTGACATGCAAAATAAGTGGATAATAATATATATTTCACATAACTCTTAATACATATTATCACTTATATCAATTATATCCTTAATACTTTTATCACATAATATCAAAATAAATTAAAACTATAATGGTACAAGTTACCGGCATGATAAATAAATACACTACTTCTGTGGCACCAAAGAGCTTTCTTTGGAAATGAAAAATTACGTTTGAGTTTCGGAAATTTACGTACTTTGACTGCATGTCGGGTTTCATCGAAGAAATTAAGTTCTCAGCCATGAAATGCTCTTGCTTCATCTCGGCTTCTAGTTGGCTTGATTGCGCTTCCTTGGCTTGCCTTTCCTCAAACAGTCTTTCGATGTATTCTGCCTCCCGTTCGTTTTGGACCTACATACAAATGCATTCAATCAAAAAACTAGTACATACAAAATGTTTAAAATAAACTTACTAATTCATAACATATGTTTATTGTATAACCTAAACAGCAGGACATATGTGGATAAAGTTCCCGATCGTCTCTGAAAAGGGGAAATCATTAATAAATTTAACGTACTGTTACCAAAGCTCATAAACATCACATCTATTATTTTTTTTTAATGTGTTTCTTGATTCATTCAACATAAAACTTCATATCTCATTGACCTCCACTTAAAAATCAGTGAGGGTTTTTTAAAAAAAAAAATGACTATATAAATAAAATAAGCATTTATAAATTTCATTTAGTAAGTAAGTGGTAATTAGTTAAGTTAGCAAGTAGTTTTTTTTTTAAATAAATTTCATTTAGGGTGATTTGAGAAAAGTTTATAATTGTGACATCCTACCTTGTTCAGTGTATGTTGTATTTTCTACCTTCTATCTCCACAAAACGTTAAATTTCTGTTAATGTGAGTTTAATGAGATTTTAACAATATTGTTTTCCCCTACAAATGCGTAAAAAAATAATAGTATATTTACATTACCATAAGTGCTAAATACAGCTAAGCCTAAACAATTATACAAAAAAATTACTAAAATGTATAAAATAAATATACAGTACATATGTCAGATGTAAAGACAATTGAACCAAAAGCCAATAGAAGAGAAGAACGGATGTTGAACACAATAAGAATGAATAGAATTGAAAACTAACGAATTAATGAAATGGCAGAAAGATGAAATTCCAGTGTACCATACTTCTCTTAAATAAATAAATAAATAAATAATGCAACAACAAGAAAGACAAGAGATATCAAAATCGTATATTGAATATGTAGCTTGCGTTACAAATGACCTTAACAGATGGACCGGGTTGAAATGCAGAAGACCTATGAAATGCAAATTAAATCATTTACATGTTCTCATGGTCTATCTGTACTACTGCAACGCCGAGAGCACAACTGATGCTTCTTCTGATACTGTAATTCGAATGGCCAGACTGTACCTATAAAATATGAATACTTATTTCCGAAATGCTTGAAAACTACCAAACATTAGTATAATTAGATTAGAAAATGAAATTTTTTCCATTTCACATAATTTTCTCAAAAAGTGACATTTAAATTAAGAAAACGACAATGGTACCTTCGAAGCTTTATACTCGTCTTGAACATCTGACATTTCGGCATCTGTGTTAAGCTTGTCGACGAGCATGTTATAATCTGCCAATAATCCTTGGAGTTGCTTCAGCTTCAGTTCGCTAGCCTGTGTCTCCGCTCGCTTTTCGTATGTCAAATATGTTGATTGCTCTTTCATCAGTAGGTCTGTTTCACGAGTCAGTTTCGATATTTCTGCAGACAGTTCATTGATTTTGCTTCTTAATAATGCCATGAAATATGACTTATCTTGGACTTGTCTTCGAGGAGTTCGAAACCCGGTTCTGGGTGTCACCAACCCTTGCTGGGACATTGGTCTGTCAACAACATTAATATGCGACATAACGCCCAGCCCTTGGGCAATTGCGCTCCGAGTACCAGGACGATTACTAGGTGTCGTAATCAGTCTGGAAGCTGTTCCTGGAGGAGCATTAGACTGTGTTGGTAATCCTAAATTACGGGTTGTCGTAAAAGGTCTCAAACCAGATCCAGGACGATTACCAGCTGACGTTGGGGGTCGTCCGTCCATTGCAAAAGTTAATTTTCAGGCTACAGGAATAAAAATAAGGACATCCATTCAGGTGACAAGCATTAGAATGAAAAGTACTCAACAAACTAAACTTATTTAGCTTGAACTAACAAACAAACAAACAAATATACATTCTGGTAATTTTAATATTATAGAATCGACACCTTGAATCAAGTGGCATGCGCTATCATGTTTTTTTAAGTTGTCAAGCTTGGTGGGTTGGTTGCCAACTTTTGTTCCAATTAGTGATGTAAAATTTCCGGAAAATTTGACGTGGTGGAAAAAAAATTTTTTTTTTTTCATTTTTTTCCCAGAAAAATTCATTTTGCATGAGATTTCTTTGTTTTTATATTGGCACAGTGAATTAAAAATAACAAATTTAATATCTACACATATTTGCGATCTGTGATGTTTTCTGAAGTTGCAAAACCCTTTAAAGACATTAAAACCCATCACTTTAGCTGTAATAAAATCAAAATTAATCATACTCTGCTTCCTAATATCCCTCAGCTTTGGGTAAATGTCAAAAATGTAATAAATGCCAATTTATACTTACTTCTCCCTTACATTCCCAGGAAGAAGGAAAAAAGTAAAAAAATTTAGCAAAAAGAAAATTTTTTGTTAGATAATACATTCAGCAGCAAATTTATATACATCAACATTAAAAATTAAAGGTTTACAACTTGCCAAGTTTAAGGATCGATATTTATGCTAAAACAGCTGTTAAAAACTAAGGATACGTAAGTAAGCATTCCCACAGCTACAAATTACTTTTAGCAAAGGACGTATATTTTACTCCTTTTAATAACAGTTAGATACCTCACGTTACTACTATCTATATTAAAAATTATAGCAGAATTGCACATACAAAAAAATTTTTTAAATGATAGTATGTTGTATTTTCATGTCTAAAATTTTTACTAATTTTTCTTATATATGCAATTTTCCATGTGGGTCTTTCTTATTTTTAACTCATCTTTGAAATATTTATTTCTTGCACAAATATTCATGCAGTTTTCATGCTATAGGTCATAAATTTACTGAAAAACAATCTAAATTTGATTGCATAAAAGAATAGATGGTTATGACAGAAAAGGGAAGAACATTACATAGAATGAAATTCTCATAAAATTTAAAATATTTTGCATTTTTTGTAAATTTACAATTTTTCGTATGGAAAAAAACCTTTAGAGAAAAATTGGGAAAAAAAGGGTTTTTTCTGAGGCTTCCCATTTCTAGTTCAAGTATCACTTTTTTCTGGTCTTGAATCTTCCTTTGGGATTACTATGCTTATTTTCTGGTGTTTACATTTTCCGAACTTAACATCATATTACAGACTGGCAAGTGCTATATTTTCTTGACTTGTCTGTTATTACTGTGGTGTTCATTCTTGCCACTTCATAAAAAGGAAACTTGGTTAACTTTTGAATAACTTATCTCTTGTTAAAAGTATGTTTTACTACTTGTGTTTGAGATAGTGCATATGAAAAGGTCTTTCCAACAAAACCACAATATAAAAATACAAATAGAAAAATGCAAACTCGTCAAAATAAATTAGTCTTGTTTAACTGGAGAGAGGAGTAGACCTATTGCTAAATTCCAGATTACTGAAACTCATTTAAGGTTTTAATTTTCATATCAAAACAATTTTTTTTTTCAGCTCATCAGAAAAAAATTACTTGTGGTATTGTTGTGAGGAAGTTCTAACTGCCACTGTGGTTTCCTGTTGTTATAATAAGTTGAAGATTCAGTAGGCCTATTGAGAAGTTCTCTAAAAAACTGTACAAAACGAAATTATTCAGGAAATAAGTAATATTATACCAACGGCTTCTGAACAGTGCCGGTTTAAAATTTTATGATCCCTAGGCTGAGAAAATAGAATTGCTGCTTGCTTTTGTTTCTGACCAAAGACTACAGTGGTCGTACTCTGGAGCTTCCAGAATGAACCTCTTAAGGCCTAGGGAACCAAACCCCGGACTACAGTGAGCAGTGCGATCTTTATGAGATCTCTGAGTAAGCGTTCTTTGCACTGCTGGGAGTCGAACCCGGATTAGCGGCGCACTAGGAGAACGCGTTACAACACTGCGCCACCGCAGGACCGAAAATAGAATTGACCCCTGAAGAATGCTACCCTCATAACATTCAATTAATAAATAATTTTTTTTAAGTTCATGTTCTTCAATATTCAGATTTGGCAGTAATAAAAGTTTCCCCAACATATGTAAATAAACAAGATTAGAATAACGCTTAAATTTTGATAACTAACCCACATTGTTCCGATTTATGACTGTCAAGTCGCGTCGTTATATCCGATACGAATTTCCCTAGTTAGAATCTACGTAGATTACAAAATCGCCGTCGTTATAGCAGGTTTCGTCGTTATATACGATGTCGTTATAACCGATATATTTAGTATGGAGTAGAATGGGAAACCCACCTTCGTGTAGAAATTCCGTTGTTACATGCGTTGGTCATTATAACCGGAATCGTTATAAACAATTTTCACTGTATACACATATGAGTATGGAGTTTTAACTCTACAAACCCCTTTCTCTTTTTTAATATGCTAACATATTTGCTAGTAACATATAAAAACTTCTTTGTAGTTGGAATTAAATATAGTTTTTTTTTTTTGTTTTTTTTTTTAGATTTTAATATGAGTGAAAAAACTTAGATGCCATGAGAAATATTCTTAGGTTTCACAATTTTTTTAAAGAATGCCACTGATTCCGCTTTCGTTAAAGCTCCAGGAGAACAATACTTCCATCATGGGATGACTTGTTGCTTGAGGAAGGTGGAGTTGTGGATCAGTTTGAAACTCTTGTTCGTTGTCCAGCCCTTTATCTTGTCAGAGACTCTGGGAACATGACGCATCCTTTGAGTGGTAGTGTTTTGTAGTTGTTAGTCGAGCCGCCATCACTAAGTTATTCCTTTTGAGTATAGTATCCCTCTTGCTTACACCTTGTGCCTAGCTGCACCCACCAAGGCTAGCCTTACTAATAATGGGTGAACTTAAGACATCACTGAAAAGCCTTCGGGTCAGTAATTTAATCCATGACAAAAACTTATTTTAGAAAGATGTTCAAACGTCCACATATATAACTCAAGTTAAAGCTTTTTTAGGGTGTCTACTCAAATTCTGTTTCAAACTTCCCTGACTTTTCCAGGTCAAATTTTAATCGATTTTCAGTCGCTAATTACAGTAAACAACACACAACGCATTAAAATTTGCGAAATCGAAACAAGTTTCAAGACCATAAACTTCACCAACACAAACCCCAAATTCATTTATAACTCAATTACAGTGAATTTACAAATACAAAAATTATATTAAAAAATGCATTTCTTTACATTAAAAACTTACATTAAATATTTACAACATTTTCATTGGGCCCTTTTTGAGTTGATTATAAAAGAGTTTAATTATATAATCATAAAACTGAAGCCTCATCTTCTATTCCAATCGAAGTGTACGTATGACTTTGTATAAGGGAAATGAGAATGGTATAATCAAAACCCATTACAGATTAGAAAATTTAGCTAAAAAAACACTTTCAGTTATAAATTTGGCAAACGTTTTCTCCTGTGATATATGTTGGCTTAATTATTTTATATAAATAAAAGTTTTGATGAAGTTTAATCAAAAATATAAGTTTTTAAAAATTTTCAGTATACAACATGGTATGAAAAGCACAAATCAGGAAAATCATTTTAACCCTCTGACTGCTTATCCCGTGATTTCCACGGGCAACATGAAAGTAACAAGATTTTCTTATCCCGCGATTTTCGCGGGTATGAAATTTTTCCATCTTTCATCTCTCATCATCTTTGGTTACAAAAATGTGCTACATATTTTAACTCTCAATTACATGTAGATTTGAAATATTGAATAAAAAGAAATATGCAGTTTTTGAAGCGATTTTGATGAAAAAAATTGAACAGTCACGTTAATAAGCTATGTATCATAACAATGCATTTCAAAATTCCCTGGACTTGGCCTTTTTATTTCAAATTTCCCTACTTTTCCAGGAGCCACTTATGAGTGAGCAGACATCCTGTTTTGTGAAGAAAGAAACACGCCCATTGAAAAACTCTTAGACCAAAGCATCACAATCCAGACAAAGGGCCTGTGGAAACAATGTTTTCTGCTTATACAAGTTTTAAAAACAACACAAAACCAAACAACACTGTTTCAGGATGATATTTTACTCCCAGGAGTTACAAAATTAGGCTACTGCATACCACTAATAAAAAGAAACCATGTCTAGACTTTTATTTACTACTTGTTCCTGTAATTTTACAGAGCTCTGTGGTCAAACCTCTAAAGCAGCACTTGTCATCAATCCCTGTATAATTTTCCATGTTTCTTCATGTACTGAAACACTCTTTGATATATGTCTTTAATTTATGACAAATATTTTGACTTGCTTCACCAACTGGGGTAACTAGGATCGTGAAAGGTGATGTTATGATAGAATGGGTGTTTACACTGCTAAATTTCATTTTCTACTTATTGAAGGCATGATGTACGAACATTATTCTTCCACCAACAAAGAGGGCTTACGACGCCCCCTCCCACACACACCTGCCTTATCTCTCTAGACTTCGTTAGATGAAATTTTATGACCCAAGAATCATACGTCTTCACAAAACAACAGGTTTGCAATCTCCACCTAGGGCTGTCAAATATTTAAGGCCCGCACTGGCTATGTCAATGACAATAAACCTTCCCCACGATTGCAGACATAAGGTTTGAGAAGTAAAATTACGATGTTTTAGTCACAATCTAAACAATAAACTCGCACTATGCTGTACACTAAATTTTACTTACTTTCGTCAAATGCCTGTGATTTTACAACGATGCGAAGTTGTAAGGCCCCTGGTAAAAACAAATAAATAAAAATATGCTTCACATTATCAAACGTCTTTATCTTATTTTAAAGATGTCCTGCAAAATAACGTCCACAACTTTTAAAATTAATAAAATTATTTATTCTGACTCTCGAAGTTTCTTCGAATTTCACTGTTGTCATAAGATTGATTTGAATTTTCTAGAGAAGTTTCACAAATTTCAGGATATTTAAAAAATCAGTAGATCTGCAAACAAGGAAACACTTTTCACATTTCATTCAGAAAATTAGAATAAAATAAAATTGAATGAAGGAATCCTTGATCCACGTATAAAGTTATTACTTTAAAAATGGGTGAAATGAGTAGTAGATCTTTAGGTTTTTAACCTCGAGACACGAGCATATTTTGTGATTCTATTAATCGCGTACATTTTCTATAATTTTCTAACGAAACAATACAGAGTTTCACCATGAGATTCCATAACAAACAGTTATTTCGACACTGGCGTAAGGTTTAAAAACACGACGTTTCGGGAGCCAACTGCTCCCTTTGTCAAGTGAAGGCAGAATGTTTTCAAAATTTTCTACATTAAAAATATACTATAATATATCTTTATATGACGTGATCCTTTAAAATCATTGTATGATTTATATAAATCGAACACTACGCAGATTAAATTAAACAACAATATAAATCAACGTTTATTGGCGTAGTGATACCAGCGCCGATGTTATGGCGTGATTAGATGGTGAAACGTTCGAAAGAAAATAAATATTTCTGCGTTCGGCGAAACGTCACTATATGATTCTATATATCATATCATTGTATGATAATTATTTTAGAAACGTATTTTAACTTTGGAAAGGAAATCTACTGATTCTTTTACTACTGCTTTTTTAATCCCAAAATTTTAAAAGCGGGTTTTGGTGGTTCTTAATTGGCAACAAGCAACAACCGTTGCTAAGCAACCAAAATATATACAAACGTTTATTTTTGTAATGTGTTGCGTTATAGAGTCACGGCGAATGCAATTTTTTTCTTTCGATTTTTTTCGATTTTTTTTTTTAATCTTATAAAATATAATATGTTTTATTGATTTTTTTTTGTGTGTGTGTAATGTCGCATATTATGAATTTCTATCAAACGTAATAAATGGCTACCAACGTTGAACAAACAAATGCCACCCAGCCTTTTAACAAAAGTTCTAATAATAGTAAAAAAGGACCTTCCAAAAAACGTATGTTCTGAATTATTTATTTATTTTCACGGTTGTTATTTGTGTTAAAGTGAAGGCCAATTCTGCCTTCACTTGACAAAAGGGTCAGTTACATAGGGCGTAAGTAGAAAGTTCATAAGTGGGGGGGGGGATTTATAGGCTTAATGGGAGGGGTTACAGAGCTACAACTCATATATTCCTATGTTAAATATACAAAATTTCATTGCGATGGGGGTTACAGCCAGTGGCGTAGGCAGAAAGTTCATAAGGGGAGGGTTATAGGCTTAATGGGAGGGGTTACAGAGCTACAACTCATATATTCCTATGTTAATTATACAAAATTTCATTCCAATGGGGGGTTACAACCCCCAAAACCACCCCCTAGCTACGCCTCTGGTTACAACCCCCAAAACTACCCCCTGGCCACGCCTACGGTTAGGGACGGGCGGTCGCCCATGACCCTGGGACTTCAGACGAGGGCGCCAAACTGAAGCCAAGTTAGAATTTTTTTAATTGACCCAACAGCAGAAAATCTCTCTAAAAAGACACAAATTTAGAGAAATTCTTTCAGAGACATGGCCACTTTATAGGGTATATGGCTCACTGTGCATCTGTGAAAATCTCCCGTTTTCGCCGGAGAAAGGGTGGTGCCAAAAGGCAGTCCGTGTCAGGCCGCCTGGGTTTAAAATCAATCTTTAACTGCCCCTGCCTATGGTCAGTTGGCACCTAAACATTTTAGCTATTTAAACCCTACACCAGTGCCAAATAACATTTGTTATGAAATCTCCTGGTGAAGCTTTATATTCTCTTTTTATGATGATTTGTGTTTAATTTATAGCTCCAGACCTTCCCACACTTGAACGTCGGAATTGGCTCATCCATTTGCATTATATTCGAAAGGAATATGATACTTGCAAAACAATCATTAAAGAGCAGTTAGATGAGACACAGGGAATGTGTGAATATGCTCTTTATGTTCAAGGTAAGGATTTTATATATTAATAAGCATAGGCGTAGAGTTATGTGGGCCCATGGTGCCCGAGCCCTCCCTCCCCCAATAATCTGAAATAAATTGCGATTTTACATATACTGTAATGTATAAACGTACATAAAATGTGCTTCCTCCGCCAATAATTTTGAAAACTCTACGGTGATGTTAATAAGTTAAGGATGTTGATAAAGGTTTAACCAAGAGTTCGAATGTCTTCCATTAAGCTTTATAAAGGTTTATGGATCATGTTTACTTAATGTCATTTCATATAACATTTGATTAATTTATACTAAACAGTAATACATCCAAATTTAATTAGTTTAATTGCTTTTGCAGTTCTCTTTGCAGAAATTCCAAAAGTTCTTGATGTGATGTTGAAAACTTTTTTTAAACACAGTAAAACCTCCCAACAACGATATCCGATATAATGATAAATCCCTCTACAACGATAATTTTTCTAGGTCCATATAATAGTGTTGTAGAGAGGTTTGACTGTATATACAATCGAACCTTGTTAAGACGAACACCAAGGGGAACAGAAAATCTGTTTTCATTAAGAGTAATTCGCCTTTTCCAG
Source organism: Dysdera silvatica (assembly GCA_006491805.2). Lineage (NCBI taxonomy): Eukaryota > Metazoa > Arthropoda > Arachnida > Araneae > Dysderidae > Dysdera > Dysdera silvatica. Next base: position 208,414,931 of record QLNU02015360.1, on the reverse strand, counting down.
AAAGCATAGTATGCTATACAATCTGACGGAACTTCAGAAAATGATTCGTATCAAAAATAATTCGTCTTAAGAATTAAGGAGTAATTCTCCTTTGGAACTTATTAAAATATCAACTGCATCGAAAATTTAGTTTTGTGAACTTACTGATTCTTATGAGCATCCACATTATTCTCATTAACTTTTATTAAATTTTAATACCATCAATATTTTACTAAAACCTGTATTCAACTTAGCATTGTTATATATGTGTAATCTTGCATTTGAGTCTTCTTGTTGTTCTAGTTCTAAAGTAGTTTACCAAATCAATTTGAAGTAAATGTAACTACTTTCTTGAAATGACTGATATTTATTAATTCAGGAACTATTCTTATATATATATATATAAATATATGGATTTTATTTTCAAATGCTTGCCGATTTTTTTTAATTTTTGAACCATATTTGGTATCTATCGATTTTTTAACTAGCGGATAAAGGCAAATATTGTGAGTCGTTTTGATATAAGGACCCCATGACATATTCATAACAGTCCAAGATAACTCAAACCTAAATTCATTGGAGTCGAATGTAGCTGACATGACTATACTGTGGTGCTATGTTTGCAAAACAAAGTATACTATGAGGCCTGCAATGTCATCGTGCATAATATATTGGCCTGTGGGCTTGCAGAAATTGGCCCTCACCAGTCATTATCACAGTGGAATTCACATCATCCAGATCAGCAAATTAATTGATCTCTCGCTGCTGTATCTGGAAGCTCACGATGTTTTAGCAAACATAGAGACTCCTGTTTTTCCTTTATAATACTATTAGACCCAATTTTTCAGATTTCTGATTATTCAGGCATGCATTAATCCTGATTAGACTGTTTTATAATTAGAATTATTGAAGCATTTTTAGTTCATAAGATGTTAATGTAAACATTATTTTGTAACTCTTTCATTGATAAATTGTCTTTATGTGACACAATGTTGTCTGTTTCTTTGTCTGCATATACTCTACAACTGTTTCTTTGACTTTTTCCTTTTTATGACAATCCTCAGATTGTTTTCTTAAATTTTGAAATTTAATTAGATAGAATTAACAATTTAATTAATATAATTGTTACCTAATCAACATTTATAGCTCTAATACTTCGACATGAGGGAAAGATCCAGGAGTCGCTAGAACTTTTTCAAACCTGTTCCATCTTAAACACATCAGCTGACAACTTGAAGCAAGTTGCAAGATCACTGTAAGTTTGTTTTTTTTTACATCGTTTAAACAATTTTAATGGTACAGTTAAAAATATATTTCAAAGCAAATTTGTTATGTATGTTCTAAGTTTCTGTACATTATGTTCTCTTGGAAACTATATTTATTCTTGCTAATAAAGTATCTTTGCTTTTTAGCTTTCTATTAGGAAGGCATAAAAATGCTGTGGACGTTTACGAAGAAGCTTCTAGAGTAAACTGCAAAGATTGGGTGAGGCTGTGTATTGTCATTCTTTCAATTCCTTCTTGGGGTTGCTGAATTTTTCTCCTTATCATTCTCAATTTATAATAACTATGGATTTCATTCTTATTTTGAAGGATGTTTACATATGCAATGTCATTTATTTTATATGACAGCCTTAATTACGCTTGGGTCAATGTATGTTATCTGGTTTGAGGAGTTTTTCAAGCTTGCTGAACTCCTGTTCCAGTGGATTAAATTTAAAACCATATTACATATGGCTCTGCCATGTTGTTGCATGGTTGTAACAGGCTCATCCGTTGTTCCGTTAACCTGGGTTTGATTCCTATTGTAGATCATGTGCCATTTCTTCTACATACATTAGCCTGGGCTCAGTTTCCTAGGCAACAGAAGTTCTGAATCCTCGGAAAATTGTAGGTCTTTGCGCAGTATATCGTTAGCTGCCCTTGTACCATAAAACATGAACAAATCACACCAGACCCTTCATAAACATACTTCTCATCTGAACCAAATTTAAAATTAATTACTTCAACTGTGTATATTTGTTGTTTGAGTTTCAATTTTTTACCATGTTGTTATCCGTCAATGCATATTCGTTTTTTGCCTGTAGGGTCATTCCATGCTGAGGGAGACAAAAAATACAATTTTCAAAATTTATTTAAATTTTTTCAATGTGTAGACTTAATTGTATACTTCCTGAAGTTACTTGACAACACTGTATGTTTTCCACTTTGTTCCTCAAGTATACTGTACTAAATATATATACAAAATATACTATACTCTGTAAAGTAAGTGACCAAGTACATATTTTATTTTGCCGAGTCTATTAAAATCTCATTAACTAAATAAAAATATTTTGCAATTCTTTGAATAGTTGTCTATCACAGTTAAAAGTTGTGAATCTTACACCTGAAAAACAGAATAGAAATAAAATAATTAATTTTAGTTTTAAAAAATCTTTCATGTGCGTAACGTGACCATGACATTACATTTTTTCTGTATATGTGTACAAATTTAAAAATCCAAAACCACAGCAGATATAAAAGATTTGACCCATTATATCAAAATATATCATAACATTCAACCATACAGGTCACATAATCAGCACATCGCATGTTAAACAGCAAAGATGTTGTTTAAATGTAACAAGTGGCCATGTAATGACCCATAATGTGTTTAAATGTGCAACAATAGTTTTTTGTTTTTTTGTCATAAATATGTTTAACGTATTTCAGGAATATGTGCATAATACTTTGGAATTTCAGTTTGGAGGTAATGTTAAGCCATCCTTCATATCTTGGATGAATTGTTCTCTACATAGCATTGATTCATATGAAGTTCAAACAAAGCGATCAGAGTTCACATAATTACAGTCATCCTGTTTGAGATTACTGAGTTCGTTTGGCTTTGTGGATTTGATTATGCATCTTTTAATTCATTAGTTACGTAAAACCACTCATACCATCTCTGATGCAACCTTGTCTTTAAAAAAAAAGGACACGACTACTAAACCATTTAAACTATTATCGGTATTAATATTCTTTTGACATTATAATTTTAAAGAAATGAGATTTTCATATTTTTAATTTGTTGCAGGAAATATGCCACAATTTAGGTGTTTGCTTCATGCATCTAAAGCAGTATCGACAGGTAAATAAAATTCTAGATTTATGCAAAACACTCGTTTGATGATTGACTTTATTATATTTGATGGGCTACTTTAAAATGCATCATCCTTTCATTTATTAACCTAACTCATTCATTCCTTAAATTGTGAATTACTAAAACTTGCATTTAAAAAATTTAAAACTCAAGTTCAGAACGAAATCAGGGGCTCATTTTAAATTTAATTTTAATAAATTGTATGCTCATTTTAAACTCAAATTATAATAAATTTCTATTAGTTTGGTATATTAATAAAATTTGGAATACATATACACAAAGGCACAGGGCTCATTAACAGATTAGTTACTTTATAATGTTTTTGATTAACCATACATTCAGTTTTACCTCTTACATCACTGACGAATGACCTTTGCTGTCTTTGTGCCATTAAATATCAATCAATCAATTCATAATTAATTAAAAATCAATTCATATTTTTAATGGGTAAAGCTTATATCCACTAATGTGTATATTAATGGTTCCTAATTATGGAATCTTATATACATATATATGTCTTTTTTTTAATATATTGGTTTTTATAAGGCATATGAACACTTTCGCCAAGCCCTTATGATAAGACCTCATGATGAAACGTTTGCAGCCTTGGGGCAATTACACATACTGGAAGGCGATTTAAAGGCGGCTGTTTCAACTTACCGTAAAGCTGTCGAGTAAGTGTTGTAAAGCAATGGATTGAATAGAGTTGCGGATCATTTTTATACCATGAATATTTTATTAATATAGTATTTTATTGTTGTTTCTTTTAGCAATTCTCCTGAAAATCCGGATCTTGCTACAAAATTAGGTCTTCTTTATCTGCAAGTATGCTTTGATTTTTTATTGAATCTATGTGTATTTGTGATTACATATATATCCCGTAACCATCTTCTGCTAAAAATGCCGGTTCTAGTCAAAGCATAGAATAAACGGCAACTAGGAGATGGGTCGCTCCATGGGTGAGAGCGATACAAGTCTTGCCACAGTGTAGGATCTTAGCAGTGGCACTGGAATCCATATTCCTCGTGTATAACTATAAGTCCAGTTTGCCATCACATCTGGTCAACATAGTGGGCTTAAGGTCAAATCCTCTCTGCTCCTTTCATCATATTATGTGTGATGACAGAGAGAGAGAGAGAGAGAGTGATTTCTATCTGGCTGTTCATGGATAATGATGATGATTTGTATGCATGCTTGATAGACGGAGAGAGGTTTTTAATTAAAAAAAAAAATAAGCGACATGTATTGGTACTCATGTGCTAAGAGTGTGAATCCTCTCCTGACTGAAATTTTCCATATTTCTGTCCGCTGCTAGTTACACAGTTTCATCCCTGTTTCAAACGAGCAGTTTAAATTAGATAAAATGCCACTATTAGGCTCGCTGTGTTTGGTTTGACTCCCAATAAACTGGGTTGTGTGTGAAAATGAATCACAATTCAGAAGTCTCATTAAACAATTGATTGCATCCCAGATATAGTGCAACCTTGGAGTGTGTACAAACATGCAATGGTACACCGTAACATAACATTGTCTTTTCTCCAGCCTGAACTTTACTCTGCAACATAACATTATAACATTTCAACATCCTACCAGTTGTCGGTCTTTCGCCGTGGCATCAAAGAAATGTTACATGCCTACATTACATCCCATGTTCATGTATTTGGACCGGTTTGCAAAAGATAATGTTTGGTCAGTGTAAACTAGGTGCGATGCACCTCAAAACATACTTACCCGGTAACACCGTTGCATACCATTCCATGTTCTGTTGCATGTCTGTATGCACCCTTAGGATGTAAAATATATGAACATATATGTATGCTGGAAAAATGACACATTGGTAGTGTTAATATCTGTGGGTGGAGTGTGCCAAAACCAAACCAAAAAATAACTTTATATATCCCAATGTGGTTAGGCATTCGTATATTTTACATACTGAAACTGTACTATGTAGGCCTGTGCACACTATTTTTTAATAATATTGTTCAAAGGGGGGGCTTTAACTCCCAAACCTTTTCTTGTGCACAGTCTTTGATATCTATGGGGCATCTAGGATAAGAAGGGCGACTCAATTTTTTATTTACCAGTGGGACCTCGCAGACCCAGAAGATTTATGGGTAATGTTTAATGATTTAATTGCCCTTTATTCACTGGTGACATTTAACAAAAAATATTTACTGGTAACATTTAACCTTTAGCTTAAAGGGCTGGAAAGCAGAAATTTGTTGTTCCATACGGGGAAGTATCGCTTCTTCTCTTCCCCCCCATACAAATCAACCCAAGTGAAACTTGAAAGCATCGCTACTCGTGGTCAGGAGGAAGATGTAATAGTGCTCAAGTACAGATAAATGACGTCAAATAACTGTAGTGGATATGTAGGCCTATCGTGTGTTAGTGAAATATAAGAAACCTACTGATAATCTACGAAGAGATTGTTAACTGTCATGTAAAGCCATGGAGAAGAGGAAGGGAGGGAGGGAAAAGGTCCTATTTATATACTATGTAAATAAATTATAAACCCACCTGTAAAACACAGATAACTTATGATTTCAATAAGCGTTTGATATAAATTTATAAAAATAATAAACTAATAGTGATTACATACGTATACCAATTACAACTTTTGAAAATGGTGAACAATTTTGTTCGTGAAAAAAATAATCATTTACAACCTGTAAAGAAACATAAATTCAATGTGGAAAATTTCAGGAAATCAGAAATTAATAGCAAGTCGGTTCTCCTTGCTTTTCAGTAATATGTATCATTCTGTCAGGCATTGTTTGAAGTAGTTTTCTTAAAACACCTAAGTCTATATTGTCCCTGGCATCCAAAATTTCAATTTGAAGATCATTCATATGATGATATTTCTTGTTTGGCCCATATATAATCCTTGCCATAAAACCCCACACATTTTCAACTGGATTCAGGTCTGGAGAACGCGAGGGCCATGGAATGACATCAACCTTTTCTTGTTCAAGCCACTCCTTGGTGGACATCGATGCTTGTACACTGGTATTGTCCTGTTGGTACTTCCAATTCAGACGTCCTAAAAGAGGCCCAGATGGGATTAAGAGATCATACATTAATTCCTGATATATTTGGAGTTCATAGTGCCCTGAAGGAATACGATGTCTGCTTTGCCTCTTGTTCCGAATGCTGCTCACACCATCACTCTGCCGCCTCTTTGATGTCTACTCAGACTTACCTTTGGCTGAGTACATAGATCGTACCAATATGATGAATATCCATCAGGGCCATCCAGGCAGAAACGTTTTTTCCATCAGAAAACACTATTTCATTCCACTCATGATGCCATTTCATAGTATTTTTACATAAATCAAGCCGATTTAACTTATGACTGGTAAGTTTAGATTGGCTTTTCATTTTCCTGAACTTTACGTTCAAATTTACATTAAAGCTTTTCCACACAGTTTGGTGGGATACAGATGTTGTTGTTGCACATGCAATTTCATGAGTGAAAATCTGCTCACGAGTGGCAAGAGCTTGAACGTGCCTGTGGTTCCGGGGTAGCAGTTTTGGTGGTCTACCTGATCTTTTTTGGGTTCCACAATTATCACCTTTTTCGATGACAGTTTGGACAGCAGTTTGTGATCACCCTATTTTATGGACTATTCCTATTGTTGACTATCCTTTGCCATGCAGCAAATATATTTTTCTGACATCCTTTTCATTTAGTTCTTTTCCTCAATGCATACTCACAAAACGCAATTTTCATCACAACATTGGATCCATATGATAGCCTACATGTATCATATGATGTGTATAAAACTACACACACACATGCAAATCAGTTTACAGGCTTGCAGTCCATGAGTTTGCATGTCGAGTTCATATTTGTTTACATGTTGTAAATGATTATATTTTCTTACAAAATTTTTTTTTCGCCATTTTCAAAAGTTGTAAAAGGTATATGTATGTAATCACCATTGGTATATTATTTGCATAAATTTATATCAAAAGCTTATTACAATCGTAAGTTATCTGTGCTTTATGGGTGAGTTTATAATTTATTTACATAGTGTACAGTAGGTCTTTATTTCGTAACCCTTTTCATTACCCACAACGATCAAACTATTTGTACTACTAAGCTGATCATTTACTTGAGAAGAACTCAGAAGGGGGAAAAATCGCTGGGGTAGGGCTTATCCCAGCCCCGTTCTTTTGGGAGGTAAATCTGCTTGGATATACCCTGTCCCAGCTGTAAGCTAAAGATTAATGAAAATTGTGCTATTAAGTGAATAATTAAATTAATATAAACACAGTTTTGTAAGCTGACACATAGTTCTACATTCCTTTCAAAAGAGCTGCCTTCATCAGAAAATCCTCCCAAAAATTTTAGGTCTAAGGATTTTCTGAAGAAAATAGAAGGTATCTCTGTTGAGAAAAACAACTGTAAAACAGCCTGCTAGCTTACAAAACTGCATTTGTATCAATTTACAGTTCAATATTTCATTGCTCAGTGCATCGCTCATTCAGTTATGTTAAGGTGAATAAAATTATTACCTAATAAAAATAAAGTTAACACAATTCTTAGAAACACAGGGTGTTTCATAAAATTTGATATAATTTTGTAATCTAATAACTTGACCAATTCTCGTTCAAATGATCTAAAATTGTAACAGCTCATGTAGAAACAACTCAAATTTTTATGTTTAATGTTTTTAGGTATAGAAATACCATTTACAGGGAAAGAAAAGGCGTTTTATGTGTTGTGCACTCGAACACAGTCGAACAAGACTGTGCAGCGTGCATTTGTGTGAGGATTTGTTAAATGTGCACCTACTGCAACACATATTTGAAAATGGCTCAAAAGGTTCGAAGAGGAAGGCTGTCTGTGCAGGACAAAGGGATCTGGACAACCACCAGCATCGGAAGAAACGGTTCAGGAAAGTGGTGTTCACAAAGGTTCACGGCGGGTGCAGTTCACGTGAAGTTCACGGCGGGTGCAAGAAACATTGTGCGAAGCACCGGGAAGTCCATAAAATCAGCAAGCCTGGAAACACTGATTCCTGCAACGACAGTGTGGCGTGTCCTAAAGAAACGCACCTGCACAATCTCGTTTAACTGTTTTCAAGCGCACAATACACAAAACGCTTTTTCTTTTCCTGTGAATGGCATTTTTATACCTAAAAACAAAAAACATTAAACATAGAATTTTGAGTTGTTTCTATATGCGCTGTTAAAATTTTAGATCATTTGAACGAGAATTGGTCAAGTTAGTAGATTATGAAATGATATCAAATTTCATGAAGCACCCTGTACTTTATAAGTTCTGTAAATAAAAGGGTTGATATGAATTCTGAATCTAAAAACCATTTCCAGTATTTCTTCTAATTAAAAAGAGGTTATCTTTCAAAAACATTTTTGGAGGTGGGGGCAATATGGATAAATAAAGTTAGAAAGTAAGTTGATATGAAATGCAAAACTGTTTTCAACTGAACTTTATAAAGCAGTGAATGGATCGTCAATGATATGGCAGTGAATATATGTATATATATATATAGAGAGAGAGAGAGAGATAATGCCATAATTATGGGTAATATCTGTGTTTTATATTGCGTTTTAATTTCTCGTCTACTCTATTTTACTAAAATATATAACACAGGTTCCCAACCTTTTGAAGTACTTGATTCTCCCCCCCCCCCTTAATTTGTGCTATGTTTCTGCAGTTCTCTACCAGAATTAATTATAAGATACAGCATATAAGATACATCATATATAATTATAAGTGCATATTAATAATATGTTTAAAAAGTACGCCCAGTGAACCTAAAGGGTCTTAAGTGGAAGTGAGGAGTATCAAACTACAGTGAACAATTCACTAATTAAACAACAATATAAATCAATGTTTATTAGTGTTCGATTTATTTAAATTCACTAATCTTCACTTTACGTTTTATATACTTGATCTTCGTCTCCTTGGATTTGGAAGTTTGCAGCTTACATGAACCACAGGTCCCCTATCCCTGTACTCATTGATAATTTTTTGTTGTACTTGGTTTTATTTAAGCTTTTAAATCATCTATGATATTTTTTTCTGCTTCTATATCTCTTCTCCATCGTAGTTCCCCTCTAACTCTAATTATGTATTTTTCCCCTTTCGTGTTCATAGGGTGTGCATTCACGCTAAATTTCTGCTAAGTATTATATTTAAAATGTCTCTTTTTGATCTGGTATACTTCACACCGTTCTTTAATTTATCTATAACTGTTTTGAAAATACTATGCTTAACTTTTGAAAATACTATGCTTAACTTTTGAAAATACTATGCTTAACTTTTGAAAATACTGCAGTGTTTGAGGGGAGGGAAAATACTTACGAGAATTTCAGAAACTATGTTCTTATTGCACGTTGAACTATTATAGATCCCTTGTGTTCTTGTTGCAGACGTAAAGTCCAATGATATATGCATTATTAGTTCAAACCTAAAGATAAACTGGTGGATAGCTGGCATTAAAATTATTTGTAAGCCCCCTTTACAACCCGGTGAAATCTCTACTAGTCCATAAATGATAGTTTCTGAATAAGATATTTTGGTGAATAATTTTTATATTGTGTTTCGCTAGTGTGGAATGTTCCAAAAAGCATTTGAAAAATTGGGTACAGCTCTGGCTTTCGATCCTGCACATGTTCCAGCCATTTTAGCTGCGGGGAGCATCATGGGACATCATGGCGACTTTGATGTTGCACTCTCAAAATACAGAATTGCTGCTGCAGAAGTTCCTGAAAGTCCCGCCCTTTGGAATAACATTGGAATGTGCTTCTTCGGCAAAAAGAAATATGTAGCAGTGAGTGTAATCCTGGTTTTTATTTATTCGAATCTAAACAATTTATTTGTTTATTCATTTGTTTATCCATTCCTCCATAGGCTATTAGCTGTTTAAAAAGGGCATGTTACTTAGCACCATTCAGTTGGCAGATATTACATAACTTGGGATTGGTACATTTGACCATGCAACAGTATGCTTCAGCGTTTCATTTCTTGAGTGCTGCGATGAATCTCTATCCTCACAGTGGCTCCCTCTTCATGCTCTTGGCAGGTAAATATATACAGTACGTTTTTACTTTATGTTTTGTCAGTAGCTTTAACTAGATGTATCTTACGGTGTGTGTAATAATATATATTGACTTATTCATTATATATATATATATTCCTTATATCAGTGGACTTTGTACCACAGTCACATGTTGGTTGTGACTTCTGTGCTGCATTTACCCATTCATCATCGACCCTATTGCATAGTCGAATGTTCGTTGTGGGCCTCACACATCACATTCATTTTGAACTCCACACCATCACCATTGTACCAGTAACCTGGGTGACTTTGTCTCATTTTTCATCTATTTTTTATTTAAAATCCTGAAACGGTGAAATTTTTATTTTAAAAAATATTTATATTTCTCACATATTCTAAAGTGTTTAGTAGACAATTTTGTATACACTTTGGAAATTTAGAAGTGCAAAAAAAAATTTTGTTTTTCAAAAAAACGGGACAAAGTCACCCCCGCTTGGGGCGACTTTGTCTCATGCCTCAAATAATCATTCAATAAGCCTTCACAGAAGGCCTGAATACAATTCCATCCTCATATTCATGGCCAGGGAGAGTAGCCACAGGTCCCTAAGCAGTTTGGCAGATCAAGTAAAAATATTACTTACCACCTTTTTACATAACGTAGAAACAAGTTTTTCAAAGAAGTTGATCACAAGCAACTTTCGCAAAAAATTATAGAAAACAACAACTGCAGTGATGCCACCTTCAATAATTAAAACTTTACAATTAAACATTTTATATTCAAGTCAATATCTCTAGCTACCGGAATAAGGTTTTATTACAATATTTGGATGAAACAGACAGAAGTTATCACCACTTTTATCTTCGCCACAAAAATTCTTCCCTTTGGGGACAAAGTTACCATAGTTGATGGTAACACATTTGTTATAAACCTTATACTACATTCACACATTTTTCATGGACTCTACGTTATGTTCACATATTCATTATGGCTCCTACACCACAGTCAAATATTCATTGGAGATCCTAAGCCACATTCATTGTGACTCCTACTCCACAGCCAAAGATTCATTGCAGATTCCACACCACATTCGCCACAGACTCTCTGCCATGTTTAACCACTATCTAGTAATGTAGCAGAGAGTCAGTAGCGGATTCTACACCACATTCGCTACTCTCTCTCTGCTACATTAGATATTGGTCATATTACCTTACACCGCATCTGCCTATTTGTTTTGAATCCCCCCACATCACATATCCACATTTATTACAAATCTAATGCATCTGTGAGTTATAAACTTCTCGTATGTTCTTGAGTATGTCTCTACAATCCTGGACAACGTTCATCAATGCTTTTTTTTATACAGAAAATAGAGGCTCTTGTATACTCATTTGCATTGTAAACATCCAACTTGCACTTACCACAATTTAGAAAAAAAAAATCGTTAAAATTCAAATAAAGATAAAAGAAAGCATTGGATTCTTCTCCTTTCCTTCATTGCTAAAGCAAAATGGATAAAAAAGAAAAAAGGTACACACAGCAATACTTTAAATAGCATGATCAGTTAATTTTAGAAAGTATTTCATGCTATTTAAAATACCATCATAATGTTTATTATACACTGAAGTGCCAGAAAAATTGGCACACCTACCTAATATCGTGCAGCCCCCCTCCGTGCGCATGCCAAAGTGCCGCAACACGACGTGGCATGGACTCGACTAATGTCTGAAGGTATCCTGGAGACAATTCACACCAGGAATCCTGCAGGGCAGTCCACAAATCCATAGGAGTGCAAGGAGGTAGAGATCTCTTCTGAACAGCACGTTGCAAGGCATCCCAGATATGCTCGATAATGTTCATGTCTGGCGATTTAGGTGGCCAATGGAAGTGTCTAAAGTCAGAAGAGTGTTCCTGGAGCCACTCGGTAGCAACTCTCGATGTGTGGGGTGTCGCATTATCATGCTGAAATTGTCCAAGTCCGTCGGAATGCACAATGGACATGAATGGGTGTAGGTGATCGGACATGATGCTTACGTACCTGTCAGAGTTGTCTCTAGACGTATCAGGGGTCCCATATCACGCCAACTGCACACGCCCCATACCATCACAGAAGCTCCACCAGCTTGAACAGTCCCCTGTTGACATGTAGGGTCCATGGATTCATGAGGTTGTCTCCATACCCGTACACGTCCATCCGCCTGATGCAATTGGAAACGAGACTCGTCAGACCAGGCAACGTGTTTCCAGTCATCAACAGTCCAATGGCGGTGTTGGCGGACCCAGACGAGGCGTAAAGCTTTGTGCCGTGCAGTCAACAATGGTACACGAGTGGACCTTCGGCTCCGAAAGCCCATATCAATGATGGTTCGTTGAACAGTTCGCACGCTGACACTTGTTGATGCCCCAGCATTGAAATCCGCGGCAATTTGAGGAAGTGTTGCACGTCTATCTCGTTTAACGATTCTCGTCAGTCGTCGAAGGTCCCGTTCTTTCAAGGTCTTTTTCCGGCCGCATCGCTGTCCAAGATTTGATGTTTTACCGGATTCCTGATATTCACGGTATACCCGTGAAATGGTCGTACGCGAAAATCCAAATTTTGTCGCTATCTCGGAGATGCTATGTCCCATCTCTCTTGTGCCGACTATAACGCCACGTTCAAAATCACTTAAATCTTGATAACCTGCCATTGTAGCGGCAAGAACCGATCTAACAGCTTTGCCAGACATCTCTTGTCTTATATAGGCGCTGCCGACCGCATCGCGTTACGCTGATTGGTTGCAAAGCTCCGTTATTTGCATACGCACGCCTGTACCAGTTTTTTTTGGTGCTTCAGTGTATATATGCCGTAATGAAAATTAAAAACTATGCTATAGCAAAACCTGCTTTCTTCAATACCATCATTTTCAAAACAGTAAAACTCCTCATTAGTAGAAACTCACCAGATAGAAAATTTTATCCACGAATAGTGGGTAACCATAAAAGAAAGGGATGTTATTGTAAAGGAGTTTTTGTCAAGGAATTTTAAACTGACCACAAAAATGGAGTGCCCATTAATAAAAGGTTTTACTGTATTATGTATAACGATCATGTGCTAGAACTTGATTTCTCTCACTGTGTGGCTTTATTCAGTTTTTAACTTTCTAATATGGGTTATGTTATAATTCCTGATTTGAATTTAATGTATAGGAGAAAAGGTGAATATGATTTATGTTGAATTGTATTATATTTTGAAATGTAACCTAATTGGTTAGACTTACTCAACTTCTAGATTGTGGAATCAATTTGTTGCCGTAATGAAATAATGAAAGCTTGCAATGCTCCCATTCTCTTTCAGTAACTTTGAAATATTTAGAAGATAGGAAAAATGCTACACAAGCTTACGAGCAAGCTCTACGTCTGGATAAGTGAGTATTTTAAAAGGACTGAAAGTATCCAAAATTTTAGAGAAATGAAAGCCCCATTAAACTCCACTTGCTAATTCCCTGCCCCACTTTTCATACACGCACACTCACACTTTTGCACACTCACACACACGCATACTCATGCTCTATTCTTCTATTTCCAAAATATTTACTGCCAACAGGCGGTATTGCTGCCAGACAATCAACAGTAGTGTGAAATAGCAACACTCTGTGTTCACTTCAGTCGATCTTCGACAAAGGACAGCTGGACCTATTTGAAATGTACTATTCTCACTTTTTAACCAACATTAAAGACTATGCCTCATAATGGTATTACAAATCTTTAATATAGGGCCACTGCAGTGGTAGCATATTTACCTAACATACCATTATCCAGAATTTAACTCCCAATGGCAAAAAACGGGAATGTTTATCGATTAACTGTTCACTGTAGTCCTGGGGTTGGTTCCCTAGGCCGTAAGAGGTTTAGATTCCTTGGGAAGTTGTAGGTTCTGGCACAGTATGTCCCTTGCTGTCCTTTCACCATAAAACTCGTAAACAAACAAATAATCTTTGACGTCATAATTCTTGTTTGTGCAATGCCTGATAATGGTACATATTACGTTAACTATTTATATTAGCAATTACTCATCAACTATTTATATTAATTATCATGTGTTAACTATTTATATTAGTAATTACTCAACTACTTGCTTATTAACTACTGAGCATTATTGTTAACTGTCAATAATATTGTTATTATGCCCAAGCATGTATTATGTAAATTTATACATTATAATACATGCAAAATTACAATTTTACCTATGGGTCATAAACCACAAACAATGATATTTAGGTTTCATGTGACAAAATGGTGACTACTCTAAAACGCATATTTGGATAAAGCCATTATTATTATTTATGCAGGTTAGTGGGGATTGTTCTGAAGAGAGAAAGATGCTATATTCCCTGTAGCGTTCAATAAAGCCAGAAATATGTCAGATGAAACAGTTGGCCAAGTTATTCGTGGAAAAAATCGTGAAGTTTGCTATGGGCTTAAAACGTTTGGGAAAGGATTTTCTGTGGATCGGTTGAAAAAAATGACCACTGGAGTGGTGACTACAGGTGAAAGAGAAAAAATAGCAGTAGTGCCTTTAATTCAGATAAATCTGTAACAATTTCTTTCTATTTTTAAGGTAAGAGTCATACTAGACCTACTGTGATATAATTGTGCAAAGCACATGAACAAACATTCTGTACATCCAGCTTTAAAAATCCATGTTTGTGAAAGAAGCACTGAAATTCAATGTTGACCGGTTAATGTCCTTTTTCAGATTGGATCCCTCCATCGCTCTGAACTATGCCATATTCCTCTACGAAGTCGGAGAGAAGCAAGAAGCGGCTGCTAAAATGGTGGAATTTGAAATTAGGTGGCTACAGCACCAAAGCCCAAACAAAATGCAAGATAATTTGGTATGCCTACATTTTTTCCCACATACATCCTAGCGCATTTCAGATAACGCCAGAATCGTAAGAAAGGGGGAAAAAATTTCAAAGGAAGTGAAACTTTTTTTATCGCCCTCTCTGTTTCTCTCATGAGGAATCTGTTTCAACTTCTTTTCCTATGAGATGTGCCTTCACCTTCTCACACATAGAACAGTTGATTCCATTCTGAATATCTCACCTTACACTTGGGTGTAAATGTGCATCTTCCATACTTCCGCATTTCAGTTTGTGTGCATTTATTTTCCTAACCTTGAGGAGGTTCAGATTCCTCAGAAAACTATAGGCCCTGACCGTTGCTATCCTTGGGGCCGTAAAACTGATGCACAAACAAAGTGAAATTGTATTCATTAATGAAATGTGATAAATCATTCTGCGCATGGCCTTCCATTTACATTCCCAACTATCAAATACCCCCCACCCCTCTCATCTCCCAAATGGTTTTTTCACATATCTCTGATTGTTAGTGTGAAAATTTTTAAGCGTAGTAGAAATTTTATTCGACAAATTTCAACGCGTTTCGCACTGACTTTGGCCCTCCCTCGTCAGGAATACACTTCTGTCTGGTACGGAAATAAGCAATAAAGTGTTACCAATTCACGGATGGGTTGTGTTGCCGGTTAGATCCCGTTTTCGGTTACAAAGTTACTATTAAGGTTGTCTACCACTCCGTCTATTGGTACAGATTTGCTACATTGAATCAGATGAGGTAGTAGACGAAGATTGAAGAGCTGAAAGTAGATTTCTCCAAGCTTGACTGAAGTATGGAGTGGACCTGTGATCCTTTACGATCTCACCGAAGTGTTTGTGAATAAAAATCTAATTCTGCAGGAGACGTGTTGATAGATGATGGTGGCATCATGAAAATGAAATTTATGATTATTGTCCCATATTATGATTATATACATATATATGATTATTGTTCCCATCGGTGAATCGGCAACACTTCATTGTTTCAGTTCCAGACAGGCGTGTATATTCCTGATAAGGGACGGCCAAAGTCTGTCTGAAACGCATTAAAAATTGTCTAGTGAAATTTCAACTATGCTTTAAAACGTTGTCTTTCTTATTTGTTATTTACTCTATGTAGTGCTACGTCATCAGATTAATTTGTCAAAATTGCATAAAAATTTGTATTTAGCATAATTAAGATGTAAAAAATCTTTTGGTTATATAAAAAGTAGGTGCTAACATTTAAAAACAATATCTTAAAAAATATGAAGACTTCTGTTTATGCGATTAAGATGTACATTAATTTATAACCAATATTATTCCGAGTCTAATGATACTTTTAGTTCGATCAAAAGGACGTTGACGATACTTTTTTTCATCAGCCATTCATAATCATTTGCATAGCTACCTTTAAGGTGGGGGGGGAGAGCTATAGCTCCCACCCTGAATGCTCTGTATGTGGCATTCATTAATAATTTTCATTTTCCTAGGGGGAGGGGCAAAACTCCTCTAGTGATACCTATGTACTTAATATGAAGTGTACATGTGTATGGACTGTAAGAATACTTTCTTCTTTAGATATATCATACCGCTAGCAAACTTGCTGATATTTTATCAATGAAAAACCGTCCATTTTGGAATCCAAAACCTGATGAGAAAGAAGAACATCAGATGGAGCGACCGAACGTAGATGGAGAAGAAAGCTCGCCTGATGCAAACGATAATGAAGTAGAGACTAAAGTTAAAGAAGTTCTTGTGTAAATTTGTGACCAGGGCCGAATTAAAACTTTGTAAGGCCCTTGATAAATCTTTTTCTGGGCCCTTCATAGCATAAATCGAGTCTGTATAATTATTTCTTTTGGGAAAATAAGGAAAAAAAAAGACGTTATGTCAATCTTTTATTGAGTCAAAATTTTCTAAAAATAATATTGTATAAGCAGTTAAAAATAAATAAACGACTTAAAGTAGAACATTTTTTCCACAATACAACTGGACAACTTAATTTTGACTGACGAGGAATTTCATAAATATTTTTTTATACCCATAGTAACACTGAAAATAATCTTTCTTCAGTTGCATTTGAAGTGGCGCTGAATATTCACCATGCAGGGCCCTACGAAAACGTGACCCCCTAGATATGTCTTTTTTTATCCTATATTATAATCCAGTCCTATTTTGGCTACAATTA
>QLNU02015360.1:208367307-208391698 GCA_006491805.2 Dysdera silvatica | reverse complement strand
AATTATTAAAAAATTAGAAAGGGGGTATCAAAATATGGTTTTGCCTGGTATCATACTTACTGTCATGCTGGCTCTGGCCACATCCTACTGTTTGGAGGCCAGATCTGGCCCGAGGGTTGCCTATTGAGAATTACTGCTCTATGCTAATAGTTTATTTCTGTGGAAAAATGTTCTCAAAATTAAAGCAGGTGGGGTAAAACCACCCTTGTTAACAGAATAGAAAAAATTGTGTTTGATTCTATACATCCTAAAATATTAAAATCATAAGACATCATTATTATATAATAATGTTTACAGATTAAAAAATGCATGACAACAACGTACAAAGGTTAACCAGGGCTTACCATAACTAGTAAAATTTGACACTGGTCGGAATATACGAAATACAAATGAAGAAGGTAAAAGATATTTACCATCTGCAAAAATATTCGCAACGTTTCGAGAACTACTGTTCCCTTCATCAAGCGAAAGTGTCAAGGAAGTGTAGGTGTTCGGTATTTATACCCCAACTTTGGTTTTCCCCAAAGCTATCCCGCAGTCGGGTCCCCCCCCCCCCCTGAATCTGGATTTTCTAAGGGTCGTCCTGCACTCGGTAATCCCCCCTCCCCACTGTCTGAAACTGGTTTTCCCCCATCTCCTAGCAAAAATGCGGTAAGGTTCAGGCATCGATTTTGCGATGTTCATCGCCTTACTTCGCATTCGAAAAGTCTCCCAAGACTCCAGAAAAAGTCTACAATAGCGAGAAGTTACATTTTTATGAAGAACTTTTGTACTTTTCCAATCAGGAACATGACCTTTCTCCCAGGCATGTTCTGCCAGAAGATTAGTCATCTCACCTTTCTCCACAGCACAATAGTTCTCTTTTTTTTACGTGTACAAACAGTTCTTCCCGTCTCGCCAGTGTATACTTTTTCGCAGTCTTTGCAGGGTATCTGGTAAATTGTTCCAGTCAATTCATCCATTGGAACTCGATCTTTCACTTTTATTAACAGCAGAGCTCCAACTCAGTTGGTAAAGCTTCAACTCATTTGGTTTGAGCTCCTGCTCGAATTGTAGGAGGTCGTGGGATCGTGCCCCACCGAACACAAAAAACATTTCTTTTCTTTGCGAACGTTTCACCATCTAACCATGACATAACATTGGCGTTAATATTATTACGCCTAAAAAACGTTGATAAAAAAAAATGTTTCTTAATTTAGACTTCCTATTGTTTATAAATATATGCACCAGTTGTATATATGTATGCAATGAAAGGTCTCGTTATCTTACTTAATGAATCACCTTGTATTTACAAGAAAATGAATATATCGTTCGAGTTAAAATAGCCCTATTTAAAATTAAATCCCATCTAATCCAAGACGAAATACTCTTTAGCTCTTAAAACATTGGTCAACATTTAGCTAGCGTGAAAGATAACTCCATGTATGAAAACCAGACCACCATATTGGTGGGGGAAGGTCACATCACACAGTTTAAAAGATTTACTCTGATTTACACTACTGAACTTTCAATAGCAATTTGGTCAATTAGAACATACCTTATAATTTAATGACTCGAATCTCTAATTTACAATTTGATCAAATCAAGTCACACGAATAAAGATGATTTATAATTTAGGCAATTAACCCTTTAGATGATTTATAATTTAAACAATAGATTTTTAATGATTTAAAAATTATGTGTGTCGACAATTGACCCTTTCGACAATTTACATCCAAATCAAATGCAGCTTTCTGTTGTCGTTAGACTCACTGATGGCAACTGCATTACACGAAGGTAATGCAAATATTAATTTACAAAAAGAATTGATTTTACTTAGGTACAGTTCATTATTTCCATCGAGATTCACAAGAAACAGGAAAAATCTTCCGAACGTTGAGTGGTAGGTTTTTTAATGATACAAGGGCAACAAAGATAATTCTGCGTCAGATGATACGCAAGATAAAATTATGTACATACATGGCGGATTTACGAAACAGGCCAAGTAGACTGAAGCCTATGACTGAAATTTTTCGACAAGAAGTTTGCAAAGACCGAGCTGATTTTTTTGGTGGCAAACGGAATTATTAACTTTGAATTGTTATATTCAGAGGCATAACTAGGTATTGGCAAAAGGAGAACTGACACGTGTGCAGCCTTGAGTGATGCTCAAAAAGTGCCAAATTCGTGAAAAGACAAGTTTGACATAACCGCCAGGGGTGTTAATTTAAGAATTTGGCGCCACTATTCCTCCAGTTATGATTAGTAAGATTAGGCAGCAAAATATATCGGAGCCTACAGGCAGCAAAATCATAAATCCACCTCTGTGTGCATACGTTTTGAATAAGGAACTAATTAAACTGTACAAAGATAAGTTTACCAAACATCTATTAATAAAAGCACTTAGATTATTGTGATCACTGCTAAACATCGCTCATGCCATTGAGCTTGTTTGTATGCTACAACTAGGCGTATCTGTGAAGAGGATAGATACTATATTATTCTTAGTGATAATGCTTCTAAACACAAAGCATAAAAAAAAAAAAGTAGCATTTTTTTTTTTATAGAGATAGGTCATCTACGGCATAAAAGACAGCAAATTGCTACAACTCTGAGTCAAAGCAAGCCAATCTTACTTGAGAATCAAATCCTCGCAGGGTTTAAGCTATAGTCGCTGTTTTCCCAAAATGCGACGAATTAATCTAAAATGCGAGAAAGAAAATTGTGTCCTTCGAAAAAAAAACAAAAAAAACCAAAACAGTTGTTTAATATCCAGGCAACAAACTTTGCCTTTTTTTTAATCACTTTGATTTATGTTTTATTGTTATTTTTTGAAACCTTAAAGTATGTTTATTACAGTAACCCAAAATTAAAAGCATTGTTGATGTAATTTTATTGATATGATTTTTCGAGCGACGAAAGCAACTAATATTTTTAGCATTTTGCTACAACTTTTTTTACCCCATTTTAGCATTTTTGCGACAGCATGTTTTGAGCCAGCTTAAACCCTGAATTCTCACTTAAGAAATGGGATGATAAGACTCGATACTCCAAGCTGATTAGTCATTGGAGCCGTGAGCGACGGTACTTTGTAAACATATGCATACAGATCTTAAATTGAGATGGTATAATGGAAGAATATATATAGAAATGAGATGGTTATGGGGAGAGAGGCAGGGAGGAATATATACAAAGATGAGAAACGCAAGCTGAAAAAAAAATGTCTATCTACAAAATCCACAAAGACGTCTAAGAGAGTATGGTTAGAAATCCCTGATTCGTGCTTTTGGCATATATTTTGTATTAGATCCACTCATAGACACGATAGGAATTTGCGGGGGATGCAGACTGGCCCGAGCTGGGTATCTCTTACCAGCAATCTCAATCTCAAAGTATGCGTCCTTGCTAATATAGTTGCTGGTAACGAGCGGAGCATCTTTTGAAGATTTGTCATAGTTGTGTACGAAGCCCAGGCATACCATTCGGTCCAAGGTATAGCCATAACCAGCTGATGTGGTTTTACCAACATAGATGCCATTTCGGTAAATGGGTTCTCTGCCCCAGGGCCAAATGTCTGTATCTTTGTCATGGCCCTCGAGTTGGAAGTGGACAAGGCGGCGAGTCAATCCTGTTTCCAAAAGCTGCTGCAAAGCAAGCTTCCCCAAGAAATTTTCTTTCTGTAAAAGAAAAAATAAATATGAGAAATTTAAGATAAGATAAAATAATATTAAAGTGTTTGTAATCTGTATGATTCTCCTGGATAAAGTTTATCTTAAATTGTGTTTTATAGTGCAAGGACAGTATAGGTTATGCTGCACCGGGACTTACAGACAGTTTTCTGAGGAATCTGACTTAGAATGGGGCTAGTCTATTTGGTAATTTACAGAATTATACATCATGACTTCAAATAATTATATAGATAGGCCCCTTACTTCCTATGTCATTCAACATGGCTTTTGGGTCAACAAAATTTAGACCGATATTTATTTTATGCCATTGGCAGAAATGGCAAATTTTTCTTCTAACTGCTATTTGCATTTGTATCAGTAAACTATCTATGCAGGTGCATGTTTTGTACATGCTATTATTGCATGCCTTTGATACATATTTAGTATATGCTGCAGGGGACCCTACTCTCCATAAGTGTGAGAAGGGGAGGGAAGAGCAAACTACCTAACTGGCCGATTAAAGCTGTTGTGAGTCAGGGAGAGAAGGCTGTTCTATGCCACTGTGAGGCTTAAAGGGTTAAATCTAACGCTCACAGATACGGTTTAAACTAGGACCTATGCTTTAGCTAATAACTTTTCGCTTTCTTTTTGGTTTTACGGCTCAAAGACTACAGTGGTCATGCTGCGCCGGGACCTACTGTTTTCCGAGGAATCCGAACCTCTTAAGGCCTAGGGAACCAAACCCCGGACTACAGTGAGCAGTGCGATCTTTATGAGATCTCTGAGTAAGCGTTCTTTTTGCACTGCTGGGAGTCGAACCCGGATTAGCCGCGCAATAGGAGAACGCGTTACCACACTGCGCCACCGCAGGGCTCACTTTAGCTAATAACATCAAGAGAAGAAAGTAACTTGACCACACACATTCAAAGAAATACTGTGGGTTGCCATTCCAACTCTTGAATGATTATTTCCAGCGCAATTGGATAATTAATTCCGTTTAATATGACCGTGTTAATAATTTAGAACGGAACAATATACAAACCTGCATTTTGACTTTGAAGCCTCTGCCAACTTCCAGCGGAGTGGTATGACTATCCAATTCTTCGGCCCAAAATGGAATAAACTTCTCTATTCGTAAAAACCGTAGTGCATAATAGCCAACATTACGTATGCCATAGTCCCTGCCAATGCTGAGCAGGTTGAGGTAAACATGAAGAGCATACTGAAATACAATGTTTGATCCTTACATAACATGTGTGCAGCACATGATATTTAGATTATTCTAAAACATAATAGATTATCCTTTGATATATATACATTAGTATAATGAAATTTGACACCAATCATTTGAAGGTCGATACTAACTGAAAATCATATAGATATATGATTGATGATGCCATCTTGTGGCGAGTTCCGTGACTTTTCAATCCATATGGTACAGGGAGGAGATCTCAAGGACTGATCGCACCCCCCCCCAAATGGAATTTGTAAGAGAACTACTCTCCAAGTGTCATCCACGTGCACATGGTGTGATGAAAGCATCTTGCAGCTTTAAGCTCACTACCCCAGTTAGTTAGCTACATGCCCATATACTACATGGGTAGAAAAGTCCTGGGACTAGCAATGAAAAAAAACATTTTTTTGTCAAAATCAAATTTATTCTTCAATATAGTTCCCTCCAAGAGCAATACACTTATTCCAACGGTCCTCTAACATTCGAATACCTTTCATATAGTACGATTTGTCAAGGGCTTCAAAATATGCAGCAGTTTCACATTTGACATCTCCATTTGACCCAAATCTCTTCCCCTGGAGCCACCTCTTCAAGTCAGTAAGCAAATAATAGTTACTGGGGGCCAGATCTGGAGAATATAGGAGATGGTGGATCAATTCAAATTTCAATTCATTCAATTTTGCCATCGCTTTCATAGATGTGTGTGAGCCGGGCTATTGTCTTGGTGAAACAGTATTTTTCTCCGCAATATGCGGCCTTTTTTTTCTTTTCGTTGTTCAAACAATTTAATAATCCTTCATAATACTCTCCTGTGACTATTTTTCCTTTCGCAAGGTAGTTGATGGATATTATGCCATGTGCATCCCAAAAAATACTGGTGAAGATCCCGATTGTTGCATCTTTGTTCATTTTAGGCAGCTTTCACTAGGTTCCAACCCCTCTGCAGACTGGACTCCTGTGTGTAGTAATAGATCCACGTTTCATCCATGGTTACGAATCGGTGCAAAAACTCATTTGGGTTATGCTTAAATAGCTCCAAAGCGCACTCTGAATCATCGACACGTTTCTGTTTTTGGTTGATTGTTAGAAAATGTGGCACCCATCTCGCACAAAACTTTTTCATATGTAAAATATCATGTAAAATATAACTCACCCTTTCTGTTGATATCTTTACTATGTCAGCTATCTCACTCACTTTCACTTTGCGGTCATCCAAAACAATACAGCGGATCTTTTTTATGTTCTCTGCAGTTGTTGCTTTAATTGGACGTTCAGAACGTGTAGCATCATCGATGCTCATACGGCCACATTTGAACTCACAAAACCATCGACAAATGGTTATTTTTGATGGAGCAGGCGTGCCTAATGCTTTTTCAGCCATTCTTTGGTTTGGATGGTATTTTTTTTTCATCAAAAAGCAATGTTTAATTAACACACAAAATTCTTTTTGGTCCATTGTTTTCACAAAATCAAAAGTATCATCACTTACATGACTGCAACTCGCAAACAAATGGCCGATATATTATAAAAATTTGACACCAATCATTTGAAGGTCGATACTAACTGAAAGTCATATAGATATCTGATTGGTGATGCCATCTTGTGGCGAGTTCCGTGACTTTTCAATCCATACGGTACAGAGATGAGATCTCAAGGACTGATCCCCCCCCAAATGGAATTTGTAAGAGAACTACAAAAATACTGTATGTTTCTACTTGTCAAACTTGTACAATGGCGAGAAAAAACTGTCAAACCTTGAATAATTATGAAAATTCTGACCACAAGATCTCGTTACGTAAACCACTAATTTGAGAATACTTCAACGGAAAAAATATAGAAACCATTTACTTTAAAAGGAGGACATTATAAAAAATTAAGTTTTGTCAACAAAAATTTACAATGATGTCTGAAAGCAAAATTGGGATTTCCTCATTTATTTTTGTACGATGTATTTATATTTCTTCTTTAAAATAAAAGTGGTACAGCTTTGTTCAATGTTATTTCATAAAAAAAAAATTTGTAAACCCCCTCCTCTAAACTAAGTCCTGGCCACAGCTTTGGTAGGTTGTATCTAAAACTTAATATGAGATCTGAAGCTCAAAAGTATGTAAACGATTTCCCACATAAGCTAACAGCACCCCAAACTATGTAGCTTCAGTGAAACCAGTGTTTCTAATATGGCATGCAACCATATATATACATATCAGTGGCATAAGATGATTTCAGACAGTGGGTGATCTCCAATTGTCCCCTCCCCCAAATAAAAAAACCATAATATATAGGGTTTTTTTCAGTTTAGGTAAGGGGGGATAGTAAACAGAAAATAAATACAAAATTGCGGGAAAGTAAAAGGCATGTAGTCATATAGCATTATCAATACTAAAGTTTATAGTTTTAATTGCTTTTCGTACATTTTAATAAGGGCACATACCTTTTCATATGTTGAGTAAAACAATAAACAATTTTGTTGGGAATTTGCAGTAATTATTAAAATTATAATTAATACTTAAATTGACAGAACAACTGATTGCTTCTGTTTTCAGCACAATTATTACTGCACTAAATTGATGTAGGTTACCTTTGCATA
The DNA here is from genome assembly GCA_006491805.2 of Dysdera silvatica. NCBI lineage: Eukaryota > Metazoa > Arthropoda > Arachnida > Araneae > Dysderidae > Dysdera > Dysdera silvatica. Next base: position 208,384,230 of record QLNU02015360.1, on the reverse strand, counting down.
CCCTACATTATCATGTAGGGTATACAATTACCAGCCAACTTGCGATTGTAGAACTGTCCTGCCGAATGTAGAACACACGGCAAATCTACGATCATGTGTAAAGAAATTTTAGTAACAAGCGGTTACATCAAACTTCCGCAGGACACCCATTATAATTGACATGATTTGAAGTTGATAAACACAACCTAAATGTGTCCGATTTAAAACTACATTTACTGAACGTTAAATATTTAGAATAATTAAATAAAATGCCAAAAGATAATTAAAATGTAATGTTAAAAGAATATAGTCTGCCTTTTTGGTGGAGCCTCCACTGACATGTGTGTATAAGTTGATGGTAAATCGATATTTTTATTACTAGAATAAAATACGAAGTATTTTGTTTTAGTAATAATACACATATTCAAATCGTAGCTAAGATCGAAGCAAAGGCCCTTCTGCCCCAAATCTTGGCTAATAAGTAAACTCCTACACCACAGGTTCCCCCAGGCTTGATTATCCCAATTCTACATATTCAACTCTACATCAATTTATAACTTACCTCTGAGGGTACGTAGAGTGAATAACCAGGTTCGCCTGTATTATTGAATCCCATGACGAGGACTTCGCTGGCATAACCCACGTTCATTTTCTACAAAAGAATATCATTTCATGTAATAGAAAAGTTGGATATTGACATCAGCACAGTTCAATCACACACACATATTCAAAGTTTTTTCAGTGGAAAATTCTAACCTTGCAAGTGAAGTTAGGCAAATCCATTTCATTTCTTGTCAGTTCTTCCATCAATTCCTTGGATTTTGGACCGACAACATTGAGAACAGTGTACATTGAAGTCACATCGCGGATGGAAACAGATCCATCAGGCGGTAAATGGCGCCTCATCCACTCACTAATCCTTGTTTGCTGAGCAGTTGGCGATATCATAAAATAGCTTCAAAAATAATGAACAATTAGAACGTTTCTCTCTTCTTTTTTTTTTTCCGTTAAAGTACAAAGTACACGTCAATAATACAATATCCGTTTGTTTGTGAGCATTCATTGCAAGAGCAGTAAAGGTCATGATTGTGCAGGGGCCTACAAATGAATGCAAACCTCGTACAGCCTAGAAAACTAACTCCCCCGCCCGATTACTGTGAGTAGTTAATAAGCATTCTTTTTTATTTGGGAGGGGGGGGGGCACTGTTGGGAGTCGAACCCTGAATAACGACACGTTAGGTGAACATGTTAACCACCACAAGGCCTTATAAGATTTATCTAAGATTTGTTCATGACTTCACAGAACAATATCACATAAGCTTTCACCCAAAATATTTAGTATCCTTACGTTTCAATTATGTGAAATTACGAGGTCTGGGTCTTTATAAAAATCCACCTTATACCATCTTCCTTTAAAAACTAATATAATTACAGGAATTATTCTCTGAGTAAGTTCTTACAAGAAATGGCACTGTGTGGTAATGCTTAGTGTGCCGTTAATCCGGGTTTGACTCCCGACTGTGAAAAAGAACGCTTACTCAGCGATCTCATAAAAAGATTCCACTGCTCACTGTATTCCGGGTTTGGTTCCTTAGGAGGTTCAGATTCCTCAGAAAATTGTACTTCCAGAAGTTCGGAGTCCTCGGAAAACGGTAGGTCCCGGGGCAGTATCACCATTGTAGTTCTTGAGCTGTAAAACCACAAACAAACTTATAAGAAATGCAGATAATTGCAAATACCTTGATTTACAAATTAATAAAAATATCAGAAGAAAGCAGGAAATAACAGATTAAACGTTAAAGTTGGTACTTTGTCATTTTAACCATCCTAGAGTATTTCCGCTCATAGGCTCAACTTCCACTTTTGCTATAAAGACTTGATTTCTTATATTCTTTGTTTTTACAGAATAAGAGCAGTAAAAATTATGCTATAATTAGAAAAAGACAGATCTCTATGGTTTTTAACAAAAAAGCAGCATTTCTTAATCTTTTAATCTTAAAAACAATTTTCTGGGACTATATAACATGGCTGGTTACATTTTTATAGCACAAGGACATAGAGCACAAGCTATATAAATGTCACTACATCAATAGCACACCGTTCAATCACAACTTCCCATGGAAATAAACCTTAGTGATTTTTCATAGAACCCCAATGACTTTTTATAGAACCCCTAGTGACTTTTCATAGAACCCCTAGTGACTTTTCATAGAACCCCTAGTGACTTTTTGTGGAAACTCCACAAAGTTTCACATATCCTGGATAAGAAACGTTGGTTTAGATGTTCAGACAAAAGGGCCTCTTTACCAGTTGTGAGCTCGTCGAAGTAACAAGCAGTCATTTTCATAGCAGCCTTGTTCATTCTGCATTCCCGAGGAGATAATGTTACCCACTGGAACGTCGACATCATTTGAACAGAGCAATTGTAGAAAGTCAACAATTTCAGTTCCTCCAGACTAAATGAAATGTTGAAGCTTGTTAACATCAAGTGCTTAACTTACTACAGGATGTAAAGACTGTTAACATTTCATATTAAAAGAAAAAGTTAAAAAATGGCAGGAAAGAAGTAACCTTAAAATTGAAGTACAATATTGAAATCTGTTAAAAAAACTTACTAATAGTTAAAACAATATTTAAAATTTTAACGTTGCAAATTATGTCAGGAAACAATAAACAGGGAAATGTTAATGATTAGTATCAAAATCCCAATCCAAAAAAAGCTTAAAAAATTCAAACATGAAAAGAAATTTATAATACAAAGTAGAAGTGCCAAAATAAAATTTGTGAGAAGGAAAATTATTTAAATAAAATTCTGATAATAATTATTAAAATAAAAAATTGTCAGAATTTATTAAAAAATTAAACTCTTCACTTTATTTTACTTATCAAAATAAAAATGATTAAAAGTTGTGTGTTAAATGTGTTAAAATAAGAATTTTTAAAAAATGCTAAATTAAATAAATATTAACAAATTTTGAAGTTAATGGTAATTAATAGTTACCTTTAAATGAAATTTGGTAAATGAAGACATGTCGATTATTCCAACACGTTCTCTGCAAGCTAAATATTCCTCGCGTACAGCGTCAAACCAAACTGGTTTCCCAAACGTAGCCGGAAGTGGCTGAGGGCATTCATCTCCTGACAAATTACGATTAAAAAAATGGCTAATCAGATAATCCCAACATTCTATTTCCATTCTCATTTAAATTACTTCAACAGCAATACTCAAGAAATATTCACATATAATTCCTATTCTGCTAAAGCATAAATTAACAACAGACTGCATTTCTACTTGTGTAATACCAATCCATGAAATTATTTTTAACTGAATTTCAGGAAAATGTTTGGTAGTATGTTCATACAAACGAACGAGAGAGATTCTCACTGTTACGATCTAACGACTTCTACAACAAGTCCTTATAAAAACCTCACACTATCATAATTGTTACGAAAACCTCACACCATCGAAAATGCTTTTCACATTGTAAGACCAACCAAAATCAGTCAAACTATTTTTTGTGGAGGGAGGGGGAGGGTTGTAGCAAGGGGCAGCTAAAGGCATGTTGTCAGGGAAGCTACAGTTTCCTGATGAATCCAAACAGGGAACCAAACCCCAGACCAGTAGTGTAGCAATGCAAAATTATGGGGAGGGGGAGTCGTTCAAGCGGCTTTAAGGATGATCATGTGATACGGCCTTAGAGAAAAGAATGTGTTTCGAGAGCCAATAGGGCTCCTATTTCATTTTCCTATGTCACTGTACAAGACTGTGGATAGTATAAAAAAATTGCATACATTCTACACTTTGAGACAAAGGTTTCTCATAAATAACATTCAACCATTTAAAACTAGATGATTTTAAGCGTGAAATATATTTATATCACATTGTCAGGAAGTTTCTAGACATGGCACATTAAGAAGTGATGTAAAAAGAGGCTTGGGAACATGGCGCTCTGCCCGTCCCAAAGCCTGTTTCCGCCAAGAATGGGCGAGGAAAACTTTTATATATATATATATGCATGAAGAAAAAATGAGTTGAACGATTATTACCTTAAAATGAAAATGTATTTAATGCTTCTTTCATACACATTCATGCTTTTGTAGAAAAATTTCTAATATCCTGCTGCACAACAAATGGTGATGTTGATTCATCATACAAGTGTTAGCACCCCTGTGGGAAATTTGCAAGGTCTGGATTTCTGGTAATCAAACGAGCAAAAAAGCGCGACAAATAATACTATTCAAATAATACAGTGGATTCAAGGACAAGTGGGACCTGTTCCAAGCCTAGCAGCTTCGCACTGTATGGGGCAACCAGATACAGGTGTGCGTGTGTTTAGGAAAACTCTTTATTAGGGATTTTAAAATCCCTTAGACATGCCTTATTCTGTTTGATTGCCACGTATTTTAAAATCGTATTGTATTCCCACATTATTAGGGAACCCGATGTCACTGACGTGACCACTCGATTTTCTGTTTTAGTCGTTATAGAAAAACACCTTCATATGCAATGACCATGGGGAGTTACCAAAATTTCGCTATACGGAAGTTCATTATATGAGGGTTTTACTGTATAAAGAAAAGACTGCAACAACTTTTCACAACTGCATCTGCAGTGAGAAGTCCACATAGCCTTCTGCAGCTTTCCACTGCAGATACAGCCATATTCCCAAAACTTCAGATATATGGCCAAAGAACTGAAACAAACTTTCACCAACTGCAGACATTTTTATCACATTTAATATCAGCTACTTTTATCCAAAATCAGCAAACACAAAAGCTTACTTGTTTTTGTAGGATCAAAATATAGCGCCCTTTCAAAACCCATTCTTTCACCGAAAATCGCACCAGCTGCATCTTGGTGAGTATATAACGGTGAACATCGAGTCTTGCGAGCAGTTTTGAACTCTGAGAGTAGTGGATGCCGTATGGCATAATGGCGCCCTGAAATGCACATCAAATCCCAAATAGTAAATTAATTAGAGTAACTTAGCTTATTGTAAGCGTTGATAATGATGCATGCATATGGTAATAGGCCTTTAATGCAAAATTAAATATATAGAATTAGGACCTCTGAAGAAAATTCACACATTAATTCCTTTGTCATATTTCTAAAAAAATGTCAATGGTTGATTAGTAATTAGCGTATGGTCTTGGAACCTTTAATAGTATTATTACAATAATTTATAATTATTGGCTGTTTTTGTTATTAATGATTAATGGTAAACAACCTCTGTTAACAGACACCCCTTCAGATAGGGTCAGCTGTTTTTTATAGTCAGATAAAAATTCTCCAGCAAGTAATTTCTTTCCAATAATGCCCCTCTTTTATGGGCCACTTTTCCTCTCAGGTAAGTGTCTGCTAATGAGAAGGCTTTACTGTATTATTATTAGTCATATTATTAGTAGCCATTATTATTATTGGTTTTGTTATTAGCCATTTCTGCAGGTAGATAAATAAAACACAATACTGTTGCAGTTAGAAATTGCATAATTTAATGTCGTGACAGCTGTTTCAGTAGCTTCTTGATACTTTTTTCAAACAAAATATACAAACCAAAAAAACTGTTGATTGGTAATGCTTGTCAAGGTTGCCACTATACGAGTTACAAGTTATGCTTCGGAGAAAAATAACCGGTTATTATTGGGATAGGAGAAAAGTATTTCTAAGATTGATTGTCAAGACTGCGGAAAATGCTACGTGGGCCAGACACAAAGGGCACTACAATTTAGGGTCAAAGAACACGAAAACTATGTACGAAAACAAGAATTGCTTAAATCTTCCATCGCCCAGAACTGTTGGAATCAAAACCATTGTTTCTCCTTCCAAGATGCCCGAATTACTGAATGCATTCACTTTCTGTCAGACCTTAATTTCTTCGAAGCCTTCCACATATTTCAAATGGGCAATGGAGCTATCAACGATCCTAGTGAAAGCATATTTTTTGCGGAATGCTACAAAAAACTGTTGCCCCATTAACTGTATTTAAAATCCTCATCAGTTTAATTTTGACTACTTTTCTGAACATTTCCACTGTCTCGGTGATCGGCGTTGTATCCAGAGACGTTTCTCCTATCCCAGTGAAAAACGGTTATTTTTCTCCGAAGCATTACTTGTAACTCGTATAATGAAAACCGTGACCAGTCAACAGTTTGTTTGGTTTGCATGTACATTTCATTTAAGAAAAGTAGCAAGAAACTACTGAAACAGCTGTCACGATATTAAATTATTTAATTTCTAACAGTGACAGTATTGTGTTTTATTTATCTAATATTTTTGCGCAGTGTATCATGTCAGTCGCCATTTCTGCAGCTTTTCCTTTCATTAGTAATTTGACATTATGATTAATTTAATTATTATTAGCTACATTATCTCATTATCATTGCAACTGATTATAATTATTATTGTTATCATTGCTGATTTTCATAATTTATTATACACCATCATTGATTATTACTATAATGTATCATCAGTGATTGTCGTTTCTCTAATATTACTATCATTATTAGTTAATGTCAGTTGCATGCAAACGACGATAAAGGTGTCAGACAATAAAACGCAGACTTCACTTACCAACTGCTTCACACACTCTTTCCTTCAGGAACATGGGATTGTTATGCAGGTGAATGAAACGTCTGATATCAAATGGAAGTAAGTAAGCTTCGGGTTCGCCTTTCGTTATCCAATCGGCAAGTTCTTTTCCGAGACCACCGGCCGCCTGCACCGGATTCCCATTCATTCCAACAGCAACGTAACAATTGTCAACCTAAAGAGGAATAAACTCCTATCAACTCCATTCTAGATCAAATGTTAAGAGTGCAGTTTGCAATCCTCTGTTGACAATTCTAAGTCATTTAGAAAACTAATGTCAATTAAAACATACTACAGTTGAACCTAATTGAAGAAAAATGCTCACAGGGACAAAAAAAAACCCTTTTATGTTAAAAGTAGTTCACGTTACCGAGGTTCGGCTGTAACTACGTTGAAAGCCTCGTACATAGATGCCAGCAAAAATATACTGTCTGTGACTCCATTTTGTGCCAAAACAGGAAACACTCCAAAAGAAAGGCCATGAGCCAACATGGATCAAACGTTCATTGTATGGCGCAAGGACAATTACGGTCATGACGTAATGAGATATACCATTTTCCGAGGAATTTGAATCTCACTTTCCTAGGAAACTAAACTATGGACCACACCGGAAAGGAACATGGTACTCTTTCTATGGCACCATTGCAATCATACCCATGTTAACAGCATAACAGATGAATATAACCTCCAAAATAAGATACAAATGATTGGAATTAAGCTAACTGGAGCCAAATCCAACACGCCAAGCTCAAAGGAAGTGCCTATAACAAATGGAAGGGAGTGTTTGTGAGTTTTATGGCACAAGGACAGCAAGGGCCATACTGTGCTGGGAACTACCTTTTCTGAGGAATACGAACTTGAACTATTTCCCAGACTATGGTCAGCAGCCAATCAGTAAGCATTTTTTTTTTTTCCACAGTTGAGGGGGGGGTCACACACTGGAAATAACTACACGTTAGGCCATAGGCACAACTTGAGAATTAAATATAGCGTAAACTGGAGGGGCAAAAAAACATTGCACGGAAAAAATACGATTTTGTCTCTTTTCTAAAAAGAAATTGGGGGGAAAGTGCCACCCCTACCCCTGACAAATTACACCTATGCGCTAAGCAAAAGCATTAACACTGCAAGATCCCAAAGGTGAGAGGGGAAATAATATAAGAGTAATAAGGAATGCACACAGTAATAATAGACAAGAAATCATACAATATTTTTTCTATGGTCAAGTGAGATTCAACATGTGTAGAAGTCCTTTGTTTATTTTTATGATTCAAGAGCAGCAATGTAACAAATGTAGGTCATGCTGCGCCGAAATCTACAATTCTCCGAGGAATCTGAAGCCCTTAAGCCTTAGGGTTTGTTTGTTTGGCTTTTTTATGGCGCAAGAGCATCTGGGCTATACTGCGCCACAAGCTTTAGCCTTAGCTGCACCTAAGCTGCGCCTTAGGGAATCAACCCCCTAGGACTACAATGAATAGTTAGTAATTTTCAGCCTTTTTGTGGTACTGCTAGGAATGGAGCACATGTTAATAGCACATTAGGCACATGTGTTACTACTGTAAAGAATAGGACCTATAAAATTATTTTTGACAATGACGTGTGCCCGTAAGACCCCTATGTAGCAAGTCTGGCATAAGTAAGCCGCCAAAAAAAGACATATCCAAAGATAATATCCTACATTCGCAAGTCTTTCTTGTTACCGTAAGTCACGAATACTTCCTTCGAAACATTTTGCACAACCATTTTTCAAAACAATTTGTGCAACATGAAACGACTATTAATAATTCTGTTTATACAAAAAAAAAAGCTGCTTACTTCTGCTGTTTCGCCAATAATCCAATGGCCATCAGGGGTGAATGTATGAGGTCCATTAATAACATGCTGAATATCGATTTGATTTAAAACGGGAATTCTGAGTCTGGCTTCATCGTATAATGGTTCTGTTCAAAGAGCAGTTGTTATGATGCATGCAAACTTTGAACATAAATTTATTTTTCCCCTGCACTGCAGTCCCTGAAGGACTCGGTTGGTTGATTAGTTGTAGTTTTATGGTGCAAGGACAGCAATGGTCATTCTGTGCCAATCAAGGTGGAAGTACCTAGTCCACTTGAATGTTGACCACAAGAAAATTATCAGATATACAATAAACTAGTTTCAGCACAATGCAGAAAAATAGTTAACAAAGTGTTATTTGAAAATCACATCCAAAACGAAGAGACGCAATGCTGGTATTTACTTCACAATAGAGTCAATAATGTGAAAGCCTTATTGCATGTTTCAACATACATTTTCTTATAAAACTAAGATATTATATAATAGCCCGCCCACAATACTCTATGGTTGGAAAACTACTGCGTCAAGTGCATATTGCTGTTTACAGAATAACACTTTCTCCGTCACCAATAAGTATTTATTTCGCTAAAACGGGAAGCATGGATGAGGCATATGACCTAAACTAACAACCCATGAATTAAACGAGTGAGATTCATGCGGAATGAGTAATACTACCGTGAATCATACATGATTCACATGATAATCAACATTTAAGAGAATGAAACAGTGAAAAAACTTACGAAAATGTGACCAATCCGATGATAATTCTTCAATCTCTAAATTTTCAGGAACGGCATCTGTAAACATAGGTTTAGCGTCTTTCCTGAAACCTCCCACCATAAATCCACCATCATACTCTCGACAGTATATGCCTCCATCGTAATCTCGCAAAACTAGGCAAGTGGGAGAAAACATTATAAAATCAAATTTAGATATCAGTTTAATAACCGAAATACAGGTTAAAATTCAAAATTAGAAAAAGAATGGTAATTTTTGAGCAGTATACTAAACTATTAGAAGCAGAGGTTTCTGCGCATGTTTACTATATTGCCACTCCAGCGTATGTTTAAATTTGACACTTTAATTCTTGCTATCTTCCAAAAAAGGTTTTCACAGGTAAACAAGCATTAGGAAAAATAAAAATACCTGTACAATGGATTGCATCCAAAATGTTGAAGCTAATGCATCAATTAACAATGTAAGGAAAACAAAGATATCCGCATTAATGAATTAATTCTAATTTTCTTTCTTTTTGGTTTTACGGCTCAAAGACTACAGTGGTCATGCTGCGCCGGGACCTACTGTTTTCCGAGGAATCCGAACCTCTTAAGGCCTAGGGAACCAAACCCCGGACTACAGTGAGCAGTGCGATCTTTATGAGATCTCTGAGTAAGCGTTCTTTGCACTGCTGGGAGTCGAACCCGGATTAGCGGCGCACTAGGAGAACGCGTTACCACACTGCGCCACCGCAGGGCGAATTAATTCTAAACAGAATTAAAATTTGAGTATGTGGTTTGAATGAAAACTAGAGTTTTAATTTAATTGCCTCTTAAACATAATCAAAGTAATTGTGTTAACTGAATTTTCTTCAAATTTTAGTTTGCATGTAATAATGTTGCCATCTGCTTTCATTAATCTTTGTTAGCGGTTAATACAAGTTAAGCTTTTCTAACCCGAAATACCTAAGACCAAAAATGTTCCAGACTTGGGATTTTAGAATACATGATACAGTGCTATTGAAAAGGTGGTTAGTTGTACTAACCACCATTGGTTGTACCACGGATAATGACATACAGAAGTTGTGAGCAAGTCGTTCTTTCATAGATAGCAATAGGTTACGTGGAGGAAGGGTTGGAAATCGGTCTAAATTTGGATGATTTGGTTCATGGACACCTCTAAAAGGTCAATTAAAAATGGACAAAACTCTAATGAGTCATAATCCTATCTCCAAGGGATACCTCGTATGGGTGAAGTTATAAATTTCGGAATAGAGTTGCTTAACCCGTAGACGCTTTATCAATTTGGGTCACCAATAAGCCATAATGAAGATCCATACGTACTTGGTACCGATGGACATACGCCTGGTGCAGCAGCTGTTAGGACATAAGGGTGTTCTGCAGAATGTATCGGGATTCGAATACAAGGATTACAGCTTTGGGCTAAGGGTCTTGTCCACTAAATAACAGAAATTTTTTATTTTCAAACACCAAGCTCAGAGGAGAAAAAACTACTACATAGTAAAAAATACATTATAATATGTTTAATGCAATGCTGTAAAATAATGGAAAAACCGCTATACTTTATACACATACTGCTAATTTCACTTGATTGTTTGTTTTTAAAGTATGAAGCAATGCCCCAGACCAATGAAAAATTTTATTTCAAGGATTGCTTTGATCTGTAATGAGTCGATAATATTGTTCCAGGTGCTTTACTAAAGAGCTCCTAAGTCATTAATGGAGAAATTAATGATTGTAATTAAGTTTGATGCAACACATTTAAGGTTGACGTCAAAATCTATTTCTTTACTCGTAGTAGCCGAAAAGTTTTTATAAAAGATGGTTTCAAAAGCAAAATAAATGATATAAGTAACTCGGCATACATATTACTATAAGTGGGGAAATATGATCCAGATATAAAGAACTTGGCACAATGTACAGCAGCAAAAATCTCGTTAATGTGTACGACAATGTATATGTCATGTTATAAGTTCATCTTTTTCTATTGTTATCTCTCATTACAAACTTCTTAGTACATCACCACCACCATGAATATGATTTGTAAAGGTTTAGCATGCACACACACAAAAAGATTCGCCGCCTACTACTAGGATATAATAATCATTAGCTGTATCATAGGGCATGAAACATTTTCAGAGAAATGAACGTATTTAGACAGAACGTAAAATCCTGCTAAAGCTTGCAAAAGACGATGAAACATAAAAAACGTACCATTCCGGCAGAAAGAACCAAATAATCGCAAGAAACCGAACCATGGTTAGTTACAACTCCAGTTACTTTCACGTTATCTGTAACTATTTCCTTCACTTTACAATCTTCAAAGTATCGAACACCTGATGGAAAAAAAATGACAAAGGCAATGAGCAGGTTGCCACATTCCAATTCAATTAACAGAAAAAAATTGTGTCGGAAAACGACAAACTATTTATCAATTAAATTTTTAAATACAATTGATTAATAGGCTTGTTGAGGATTTGTGTGCCTAGGGTCTTATTAAGGTTTCGTGGGGTCCTAGACAAATTTTTTTCCAGGCCTTTTGTTGTATAAACTGAACCTGCATAATTACAGTACGGCCTGTGTATAACGATCATCTTGGGACCAATGAAAATGCTCACTGTATCTCATCGCTCGCTAAGCGAGTTCTGGAATTTAAATTTTAAACTTTGAAAATAAAATCGGTACAGGTAGTATATTTACATCAACGTACATACAAAAAACACTGAAATTCGCAGAAAATGTCACAGAAATTCATTCCATCATAAAATTACTGTCCTAGTAATAAGGTCTGATTGGAGTAGCGAGAAGTCTTCACTATACCAGACTCCTTAAAAAAGCAGACCCTGGACATTCGTTTTGTTTGTCCATGCGATAATCTGGCCATGTATGTGTCACAACTGCTCAATGGCTCACATGAGATGGTCCCACAAACTGAACAGGACCTCAGTGCCATGATACATTTTCAAGCATGCATGGTGGCCAAGGTTCAACCCCCCTACCTCGTAAGGAAAAAACATTCGCTTTGCCATTAAAACACCGGAATGCCATCAATTCATGATTCTGCATGCGATTTCCATAGATTTTGCAATATTACACCCTGTTTATCTCAAAAATCTCTCTATCTCAAAATTTACGCATTTCCCAAAATAACTAATCGTTAATAAAGAACATGAAACCTGGAGCACAGAAGATTGGAAAAGGGTTATTTTCAGAGACGAAAGCAGATTTTGTCTGTTTAATGATGGTAAACAAAAAGTAGTGCATTGTAAGGAAGAGGAATTTCATTCATCCTGTGTTTCAAGTCAGGTTAAATTTCCTCCGAGTGTGATAGCATGTGGTTCCATGGGTGCCTATGGTGGTGTTGGAAGTCGCTGTTTCCTTAATAGGAATGTAAACAGTCCCTATTATGTCAAAACTTTTGCAGATCACCTCATTCCAAGTGCAAATTATTATTTTCCACATGGCAAGTACACTTACCAACAGGCTGGAGCACCATGTCATACAGCCAAGAATACTATGGCATGGTTGCAGGGACACAATATTGCTGTTCTGAAGTGGCCAGGCAATAGTCCTGACCTTAGTCCAATTGAAAACATTTACGAATAAATGAACAGGGCTATACAGCTGCAACGGATGCTTTAAGGAAAACAATTCATGGCGTTTGGTGTGCAGTCGCAGATGATGATTGTGAGTGGTTAGTGGAGTCCATGCCTCGTAGAATTCAAGAAGTTATCACAGCTAAGGGTGATTAGACCAAGTACTAGCACGAAAATTTCCATATTTTTGTCTTGATATTTAGAATTTCCATATTTTTGTCTCGAGTAGTGTGTACATTTCCTTTTTTATTAGCATTAAAATTTCATGCATTTTTGAAACTACAGAAAGGTTATGTAGCCAAAACATTGCAAATTAATAAAAAAAATATTCTTTTTGTATATGATCGTTTAAATGTCTTTTTTTTTTTTTTAATCACGCAGTCTGATTTTTTAAACATTGCCAAACTTTCGTCTCGAAGTGCACGCTCACGACATAAATTACTTTTAACATTAACTCTTTTCCAAGTACTTATCAAAATAAGTTAGCAATACAATCCTATCCTTTCTAGAAAAGCAAACTGCTTGATTAACTTGAGTAAATTTTTGATAGTGAATGCTCACGTTAACAAGGTTTGACTGTATAGGCTCTAATAATTGCTTAAACATCATGAAATACATTAACGATGAAGGCTTCTGAATGCCCGATCAGGTGAAGAAATATGGAAGCGATTGACTTAGACTCCTGGAGGGTGGATGGCTAAGCAGTCAATTCCTTTAACGGTATGTAGTAAAGTGGGCATACCAGGGCGATCTGAAATTAAGGAATGGAATCCACTTGACGGTAGAGTACTGGATGTGACAAATATATGGGAAATCAACCCTATTAAATACTTTAAACTTGGAGTTTCTGTAACCGCCCCGAAGAAGTAGTTTTCTGTCTCATAGCAGAGCTCATTTCAACTCAAGAGTTTGGAAAGGAAGAAAAACATACCGCGGGCTGACCTTGATCCAGTGACCTTCAGAGGCTTATTCTAGTACTTACTTCTGGGTCAACAGAGGTCCTGAAAGCCCGCCAACATATGCAGGCTTAATTTTGCTCTTACGATGCCAAATTTTATTCAACATAAATGCAAAGTTAAGTTCCACAATAGCGTAGTTGACAAACACGGGGATAAAAAATCAAAGACCACTGATTTTAAGCCAGCCCACAACATAGTCTTATTGCTGGTTGCAATTGCATTTGAATGTTATGCATGGCATTTACTTGAAATCAAAGGAATTTGTGCTGAATTTACTTGAAATTAGCAAAGCATGTATAACTTTCTTACATGTAAGATCTGTGAAGCATGCAAGTTAAATCAAACCTCTTATTCACTCCTATACATACCTGCACTTTGGGCAATCTTAGCAAGTGTTTCGCAGACTGCCAAAGAATTAACGACTGCGTCATTAGGCACCCAAATCCCACCCTAAAATCGCAAGAAAATGGCATTTGAATTTTACAACAGTAAGGATTTACTTGTAAGTGATATATTTAGATTTACTAAATTATTTGGTTATTATAATTAACTATAAACCTTTTATAAATCAAGCAACACTTATTCTTAAATGCCAATAACCCTCCTGTTTATCCTATAGTTAACATAGGCTAATAAAATTTGAAAACAAAGATGAATTTTAATTTACTGGTGAAAATGAACTGACACAGTTTAGAACGATTCATTGTGTAAGGTAAATTATCTGCATCAAAGTCTTTCATGTACTAAAAATAGCATTTTCAATTAATTCAATTCGTTTGTGCTTTCTTCAAACAAGTTTGTGCTATTTTGCAGATAATTTAGCTATAAATCAGGGTTGGCAATTTGACGTCGAAAATTAATTTTTGACGATGGTTTTAAACTTGGTTTTAACTGGTTAAAACCATCGAAAACTCAAAACTTTGGGATAAACAGATTTGATCTGAAATTAGTGAACCCTGCGTGTTGTATTATCAATATGCAGTATCCACATATTAAGTAGCATATGTTAAGAAAATGTTATAATTACAGTACAAATAGTAAAATTTTAATTTAAAAAGTTTAAATATTTTTTCTCTAAAAATACCGTAAAAATGAAGAAAAATAAATGCTAGTTACTGTTTTAAATGAATTAAAATACCAAAATTATTCTGAATTTATTGATGAAAACAAGGTTTTCTGAATTTTTCATTCTTTAAAGGTGCATAATTTAATATTCCAATTTGGTGCAGCATTTGGTAGCATATTGCAAGTTTTTAACTTTTCTCAATACTTAGTCGATTCCACAGTTTAGGATGAATAATTCCGAAATTGGAAAACATTCTTTCAATAGAAGTTGAATTGGCAAGTTGATACAAAAGAATTATTGCCAGTTCTGAAAATTCCAGATGCTGCATTATTCTTCTGAAACCTTCCCACTTTAAAATGCTTTTCCACCATGCAACAAGGTTACATGTTACATAGTCACACTGAAATAAGAGGTGGGGAATGGGATTTCTTGGGCTTCAAAGGTTATCAAAGTGGTAAACAATAAATAAATAAAATCGTTGACTTTTTCAACAGCAAAAACATAAGCAGTTTCCATTTGCTTATTCATGCTAGCCCGCATCCATATTTGGGAAGGATAAGGTTTTCACGTTCCTGTAACATTATGCTCAGGTTGCAAAACAGTGATACCAGTAAAAATGACGTCGCTGCTGATATATAGATCATGGTTGAAGTATGCTTGCTTTCTCTCCTACAAGCATACCTCACGTCGGATGCGGACTCAGTACAGACTAATTTTATTTAAATTTTGTCAGTATGGTAAAAGGCCATTACCAGTCAGTTGTTACATTAGGTAAAAATTTGAGTTAATTACTGTAACTAGATTGTTATTTATTGATGGATATACTAAGTGCAATAAACCTCTGTTCTGTTATTCACTTCATTCCTTGAATGCACCTACGTGGAGACATAACATATGATTCCGCATACGGGTCATTCCATGTCAAATCACCCAAGCTCACAACCAGACCATTTCAGATTTTTATAAAATTTGGCTCATTTGTTCCACTTGCAGAGAAATGAATAAATGCCCAATAATTAGTCCCTATTGCTATTAGTTTCTGAAATACACAACTTCGAAAATGGGTTTATAGTTCAAATTTTAGCCTTTCTTGTACGAAAAATTTTCTCATAACTTCCATCCTAATTAATATAAAGACTTGATATTTGTATCTTTAGAAAGTATTTAATGTGGGCTTTCTTATGATATGCCACATGAATATATAATTCAAATTTTTATTTTCAAGGTCAACACCTTTGACTTTATATATCTCAAAAAAGGGTATTTTAGTTTTTTAAAAAAAAAAAATAGATGTAATTCTTGCATTTATTTTCTACTATATCTAAGAATCTCATTCTGGGACCGCCAGGGGATATCGAGTAATTAATTTAAACATACTGTGCATGTACCCATTTTCATTCAAAAATTATATAATGCACTTGTTTTCTGCCATTATTGTTATTTTAATTTTTTTTAGAAAATTATATGTTACTCTTCCATTTATTTTCTACAATATCTATGAATCCCATTCTGCGACCGCCATGCACTACTCGAATATTCGAATTAGAAATTACATTTATATACCAAAAATGGCCTTGCATGCACATTTCTTAAAAAAAAAAAATACTTACAGATTTTGACAAATGGGTTTTTGGCTGCACTCCGAGTCCTAAACATGCTTTGTTAAAAAGAGTTTTACATATTTTTTACCGATGTTATTTATTGACCCATTTCACATAAGTAGAACATTCTCCGAGGGGAGGGGGGGTATGTAGTAGGATGGACATTTCAATAGAATTTTCTGGAGAACAGTGAAACGTAAAAATGTGCTTAATTTTGTTATCCGTTATTTCCACTCACTAACAATTTAACTAAAGCAACTATAGACGTTTCACATCAATCCTTCAGTTAACAGATGGCTGTCAATGTGGGTTTGGTCATTAAAGTTATTCAGTCAGAAATATTATTAAAGTTATTCATTATTATTGTTATTCATTATTATTCATATTCAATGATATTATTATTCATATTCAATGATATTATTATTCATATTCAATGATATTCATATTCAATGTTATTCATATTCAATGTTATTCATTATTATTCATATTCAATGTTATTCATTATTATTCATATTCAATGTTATTCATTATTATTCATATTCAATGTTATTCATTATTATTCA
>QLNU02015360.1:208338921-208367207 GCA_006491805.2 Dysdera silvatica | reverse complement strand
AAAAAGTGTTTTCTAAATAGAGGTTAGGCCGTGGAGATTTTACTGTATCCTGAATAACAAATCAAACGTGCGAACTTACCGCTATCGATTTCTTTGTTTACAAATAAGTCTGTGTTGCCATTTCTATTTTGCGAAAAGTAATCTCCAAAATTATTGCCTGATTGGCTATATAATATTACATTTTTCACGTTTTCTTTAATTTAGTACAGTTTATTTCAATTACTTTTTAAGGCAATTTCTTTTAGCATATAGGACTATTTATGACAGGCAAACTTTTTTAATCGGTGTAGTCAAAATTATTTTAAATTTAATTACAGATTTCCGAAGAATTATTTTGGCTACAAGAGAAAAACACTCATGAAACGAATTAATAAATCGTTCACTAATTCGGTCAACAGTAAACGAATCTCACTGATTTGTTCAAGCGATTTTGCACATATGATGTCCAGCAGCGTAAGTAGATGATCTTGCGCCCCCATGGCCGCGAATATATTCTCCCCTACGAATTAATTCAGCCGATTTTACTCCCACCCTCCTTCGCGTGGGCCTTCCACGCCACCCACTAGCTACGGCCTTGATGATGCTATCTACATTCATACTGTGCTTGCTTATTTTCTTTATTTTGCCGACTGGTGTTAAATTCTGCATTGGTTAGTAACATTGCTTACATCATGCCAAACACAGGTGACGAAACTTTTCAAGGCTGGGTGCCAAGTAAGAGCGTAGCCAGGATTAAATTTAGAAAACGTTTACAGCATTATAGGGGTTGAAAAATATTTACAGCATGCATCGATACAATCACAGCATGAAAGCTCGCAGCCAAGTCCCATTAAAAATTTAGTTTCGGGTAGGGGACCGCTCCCTAAGGTTCCCCCATGGTGCCAATACTGACTGAATGTTTTTAATCACTCTTCTCAGGTGTCGTCAGTACTTGCGTATGAACATGCGCGTCATGGCTTAAAGTAGATACCTGAAATCATAGTCATATGCAAAAAAGTTCATGGGGAGGGGGGGATTACAGAGCTACAACTTAATGTACTTATATGTATACATACAAAAATTCCTCGGAAGGGAGAGCTCTATCCCCCCCTCGCATATGCCAATGCCTGGAGTGCTGTTTCAAAGTTTAAAAATTTTTGTACAACCGAATGAATTCCTCCTGTGATAGTTTCCCTACTTTTATACAAGGCTGTCCTGAAGAAAATTATTGAGAGTATGCAGTGTTGTCTTAATTAAAGAGTATTGAAATTGCGGGGTAACTCTGGACTTGGTGACGTCACAGCGCCGAGCTGACTGGCATTTGACTGGTCGTCTATCGCCTATCCAAGCCCAAAGAGGCAGTTGCTATTTTCATTAGTTTTTCATCCCTCTCTTGGTTGCACGCAGAATATGATTTTGAGGCTTCAGGAATTCAAGGGATTTTCCTCATTTGTTTCCATTCAAGTTTGTAAATGACTTGAAAAAAAACTTCTTTTATATGAATTCATTTTACAATTTAATTCTCCTAGTTTTTCGTTTCGATTTTCAGATTCTGACAGTGGTGAAGCCATCTGTTTTATATTGTAAATCCGCCTTTGGTCCTAGTAGGAAAACCAATAGGTGGCACACATGCTATGCGGGCTTCAATAATTACGATTTTACCACCTGTAGGCTGACACATTTTCCCGCTTAATCTTACCTGAAAGGCTAAATATAACTAGAGAATTAACGTTTAATTTAACGCCACTAGCAGTTATTTGAGATTCGTCTTTTCGCAAGTATTCTTCGTATGTTTGGTGATTTTTGAGCCTTTCTAGAGGCAACGCCATTGGCAGCTCTCTTCTTTATCAATGTCTAGTTACGGCTCTGAACGCAACAATTTGAAATTAATTCAACTGGTCACCAAAAAATACAGCCCCGCCTTTGCAAATTCCTCATTGACAAACTGTTCCTGAAAAGTTGCAGCCGTAGGCTGTAGCCCACATAGCCTATTGGTAAATCCTCCACTGACTAGGAGTTTAAATTTGCTCTGACACTAATATTTGCTTATTATTTTTCAGACTTAATGAGGGCGTATGATACTTAATTGTTTGAGTATCCAAAGATTGTTTGTTGGTACGGAAATATTGTATTGGTCTAAACCAGGAACGTAGCAATTTAAAGGCAATGCGGGCTGACGCAGCTTCAAGGAATTATCAATTCATTCGGCGTTAAGGGGAACAATGTAGTTTATTGTTATTCAATGTGGGCTTGGGCCTCCCGAGTCCCTTCCTTTTCTAGAATGATCTAGACATGTTACTATGTAAATGCCTAAGCTCTACTTATATTGTTAGACACTCATATTTCGCTTGTTTTGGAATCACTAAACAGACGGCAAACATTTCCTTGCTATTGCCCTATTCAAAGTCTGCGATATTATACAGACACGTCCATCGTTTCCCATCTAGAACGTTAACAGCTATGTCCTTAAGAGGTCACAGGACTAATGAAATTTTAAAAAAAAAATTTAAAACACTTAAAAGTCACGCCGGATTCTTATGAACGTAAATTTTAAGACCAACTGCATTTAAATCCGTCCATTATTTCGTGAGCAATTACATGAAACGTAGACCTTTAAAATATGTATTTTAGCGTCAATATATATTTTCAACGTCAATTTTCTCAAAATGGAGATTTTACAGCTTGCGCTCACCATTTCTGGAAAACCACTTGTTATGTAAGAAAGTTGGCATACATATATTAAACTTTGCATTACACGTAACAAAAACCTAATATTTTGAAAATATATTGTGCATATTTTTTTAAAATTCATTTTTGATGACGAATATTTTCTTAAAATCAGTAATTCAAAAATAAAAATTTTAGTAATAATTTTTTCAATATCGAATGTCTTTTTTTTTTTTAGGTTTGTCATCCTAAAACTCTTATTTTCTTTAAAGTTTTATTTATTTTTATTCATTTATGCGACGTTATTGAGATTAAATCTTGCGCGCAGTGTACACATGTTGTAATTTTTACGTTTAAACCTTGACTTGCATAATTAAATTTCTAAAATGGAAAATCTCAATTCATATATTTATCAAAACCTGCACATAAAGACAAAATTACATTTAACACATGCTTAAAATTTTTAAGGTTTCTATTGGATATCTTTAATGTTATAAATTTTTAAAAATGGTGCAGTTTTGTGTTGACCAAATACATTCAAAGGTCCTGTGCCCCCTTAAAGGCCATCGTTTCTACCATTAGCATTTGTCTTTTCTCTCTCTCTCCTTGGGCTTACTCCATCTTTCTTATTCTTTTTAGTAAATGATTCTCTTCCCAGAAATTGCCTGTATATACGTTGTAAATAAGCGAACATAATGTCACTTCCTGCATATAACATAGGAAGTGATATAATGTATAGAAATCTAATATATATATATATAACTGTGGGTTGGGACACTCATCCATTTACACATGAGACGCCATGAATGTGTAGACTGTGGCGCTGGCGCATGCATAAAGATGAGGAGCACACGAGAAAGGTGAAGCAACCAAGGTGGAGTGAGGACGCATAACAGTGACGCTTACAACGACTTTGTGTAGTAACTGTAGAAATTAGTCATTAAAAGACATATTATTTATCCATATAGTGGATCGTTCTAAAGCACAAGTCCAACGTATATTGTATCCAACACTCATAATAAATGATGCATCTCCGATTAATGAATAATATTTTGCCATTCACATTTTTTAGCCCAATCTAGGTCTTTTTTGGCATAAAAGAAAAGGAGACAACCGCCCTCGCCCGGAATCTAACCGGAAACCCTCCGTAAAAACCGGGGTGTTTTCACCAACTCAGCCACCAAGAGAAACAGGAAGGATCCTCTCTTCCTTCGTATGTAAGGTTTTTCAAGATATTGTATTTCAAGATATTTAGGGTTACCACAATTGCCGAACAGTCAAAACACGAAGCCACCATGCTTTTTGCACTTCTTTTGTTGGGAGTTGAGATGAATAATATTTTGATACCCATGCTTTTTAGCTCAAACTAAAGCTGCTTCGGTACAGAAGAAAACGATACAACCTCCCTGGTCGGGAGCAGAACTGAGGTCAAGCGGCGTAACGTGGGTTGCCAGCGCCCAGGAAAAGTTAAGTACTGTATCCGCTAAAACCCATTAGCACCCCCACTTTCACAAGTCCAATATTGAAATTTTACGCCACTAAGAGTTTTGCGCCCGGGATTTTCGACCCGGTGGCACCCCTCCCCGCTCTACGCCGGTACTGGGGTCTGTACCAATAAATAACCTGTAAAAAAAAACACTTCAGTTTAAGCTAAAAAAACTAAGTCAAAATATTATTCATCTCAACTCCCCCACGAAAAAATTACAAGAAGCATGCCCCGGTGGCTTTTCGTGTTGACCATTTGTCAATTATGTTAGTCCTAAGAAGAGCAATAATATAAGACCTTATATACAGGGTGGTTATAATTGAACTCGGCCTATTTAGAGCACCCTGAAGCTTGAACTGTTCAGCGGATTTTCACCAAAATTGGTATATAAATCATACAAAGGATGCGGGGAAAAAAAACTTCAAAGACGTCGCATAGGGGGCGCTTTTCAGCTCAATACTGCAAAAGCAATCTCTAAACTGACCAACACGCAACACAAGTGACATTTTTAACGTTTAGTAACACTTACTGCATCGAAACATTTCAAATGAACATTGCGCGAACAATAACAGAACGCCAGCGCTGTAGGCGTACAATGGAAAACAATTGTTTCACATGCAGATAGTGCGTAAAGAAATATGACATTTAAGCAGCTGTTAATCGTGTACAGGACGATGTAATGGGTGTTCCTCGATGTGGCCGTCATCATTTATTTGTAACAATTCAAGCCAATGCAGAATGTGTTCAACAGCGCATCGCAACTAATCCTCCGTGATGCTTCGCACATGCAGCGTTATGGAATTCTTGGATTCTGCTAACATAGCAACACTTCCACAATAAACCAAATTCTTTAAATGATCCCACAACTAGAAATCGGACGGAGTAAGATCCGACGAACGTGTACCAGTGATTAATAAAAGAACGACTGATAAAGCGCTCACCGGTGAGATGCTGGAGCAAAAAGTTTTGACGGATCGTGCGACATGTGGGTGCGCACCATCTTGCACGAAAATGGTAGATGTAACGCACTGTCGTTTCTGTAGTTGCAGCAAAGCAAACGCCTAGAGCAATGCTTCCCAACTCAATTTAAGCCGCGGACCACTTTTCCACTTCAATTGTACCCGCGGACCACTTTGAAAAATTCTCACGAGCTGGCTGCAAGACCTTAATAAAAAAGGGAACCGGGTCTTTTTTGGGGAAAATGTGTTTGTACAATCTTTCTTTGGTAAAAAAAAAAAAAGAAAGAAAGAAATAATAAACAGAAAAAAAACACCTAAAATCTAATGATAATGCAGTCAAACCTCGTTAAGACGAACACGCTTAAGACGAATTACTTTTAATACGAACCGTTTTCTGAAGTTCCGTCAGATTGTAAAATACTACAAATATGCAATCAATTTCATTTTTATATTTAATTTTAATATTTAATAATAATTTTTATAAGCGTTTTTATTAATTATTATTTCTTTTTAAATAATGACCCGTCTCGCGGACCATTTGGGACTCTTTGGCGGACTACCACTGGTCCACGGACCACCAGTTGGGAACCACTAGACTAGAGCAACTTACGGTACCAAAAGGCTGTTATAGAACATTTGTCAGGATCATAATTTTTACAAGTGAATGATAGCGGCCACATTGAGCAACCTCCATTATTGCATCATTCTGTACACGATTAACAGCTGCTTACTTGCTGCATTTCTTTACACTCTATCTGCATGCGAAATTTTTTTTTTTCCTTTGTACGCCTTCAGCGCTGTCGTACTGTTATTGCTCGCACAACGTTCATTTGAAATGTTTCGATGCAATAAATGTTACTAAACATTAAAAATGTCATTTGTCTTGCGTGTTAGTCATTTCATGGGTTGCTTTTGCAGTATTGCGCTAAAAAGCGCCCTCTAGCGGACTTTTTTTCCGCATCCTTTGAATAGTCTGTATACCGATTTTGGTGTCAATCCGTTGAACGGTTCAAGCTCCAGGGTGCTCTAAATAGGCCAAGTTTAATTATAACCACCCTGTATATGGGGAAAAGGAGCATCATTCCTGTGCCTTGATAGTCTAGTAGGTTAGGGCACTCCAGTTCATACAAAAGATCCTTAGTTCGATTCCAGCCAGGATAGTTTTCTCTTTTTTTTCTTCTTCTATACCACGGTTGTCCAACATACGATTCGCGGGCCACAATCCGGCCCACTGACCATTGTTTGTAATAAAAAAAATATAAAACAAGTATCTCTCTTTTTTTTTTTTTCAGGAATAAAGAAAAACCGCTGAGGTAGCATGGGTGACCCCTTTCCATATCCCGAAATAAACAAAAAGTTAGAAGAAACTCTGAGGGCAGGGTTTTTTTTTAATACGGAACACTGGACCGCGAGGTCCGTGTAAAATGTTTAAGTGCACTGCTGCCCAAAAATGGTTGGTCAACACTGAATGTTATATACAGTGGCATCCGTACAGCGGTGTAGCTTGGATTGCCAGCGCCTGGGGCAAGTTAAGTATTGCGCTCCCTATAGCCCGTTAGCACCCCCTCCCCCTTGATCAATCCAATATTAAAAGTTTGAGCTTGTCCCCTACGCTACGATAGTGCATCCATATGAGTAGTTATGGGGGGAGGGTGCTGAGAAAAATCTTTAACTCCTTCAAAGCTGTCAAACATTTTACTAAATGCATAAGATACTAAGATACTGCAAAAATAATTGATACTGCTTAATAGTTAGCAATGAGCTAAAAAGTACTTTATTTTAAAATGTGACTAAAACTTTTGAAAGCAAATGTACAGCAAAATCTGGTACCGTAAATTAAATTTTTAAAAATGGGGGGTCAAACCCCTGCCTTTTCATATAGGCGCCCATGCTTCTATACAAAAAAAGCTCTAATTTGAGCTAAAAAAAAAATACATGGACGTCAAAATATTATTTAACTCCGCACGAAGAAATTACAAAAAGCATGCTCCTGTGGTTTCATGTCTTGACTATTTCGCAATAACTGTATTAGTTCTGAGAAGAGTAATGTCAGGGCAGCCCTTAAACAGGGGCGAGCGGGGCCCGGGCCCCGCAAAGCGCAATTCTCAAATTTTCTTCATATTAAAAATTTCCCCCAAAATCCTATTGCTTATACTCTCGCATTTTGTGTCATCTAGTGTTCATACATTTTTCCATTTTTTTTCTTACTCGTATATGTATGGGCCCCCGAAATATGTTTTGCCTCGGGCCCCGCATTAACTAAGGACGGCCCTGGGTAATGTAGTGGAGTCTCGTTAAGTCGAATCATGTTAATCCGAAAATCCGAACTTTTTTTTTAGTCAACTGGATTTTTTTTTTTAACGGTAGCCGACTGACAAGACGCATATGAACAGCGCACTATGTGTTGCCAACTGATTGAAATCATGGGCGTAGCTAGGGTTTGTAACCCCCCCCCACCCCAATCCAATAGCCAACAGCAAGTCCAAGAAGTTTTTTAACTGTATAATTAAAAAAAATGAAAGATAGTCCTCAAAAACATTTTGTTTTTTATTTTTATAAATCTAATCTGCATCTCACAGATACACGCACACGTGGTAATGTTTTCGTCGTTGGGTCTGTGATTTGAACGCCACCTACCGGTACGTTGAACCGTGAATAGAGGACGGAGAGACATACAGCTCATCGCGAAGTCACACACACACACCAAACAATTACAGCATAGTAAATTCTACAGTAAATATTTCGATTAATCCAGGTATTCGTTAATCCGAACAGATCTCGATAGCAAGTAGTTCGGATCAACGAAACTCGAACAACGAAAGTATTACTTAACCTCGAAAAGCATCCTATTATTGAAAAAAATTTAAAAAAAAAATTAAAGATAATTTTTTTTCATGTTTATATATATTATTTAACTCATTTATTTCAAAACTTAATTCTTGCTGCGTTGTGTCGAATGCTCCGGTGATTTGACAGCATGCCGGCGACTATATCCGCTGAAGAATTACGGCATCATTTCCTATATCCTTCCGTAGAAATATTTATTTTTATTGCCGAATTTTCCATCTTTTTCGGACGTGCGTGAAGAACGCGTAAAATAGGAAAATGTATAATAATACATAATAATGCCTTTTTTTCCTTAATGAAATTTTACAAAAAAAAAAAAAGTTTTATAAAAATAAAATTCAACGAGTGAAATTAAGAATTAGAAGGCGCCACTGTGAGTACGAAATTTCCAAATTTAATACATATCGTCGTATATAGAGGACTGATTATTTAGAAATTTCTGGATCAGCGACCTCGAATTTGTGTAACATAACCTTTTTTTATGACGCAAGGAGTGCAAATGTCACGCTGCGCAAGCACTTACGGCTTTCAGTGGAAATTGAGTCTTTGCCGTGTCAAAGAGCCAATGAGCAGTTAGTCGAGAAGCATATATATTTTTTTTTCATTATTGATAGTCGAACCCGTATTAAAAGTACGCTAGGTTAGCGCGTTACTACTGCGCTTCCACAGGGTACCCTTCACAGTCCGTTCACAAAATGAAGTCCAGTGAAAAAGCCGGTTTTGTGGCGTCCACACCTGTTATTTCTGGTTATTTAACAGGACCTTTTTGTGAACGGACTGTAATCCACGACGGTTTGTTTGTTTTGTGGTTTTACGGCTCAAAGACTACAATGGTCATGCTGCGCCGGGACCTACTGTTTTCCGAGGAATCCGAACCTCTTATGGCCTAGGGAACCAAACCCCGGACTACAGTGAGCAGTGCGATCTTTTTATGAGATCTCTGAGTAAGCGTTCTTTGTACACTGTTGGGAGTCGAACCCGGATTAACGGCGTACTAGGCGAACGCGTTACCACACTGCGCCACCGCAGGCAATCCACGATGGTTTGATAAATACGATCAGAGAATGAAGACTAGGATGATTGAGCCATATACTGAGAGAAAGAATAATCTACTAGAAAGAATAATCTATTAGAAAGAGTAAACCAGTAAGAAGGTCACAGGAAGATAAAGACTAACACCACAACAGTGAAGACCTTTAATACTTAGCCTTAGTTTGACGCTAAGCTATGCTTTAAATAGGAAAACACAAAAGCGTCTATAAAAGAATACAACGGCTGACCAAGGTTTACTAGCAAAATTTTGGCACTAGTCCAACATATATGAGGCACGTTTCTCTCGAAACGTGCGTCGAACCATCTTTTAAATTTGGTCCTACGCCAAAAAAAGGTTATATATTTTTCATCATTATTATATTTGCGTAGTGTTCGTCACTCTTCCAGTCCTAATAATAATAATAATCTTAATTAAAATTACATTAATTAATAATTATATAATATATATCATTATATAATTTTATAATAATTATATATATAATAATATTTTTAATTATAAATTAAATTAATTAATAATCTTAAGATAGGATTCCGCTTTTCTTTTACTTTGGACTAGTGAAACAAAAAACTAATATCATGTCTCTAACCCCGAATTGGCAAATAGCGAGGAAAAGATTATTTGCTTAGGAATTTTAAAACACACTTTCATATGAAATAGGACTGACACAAAATGGCGTCTTAACGTGAATTCCCAAACGGTGGTTTAAGGAGAATTCCGAATTGACTGTTTAACCCGACTTCCGCATTGACAGCTTAACAGGATTTCCAAACCCGGCTGGGTTTTTTTTTGTTTTTTTTTCGGAAATCAACGCAAGACTTCCAAGTTGGTAAATTTATGGAGCAAGGGCACTGGCATAGCGATGCTAATGCAAAAAATGCAGTTGCATCGGGGCTCTTGCCCTTGGGGGAGGGGGGCTTTGGAAGTCAAGGCTCCTTAGATAGCACAATTGTGGGATCCTGATATTGGGGGGGACCCCTACCAGCGATTGCATTGGGGCCCAAATTTTATAGCTACGCCACAAAGCAAGGGCAACTAAGATCTTGCTGCTCCGAGCAAAGATCCTGTCGCGTTAAAGCACTGACCGTAGTATGTATCGAACTTCCAACATAAATATTTTTTTTTTCTGTTCTTTCGCATGAGGGTCTCACTGCACTAATAGCTCGAAATACAGTGTACTCGCGTTTTTACGAACCTCCAATTTACGAACTACACGTTTTTACGAACAAAGAAGTTTGTCCCGAAAAGTATCCCGTAGAACTACTGTGGAGTTCAGCTCCAATTTACGAACTGAAATTTTAGAAAAACTCTTTTTTTTTTTACGAACTTAGTTTCATCACTTTTTTTTTTATGTTTTTCTTCGGATGCCGACCATCTGAACGGACTCCAAAACTACAATTGATTGGACAACCCATGGATCAGGGTATTTTCCATTGTTTTAAACAAAAATATAGGCAGACGCTTCTGAAAAAGGATTATTTTGAACCTGAAACTTGAAAAACGACACGATTGTGCATCGATGCAATGCATTTGTCAGCCAGCCTTCCAAGCAACGATTGCTAACTAATTTCGGCACGCAAGATTTGCAATTCCAGTACACGAAACCTCCAAGAGCGATCCTGGAACAGACGAAGCCTTAATGCAGTAACTTCGTCGAAGGGACCCTCAAGTTCCTGAAGACTACTTTTAAGGACTTTCTGATTCTAGATGACAATGTACAAGCATGCAGAGAAGTAATATCAGATGATGAAATTGTCAATCAAGTGCTGAAGAACAATCGGACGAGGAGAGAGATTAGTTGACCTGTTTATAATATATATAGGTATATTTGTTAAGCTCAAACATCGTAAAAGCTCAATGAGTGAAAAAAAAAAAGACCACAACGCATTGTGGCCGTTTCAAAAATGCCAAATCCAAGGGTTAAAAAAATCTCCAGACATGTCAGGGGCGTATCGGGGTCGACCCGAAGCCCCATCCTTTTTCTAAGCTACTATTGGAGATACGACTACAATATTCCGTATTCAGAGAAGGTACGTGAGAGAACTTCAAATGTCACATGTCAGGGCCGTATAGGAGGGGACCGGAGCCACAATCCCTTTTCTAGGCTGCTGTTGGGGCTACTACTAGTTGCAAAATAATTCATTTTTATGTTTGGGCTACAAATAGTTCAAATCCGCTACTTTTGGAGCACAGTTTGCTACTTTTTAATCTTCAGATCCTGACCTTACTGGTTTCGGATTGTCTTTTTTTAAGGCTTCCTCCCGATCCGATTCTGTTCCTCAGCCCCTACAGCAATGCACACGCTAAGACAAAGCGTTCCGGCACTGGTTGGAGTGCCTTGATTAAATCAAAGTAATCTAGCACTGGTGTTCCGGCACTTCTTAATTTACGACAACACTCCTGATCTCAAGACCAATGATCAAGGAAGCCAAAGAATGGCTGTTAGGATTGAGGGTTTTTTTTTTTTTTAATCAGAAGTAATTCTGAGACGCTTGCCAGCAATAACTCTATGGAATCGTGTATTTTACGAAATGTTTTTATGAAACAAACAAAAATTACTGATTTTCTTTGAATATGTAACAAATAAA
Source organism: Dysdera silvatica (assembly GCA_006491805.2). NCBI lineage: Eukaryota > Metazoa > Arthropoda > Arachnida > Araneae > Dysderidae > Dysdera > Dysdera silvatica. The sequence goes on along the minus strand of QLNU02015360.1, from coordinate 208,355,630 downwards.
GGTGAATGCAAATTGCATTTTTCCATTTTCAAAGCAATTCCCATTTAAGAACTTTTTTTTATGGTCCCCACGAGTTCGTAAAAACGGGAATCCACTGTATATAGTTTCATAATCTACTTCTTCAGCAATTCTTTTCACTTCGTCCAACACACCTTTAAAACTATCATCTGATATATCCTCTTCAAAGTTAACCATTGACTTTTTTTTTTAAACATTTCTATAATTGTCGGCAGAAGTACATCCGTTTTTTGCATTGAATTGGTTACAACATTTACATTAGTTACTATACTACATCAAATTACTATGCAATATATGAATCTGAATATATTTTTAATATTATAGGCTTAGCTAAATAGTGATTAACTGGATACCAAAATAATACGTAGTGTCAAATATTTAATGAGCAGATAACAGTATACTGGGTAGATAACAGTATAACTGGGATACAAATACCATATAGTTGGTTGGTATACTTTTATAATTAATTTAAAAAACAAATTTCTCTTGGAGTTTTTTTTTTTATCTTGGCGTCGCGGGTTTCGTTGCACTCTCGCTTGGCGTGACTCTATACTTCTGTGGTCTACCATTTTAATTATTAATTTTTAGATCAAATTAGCCTTTCATCAAGTATAATTAATATTAATGGGTATACCAAAAATATATATATATATCTAGAGACTCGTCGTTAGAAGAAAGTTCTCAATTTTAAATTTTGAACTAATTTTAACAGTGTCTTATTTCAACTATTCTTAAGAAACACAGTGTTTAATATCGAATCATTATAAATTAATATCCATTTAAATATTGTATTTAAATTTATTTACATCAGTTAAATATTTTTACTAACTGCGAAGATGGTATTTGTTTTTTTACTAAAATGAAATACCCTTTTGTTATTGAAAATTTTATTTCTGAGAACGTTTCATTGGTTTTTGTATAAGTCTACTAGATCTTTTGAATTTTTTAGTAAATATCGAAGGAAATGAAAAATATGTACATATTATAAAAGCAACATTAAGGAAATAAAAGATGTGTTCAAAGATAACAAAGAAATTTAAATAAATTTTTGTCACACATAGACCTACACTCGTTACTTTTACGTTGATGATTTTTATTCCTATTACTACAGTCGAACTTAGTTAAGACGAATTACTTTTAATACGTTTTATGAAGTCCTGTCAGATTGTATGGCATACTATACTTTCCGGATAAGACAAATTACTGTTAATACGAACAAAATTTCTCTTAACGACTGTATTATGCTAGCACAAATAGAGATAGCCAACCAATATAATCTTTGATTATCACTAAATTAGTAATCCAAGTTTCGGGAGTTTCTAATGGGCATTTGATAATAGCAATTTAACTTACCGGAATGGCAAAAAATGGGATTCGAACAAAAGGAGTAACAGCCGGGAGTTCGAACTGAAAGCTAGCCATCAGAGGAAAAAAGCGCGTGTTTACGAAATTCAAAATTGCTTTGTCATGTGATAGGAAAACGATGAATGTCAGGAGAGCATCACCGACCGAAGTTTCGTCGTTTTAGTCTATTTTTGTAACCATGGAGAGTGAATTGGCGTGGGGGTTTTATGAGCTCTTGTTCGCGGCGTGATTCCGTGGATCGATTCGAACTCTTCCTCCCTCTAGCGGACTACTCAGGAAACACCACTTGGCTAGGACAGGCACTCTCGGCACACGCAATATCCTCTCAGACAGTAACCAACACGGGTCTACGCGTGCCTGAAGGACGTTGAAGGTCGTTGTCGTCAAAGTGCCGGTATTTATAATGCGCGCGATCGGAGGATAGTCGAAGTACATCAGCGACACTTTTCGGATGTTCTACGAGCCACAATCGTCATCGTCTCGACATGTTGGAAAGGTCTTTAAGAGCAGCTAAAACGGTGAGTTGAGTTTTGTTTTGGCTGTGCTTGTCATGAACAAAGATAGAGGGTACCTACAGACTATAACGTGTAGCATTAATCTGAGTAGTTGTAGACTCAGGGCTGAATCCCTAGCGCGTGCTTTGAATAGCAGGTTATGGTCAACGAGAGGACTGAACATTGAAAAACAGAGGACTGGCATATACGACACTTATTTAACAGTTGATTCTGAAAACAAAGGGGTAGCCTCTAGCAGCAGTATGGCCAACGTAGTGAACCAGCCTCCGAGGATTCAACTAGCATCGTTTCAAGGCAATCTTGACAACCAGATAATGATTGGCCATGGGTGGATGAATGAAATGGCGACAGAAGACAATGAAGAATTGTTTGACACACCACCATGTTCCTCTCCTCCCAGTCCAGCTGATGACTATGAAGATATCATCGTCAATCCTCCAACTCTTAACAGAGATCCTCTTCCTTTCACCACAAAATTCCTTCGAGATGTTAAACATAGCGATGCTTTTTCAGACAGTTCAAAACTAAGGGAACGGCTTCGACAGTACGCTGATGGCTTGTTGGCGTCAGCAGACGATACCACCGAAACTTTTTATGATGCCAGTGAAGATGAGCGTTCACCTGAACCTAATCAAGTACGAAGTTCCGAATCACTAACAGACAAGTCAAATTTTCAGAATCTAAGATCCGACTCGATTTGTTTAGTCGTCAATAAAACTGCAGACGAGTGTCATAATGAAACGGACAAACTTAACCCGAAGTGCTCTTGTTTCGTTGAAAACTCTTACCAAGATGATAACTGTGCGTCTGATCCGCTATTTTATATGAATGACAAAACCAAAGTGTCCGCCGTTGATGTGCCATCAGATTCCCTAAACTCGCAATCCGTCCTAGATGATCCTGATTTTTCCGTCTCTGGTACCGAAAAGGAACCGGAACAAAGGTTACTTAAAGCTGACAACCGTCATTTACAAAGGGTTAAAGAATTGGAAGATGAAGATCGGCCGATGTTACTCCGCACCACTTCCCTGAAAACCGGAAAGACACCTCCCGGAACCCCGAGCCGGAAGAAGATTGTGCGATTCGCTGATGCCCTAGGCTTAGATTTGGAAGCTGTTCGCCATATCGTGTGTGATGATCTACCAAATATCCCGCCTTCCGCATACAAAGATCTTCAGCTTCCACCGGAAGACACGTCTTTCTCAGTCAAACCTAGACAACAGTCCTTCAATGGCGGAAGGGAACTATGGAATATGGCTTCTTGGTTTTCCGGATCGTCTTCAACCGGACTTGTTCCTATGTTCGACATGCCAGCTTCGGATCCCAACTTCTTAAGTCGAATCCGTGCAAACTGGGTAAGTTTAGAACGAATAACTGTAGCAGATTTGAGTGTCCACTGCGTATGCTGCGTCCTGAACATTTTCTACGAAAAAACCATCATTGCTCGCTATACAACAGACGAATGGCAAAACTATGATGAGGTGGTTGCTTCCTATGTACCTTTTTCATCTGATGGTGAGTTTGATAAATTCTCATTCAGTCTGTTTTTACAGCCCAGCAGCAGACAATCGAACGAAAGACTTTGCTTTGCCATTCGTTACAAAACGAAGGGAGTGGAACGATGGGACAATAACAATGGTCAAAATTACATGTTGCGCTTCCAAGATACCGATGACAGTACTACATCCAGGTTGTTGCCAACACTCGAAGGTGGATCCACCTGGTTGCCTCATTTTTACTAAATTACCAGCGTCTACAACAGGCCTGTAGCCAGAAAGAGGGTTCTAAAAGTAAGAGGGGGGGCCTAAGAATTCGTTAATATTTTGATATGTTTTATTAGTATTTTTATACACGATACTACACCAAATATCTGCAATACGGGCATACAATGTTTTAATGAAGTAATTACTGCTTAATACACTTAGAGGATTTAAAATGCATAAAACAATACGTATAGAATATATGACTAATATTCAAAATTGTTTGTGAATAAGTCATTTTTAGAAATGGAGTCAAACTAATCCACATATTATTAATATATATAGAGTAATAATAATATAAATTAAAAATTTCCCAACGAAAAGTTCGCATAGAAAGCTTGTAGATGTGCGTTAAAATTTATAATTTACCTTTGCCTTGCGATAGACTAGACCAGGGTTGTCCAATCTTTTCGGGCAGCGGGCCACTTAAAAATTTTTCGCGGGCCAGCAGTTTCAGCGAATTTCAAAAAAATAAATAAATAATGTGCCATAAAACTAGATATTCAAAATTTTCACAGTAATTTATTATACTGCCACGACCATGCTGTTCCGGCGGTTTTTCCTTACTTTTAGGGGAGAGGGGAGTTCTAAAAAGTTTATTTCGAAATCTTGTAATTTTTTTTTATTCCAAACAATTGTCGGCTGGCCGGATTATGGCTCGCAGGCCGCATGTTGTACAACCCTGGACTAGACAAAAGCAAACTTTCGTAAAAAAAAAAAATTATAAGGGGCCGTTGAAGTATTACCTAAGCACATTTCTGGACATTTTTATACTACCCCCTCACTCCCACCCCCTTATAAGAAAAGATAAGCAAGTGCCTGCTCCCACCCCCCCACTTCATGCTTATTTAAGATTTTGGTTCTCTAATTTTTTAGTAGAAGCCTTTGAAACAGGAATGCAATGTGTGATGCAGATTATAACACTTGTTTACATTTATACTGCAACATTAAGCACTTATTTTTAAATTTGTTACAATATTAAACGATTATTTACAAGAGTAATCACAAAAAATATCGCATTTAAAAACGTTTTAAAATGATGTTAATAGTTATTTTAGTGGCATTGTATTTTGGTTATATTTTTTATTAATATCTTACAGTGTAAGAAAGTGATACGCAATAAATAAGAAGTGGATTTGATAAAATGCATTTATTAAAAGTAACACTCACTATGGATAAATATAATTTAAAAATGTCAAGGTAGAAGCACAGGGAACCGAGAAGAAGGGGCTAGTCCCTGAGCGAAAAAAAAAATTGAGAGCTACTGGCTTAAATAAATAACTTCACTGCGATTACGTGTATTTCATGCCTTCTACTGGCAGTGTGTCATAGGTCCAGGTATTTCAGTTATGTCAAAGCAATTGTCACTTCGTGATTATGCCGTAGTTTTATTATTTTCTGTACCTTACGTAAGCATGGTCTAGTCTCCCCTTCGTCAGCAAAAATAAGCAAATCAGAAACCCTTTCCCCAACAGAGGTGCTTACGTAATACTTGAACGGCTCCTATAATACACAAAATCTGCCATGAAAATGTTTACGATTCACTTTAATCAGTGAATAATTCCTATTATCATGTACGATTTCGTACAAAGCAAAGAATTCAAAACATAATAAAAACAATTATTTTGAGAAAAAATAAAACCAAGGGGCGGTTGAGCGTCCTGACCCCACATCCTGGCTACGAGCCTGATCTACAAACGTTTGTGCTTATGTCATGACCAGGTACCTCAAACAAAATTTTCCAAAATAGTCTTGATGGGGAAATCCCTAAAAATCATTCAATGTGATCGATGTTAAAAAAATCTGTTCCTCATATATTTTTCACACGAAAACTAAATTAGCAAAAATACGATACTGAATATTTAATTAAACAAGCATATGAAAAAATATAAAAAATTAAAAGAAATGTATTTTTACATAAAACGAATATGGTAATGGTGCTGCATTTCCTACATAGTACTGTTTGTCCACTGGCGTACGCAGAGAGATGTTAATGGAGGGTGTAACACCTCCCCCCCATTGAGATGAAATTTTGTATATATATATATAGAGTTGTAGCTCTGCAACTTCCCCCCATTAAAAGCTTGTAACCCCTTATAAACTGTCTGCGTACGCCTATAGTATTGTCATTTTTTGTAACTTGAAACAGTGTTTCCAACTAATTTTTTACAGTCTTTTCACAACTTTTCCCCCTTCTTTTTATGAATACCCCCCCCCCCTTTTTAACACTATAACATTAATCTACTTGCACAAAAGGCATATAAATTGGCAATAAGGGAGGGGGAAACACTTGAAATGTTTAAAAATCTATAACATTAAAACATGTACGCAAGTACATTGTCCAACTTGCTACAGTTAAAAAAAATTTCAAATTAAACATTGAGATTTTAGCTATATATATAACCCAAGCGTACGCAAAAGTTTATAAGGGGGTTATAGGCTCAATGGGGGGTTACAGAGCTACAACTCACATATTCCTATGTTAAATATACAAAATTTCATTGCAATGGGGTTACAACCCCCATCAACACCCCCCTGCGTACGCTAATAATATAACCCTCGACTATGGTTACTTCTGGAAACATACTATTAATTCACATTTGTTAACTGTTGTTCAGTATATATTTTTGTAACAGGCGTACAGCTAATGGATTATTTCCTGATTTTTGCCGTGAAATTATTTATTTCAAACATCTCACAAAGGTTTGAAACGAAGTTTAGTTTAACGTAATTTGGGTTGTTTTTCCTTTGCGGTTTCATCACACACACAGGGCCTATTTAACTGTATTAGCTCTGTTGAATCACTTTTTGTTTACTATTCTAACCATGGTAAATCCTAAGAAAACAGTAAAATCGATACGAAAACGGACGTCCGTTAACAGAGGTTTCCGAAATTTTGATCCTTTTATAATTTGAGGCCTTGAAAACAGCAATGGTACAAATTCATTTTTGCTTAAAATGAGATACGAAAGGGTTTGCATCCAACGAACAGCCGGTTTCATTTTGGCCAACAGTAAAGTGGTGCCATCTTGTGGCCAATTAATTACACAATGGCTATATACCAGTGTTGCAGGCAACAAGGCAACCCCAGAGGATGGACTTAACTCAAAAATTTCATTTTTGTGACTTATACAACTGTTGTTTTCAACGCCTCATTTATTATACAACACTGCATTCCGGCCCACAGTTGTATAATTTGTATTGCATTATTGCCGCATGGAAAAATACCACTTACCGGCGGTCCCAAAATTCTCACAAACACTACACAATGAAGTAAAAAGTCCATTAGCCTGGCAAAAGCGTTTTCCGTGGTTCCCACCCAAATGCAACTGCATGATCCGAGAGACAACGTTTTTTTTAACAATTCAGATGTTTAAAAGTGCACTCTTTAATAAAAGAATACGATGATTAACCAGGCAATGGCGGACACAGGCTTTCATTTTGGGGGGAGTCACGGACAGAATTTGCCATGGTCTTGGAATAACACCCTTCATTTATCATGAAAGTTGGAATTTTTTACAGTGAAAAAATATATTTTGGGGGGTAATGACCCCTGTGACCTCCCCCGTGTCCGCCCTTGCAACCAGAGCTTATTGTAACTAGTAACATTTTTTCACTGGGCCAACGTTAGATCTATGACAAAATTTTACCAATTCATGCAAGTTTTGTTAGCATCGTATACTTGTTATCTTGCCATGGCTAGATAAACTAGGCAGTAGCCGGGGCCATAGATGCCGTACAGGGAAAGTAGGCAAGGTCTAGGGGAATGGGCGCCTATTGTGGGGGGGAAGAGGGGCTTGTGACTTCAGCCGTTTAAAAATTTTATTTGCAAGGTTCTGTCGTGCATTTGCTTTCAAAAGTTTTACAAGCGCATTTTAAAATAAGGTACTTTTTAGCTCATTACTAATTGTCAAGCAGTATCAATTATTTTTGTAGCATTTTAGTATCTTGTACATTCACTAAAATGTTTGACAGCCTTGAGAAGATAATTCCCCCCCCCCCCTAGAAGTGCTTATATGGGCGCCCATGTATTGAGTCTTTTTTACTTTGGGGACCTTTACATCAATATAAATAAGGAATCCAAAATGAATTTTTTCATAAAAGTAGCGAACACTTAGCTACGCTCAGAAGCGGATTTATAAAATTGCCGCCCTTAGGCACAGCCTGTACTGCCGCCCCCTCCCTCCTTTACAAAGGAATATTTGTTAAAAAAAATAACATTTTGTATGTAAAGAGCATTTTTCATATAATTATTCAAACTAATAAGATACAACTCGAAATTATTGCTACCATAATCTCCGACTTCGTGAATTCGAGACATTTTTTGAATCCACAATAGTTTTAGTTTGGATTCCTGGAGCCTCTGATGTTTTTGCGTGTATTTAGCGTATTTGGGAAATATACACGTACGCATCCTTGCATGAATTTTTTCGTTATCAGTTCAAATTTTTCATTATTCATTCTTCTACTATTAGTATATATAACAAACGTGTTAAGCCTGGATTTATAAATAGGCAGGCTGGGCAAATGCCCAGGGCGCAAAATTTTTAGGGCCCTTTGTCTTTCGATTCTGTAGTTTGTATTTGCAGGCAAGTTAAAGTAATCGCTTATATGTCATCGCTATTGGGGAAACAGGGCAATAATTAAAAGGAACGTTGTTTTTTCAACATTGTTGAGTTTGGACAATTTTATGTTTAAGCACATTGATGCCGCCCTCCGATAAGTGCTGCCCCTAAGGCTTGTGACTTGTGTACTTACTTAGAAATCCGCCACTGGCTACACTACTAGTAACAGAGATCTTATTTTACTGTATTACTCGATTGCAATACTTACATGAGTTTGTTTATTCGTGTTTATGTGCACATATTTATGAGTTTATGTGTTCATATTTATATAACTTGATGTACCTTGTTTATATGATCATCGTACCAATGCTAATAACAAAATTATTAGGAGTGCACTTCCAGCTTACAAATTTAAACTTAAGTTAGTTTACAAAATTGTGGTAATCAGTATATAGATTTATAATAATCAGTTTATAGCTTTATGATAATCGGTTTATCGATTTATAATAATCAGTTTATAGATTTATGATAATCAATTTATAGATTTAGTATACATATAGTTTATAGATTTATGATAATTTTATAGTAATCAGTTTATAGATTTATTATACGTATAGTTTATATATATATAGATTCATTATACTCATAGTTTACAGATCATAATACGTATCGTTTATAGATTTATGATACATGTAGTTTAAAAATTTATAATATAATTTACAGATTTGTCAGATATAATTTACAGATTTGTCATAGATATAATTTCAGATTTGTCATAGATATAATTTACAGATTTGTCATAGATATAATTTACAGATTTGTCATAAGATATTTATAAATTTTGTATATATAGTTTACAAATTTATAATATAATTTACGTAATTATAATATAATTACGTAATTATAATATAATTATAATTAAATTTAGATTTATAGTATATATAGTTTACAATTATAATATAATTTAGTAATTATAATATAATTTATAGATTTATGATATATATAGTTTACAAATTTATAATATAATTTACGTAATTATAATATAATTTGCATAATTATGATATAATTTACATAATTCTGGTATTTATAATTTATAGTAGATGTTAATTTGTTATGAAACCTATAGTTTACAGAATAAGAGATCACGACTCCCTAAACCTTCAAATAAATTTCCGCAGTTCTCTTGTATGAAAAAAATTAATAATGGAAAAAAGTCTTGAAAAAAAAAAACCGTGTAAAAGTGATTGCGGTTATACGTAAATTTGTAGGGAGGAAAATTATAGAGAAAAGTAAGCTAAAACTATGAAGATATTAATTAAAACGATATTTCGTAAATACAATAAAATCTTGGAAAACACCTACGACCTTCAGTTTACACTTCTGTACTGTACAATTTAATATAAACTACAGTGCTTTGATATGAAAAAAACTACGACCTTAATACAGAATAAACTACCATAATATACAATAAACTACCTTACTATAGGATAAACTGCCTGATATAAAATGAATTTAAAAATTTATATGCATTGGGTTTATTCGCTCGTTTCTGTTATTTTATTCATTACTTGTGCATTATCTGATAGTTGTTTGTTTGTTTAGGTGTTTTATGGCGCAAGAGCATCTGGGCTATACTGCGCCTATATGATAGATTGCAGTGATATCATTTTAAATGTTAATTTTATTTTATGAAACTCAAAACCTATTTAACCCTTTAACCTCCAGCCATTTTCGCCCATTTTTCTTAACAAAATGAGACTTCTATTATTCCTTAGAAACAGCCATTTATAGATTAATGGAATAAACCCCCCAACTCCAAAATTCAAATCGTAACAGAAATTCGAGTGTTCGATTGGGTTAAAAGAAATTAGGTTATTCTGCGCCCAAACGACTGGATTTGAGGTGTAGCGTTTACCTAGCTTAAATCAGTAAAAATCCATTGGAACCTGCGGGTCCCATAGACCTATTTTTAATTTTCTTCCAATTGCGGGTGGGGGGGCATAACCCACATCACCCCCCCTCCGTAAGCCTATGCCTTGATCGATTCTGAATTATGACTGTGGACGCCTGCATGGGGGCTGCAGGACTTGGAGTTCCATTTACTATGGACAAATTTTGAATACAGAAAAAGTCAATGGTTCTGTTCGTAAATAACTTGCTTACTTCTCGCCAAAAATTGGCAACAGCGAAATTTGGGAAATTAAATTCAAGAGGAGAGGCCAAACTTTCAAATGCAATTTTCATTGGCTTGAAATTGTTAACTACCACCTTCCAAAGATGCACAACTAATAAGACATTTTTTTTTTCTTTTCTTTTTCTCTCTTTTTTTTTTTTTGATAATACAACCCAGATGCAGTGCATTGGATGATTAAGGGCATCATGGGAGTAGCTTTTCTTTTTCATCCAATCGTAATTTGTTATTTATTTATAGTCATACCTCTATGGATATTCATCTCCGACCCCCATGTAGGGATCCATTATGGTCCGTTTTGCACAAGAATCACAACCATATACTTTTGATCCGGGAACACTCTGTATATAAACTACAGTATTTTCAAAAGTCTGTCCATTGCGGTCACGAAAAAGCACCCTTTGAACATAGAAAGATGAATTTTTTTTCGAACCCACCCCAACACCAAAAAAAAAAAATACATTGCTGATTCGACCAAGTCGCATTACAGTTATTCATTCAATAATGAGCCCATTGTACTGCTTCAAATAAGACTTAATTTTAGGTACGTATATAAATAAGTTTTGTTTTGGTGCGATGTAGCACCGCGTGCCAGAATATTTTTTGCAAAGTTGAAGACAATCATGTATACATTGAATGACACATTGCCAGTTAAGTTTTCAAGGTACAAACATTAATGTACTTTTGTTTGGCAATGAGTACGATATATAGATACAGGGAGTCTCGTAGACAGGGCCAAGAAGGGACATTTGTCCCGTTTTTGGAATAGAAAGAGGCAAAAAAAAAAGTTCTTTTTTGGAATAATAGAAATCCCCCCCTAGGAAATTTCACCATCCCTTTTCCATGTACATAACTTGGCTTTCTTCTAATCGTTGTAAGTACTGCCGCCTAACATATAACACGTGCATGCTGTATATGGATAGGTGTGTATATAGGCATATGTGTGCCTATACTTGTTCATATCAGCTGCGTACCTATAAAACTGTGTCATCAAAAATAACCAGAGAGAAATATAATAGAAACCATACTAACCAAACCAATTAAGGCAGAATCTACGTTGGTAAACCGAGATTTCCAGGTAATCTAAAAGAATTCTGTTTGTTTGTTTGTTTGGATTTTTTATGGCGCAAGAGCATCTAGACTATACTGCGCCAAGTAAAAGAATTCACCACTTCAAGCGTCCAGCACCAACTTTCGTAATTGGAAACACTTATTTTTATTATGGATGCGGATCTTATATGATCAGTAGTAATGCCATTACCTATATAACGTCATCACCCTCCAAAGTATTGCTTTATTATTTTTTAACCCTAAAGATCATTTGAAATCCTCCGTAAAGTTAAAAAGTAATGACAAGACAAGGAAGCAAGACTTGTGGAGATATTGAGAGGATACATGGCATTTCCCCACTTGGAACAAGTTGATTTAGACTGGGGAAATTTAACTTCATGATTCGACATTGTAAAATTTCCCCACTCAGAAAGAGTAAGGATTAATTACAGGGAAATTTCGATGTCGAAAATCAATCCACATTGCTCGACATTGAAACTAGTATTAGGTACAGGAGCAAGGATATTAAATGGAAGAGAAAGAAAGAACACGAAAAAGTTTTCAGAACAGTAGCACACGAAAGTAGTGAGATCAGAGATTGACAGAATACCAAATTTTACAGTGACCAAAATCAAGTTAAAAAAAACAAACAAAAAAACTCGACCATGGTTTTCTCAATTGGGTGTTCTGTGAGTTGCGAATACAATAATTTTGGTACAGGGTTTCTTAAGACCGGAAATATATTTAAAGGGATCTTTAAGGGTCAAGGTCTAAAGGCTGTAAACACATTCCAGGTTGACGAAGGTAACTACGAGGTTCAGGCCCCCTAAAAAAAATTGAAAATTGGTGTTACAAGGAGGGATAAAATAAGGAATAACCTAATTAGAGGTACGGTCAAGGTTGGACCCATAGGAAGAAAAATACAAGAACATAGGTTAAGATGGCTTGGGCATATGGAACGGTGAAATGAGGAATATGTGGGGAAAGGTAATGGATAAGCTGGTGGTAATGGGTAATAGGAAGAGGGAAGACCATTGCTGAGATGGAAGGATCAAGTGATGGAAGATCTGGAAGAGTATGGATGAATAAAAGACCTTGTATAGAAGATTGTGGAAAGGAAGATTAAAAGAGCATAACACCAACCCCATATAAAACATGGGAAAATGGCAAAGTTAGAAGAAGTGAGAAGATGATGGTGGTGGTGATGATGTTTTGTGCGGAGAATTTGGGTGGGGGGGGCTATAGTTCCTTCCCCTAGAACGTGAACCTAGCTACGCCAATACACGTATGTATAAATTAAATTTTAGTTGTTAAATAAAAAATTCTTAATAAAATTAATTAGATAGATATTAAAAGTGTGCAAAATCATTCGCTTAATGATTAACCGAACTATTCTGCTCATCGTCGACGGATATACACACGCAGAGCAAGGGCGCAACCAGAGATCTCAGCTAGGGGTGAGAGTTCAGATTCACTGGTTTTAGTTTCGCAAGATCTGGGGTCAAAGGCTTTTTAAAATGGGTCGTAAAAATTTTCTTAAGTGGGGGAGGACAGAAGTCTCGAGGCCCCTTAGCTAATGGCGTAAAAAATGTGGGGTCAGGGGATTTAAGCCCTCCTCTTACTGAAGCATCCCTTGTATATCAACAAGACCGTAGCCAGGATTTAATTTCGGGGGCTAAAAATTTTACATGCAGCACGTATCGATACAATCACAGAATGAAGGCCGTAGCCAAATCCCATTATAAATTTAGTTTTTTTTTTTGGGGACTGGTTTCCTAAGATGCCCTTTGGAACGGGCATAACAAGACGTGTATTTCTTTCTAACGCTGAGAGAATTACATGTGTGTAGGTATGCGATTTTTAAAGTACTTCAGCGCCCCCTACAATTACTGAATTGCCGCTTACCCTTAGCTCGCTGTCCTGACTTCGCGTTTGACATATATTATAGTATCAACGTAGAGTTCTCAAAATTATTGGGGAGAAGCATATATTATGTACATTTATACATTACAATATATGTAAAATTTTAATTTATTTTAAATTATTAGGGGGAGGGGGCTCTAGCCCCATAACTTCACGATTATGCAGTATAGCAATATTGTGTATGTGCATCCATCTATAGTTAATATTAACGATAATATAACTACTGCCTTATTATTTCATGACGAGGTAATCAGTATAGTCAAATTTCGGTGTATAAGTAAACGCCATTTTTTTTTTAAAGCAGTTTGGGACTTCTCTTTCGCTTCTTTTTTGGTTTTACGGCTCAAAGACTACAGTGGTCATGCTGCGCCGGGACCTACTGTTTTCCGAGGAATCCGAACCTCTTAAGGCCTGGGGAACCAAACCCCGGACTACAGTGAGCAGTGCGATCTTTATGAGATCTCTGAGTAAGCGTTCTTTTTGCACTGCTGGGAGTCGAACCCGGATTAGCCGCGCAATAGGAGAACGCGTTACCACACTGCGCCACCGCAGGGCCAGGGACTTTTCTATTTTGATAACAATAAGCGAATGATAATATTAATCACTGGGTTAAATAATAGTATAACATAATTGTCTGTTGGAGGGGTCGATAATATTTTTTTTTATAAAATGAAATGGTGATAACATTATCCGTGACTGCAGTAAGTGAAGTTTGTTGTATTAGGTTATATTGATGATCTGTGGACCTGGCAGGCCATATGGGTGATCGTATTTTTATGACGCAAGGAAAACAGTGGTCGGCCATTCTGCGCCAAATGAGGTACAAACCATATGGGTTTGCCCTTTCATTAAAAGAATAAATTAAATGGAACCTATCGTTTGAATCTAGAAATTTTATGTACACTAAAGCTTCTTACTCTGATTACCTTATAGTCTGTTTACAATGAGCTCTAGCCGCTAAATCCGCACGTATTTGTTACCATGGCAACTAGCTGTAGCCCATTTTCAATAAAGGTGGAGATGCCAAAACGTGACTGCATTTCCTGAAGCTTTCCCTATTGAAAATGGACTAGGCTTGTTTCCATGGAAATAGATAGGCGCAGACTTTAGCGGCTGGAGGGTTCTCATGCCCGACAGACAGTATTTAGCTACCATCTTGGAGACTTCTGTGCATGGTATTATATTTAGAGTGCAACACCAAGAAAGCCGAAAGATACCAAAGCCATATGTACTGAATGTGTAGCTTATGTTACAAGCGTGAAAAATTTACAAACACAACTCGGTTAGATCTGTGCGCACCATTGTTTCACCTAGAGTCCCTACAATTATAGGCCGACGTGTCAGCCGCCATTTTGTTGTACACTTCTGGCACTGTTTACTAATTTCAGGTCTTGGCGTACCCCGAAGTACGCTACGAAAGGGGTACTCCCAAGACGGTAGCCACAATTTAATTTCGGGAGGTTAAAACATTTTTACAGCATGTGTGGATAATGTTTAATGTGCACTAAATGTTTAATGGGTTACAGCATGCAAGGCATGCCAAGTCCCATTAAACATTTAGTTTTGGGGGGGACCGGTCCCTTAGATCCCCCCCCCCTTTTGTATACGGACATGGACACACCTTGGTATCTGATATTGAAATGTTTTTATATTGTTTTTAAATGTATTATACATATATATATAATTTGTAAAGTATATACTCTTTTGGCAAAGTATGCAAATGAAAAAATACTCTTACAATTCCAGCCACAAAATGGTTTATGGCTGTACAATGTGCAATTTGAAAATTAAAGTACCTCCTCTAAAATTTTTAGCCATTTCCGCTACTGAATTAAGAAAGTTGAATTTGAAAATGTTTAATATATAAAATTGAAATATAGAGATTAATAAACATTTAAAATATTGAAATAAAAATATTCCCTAACAAAAATTTCAAGTCGATCTCGTTAACTCCAAGTTCAAGGAAAAGAGGTTTTTACTTCGAATTACCGAGGTTCAATCAGAATTGCATGGGTTATTAAAATATCACCTCGGTTTTCCGAAAATTCTAAGATTACTGAGAATCGTTAAGGTTTCACTGTATATGGTACCACCAATACGGTGGAATCTCGGTAACTCAAAATTCAAGGGAAAATGATTTTACTTCGAGTTACCTACTTTTCAAGTTAACGAGGGGTTCAAGGGAATTTCAAGGAGTATTATAATATCACTTCGGTTTACTAAGTATTCCGAATAATCGAAGTTCGAGTCATCGAGGTACCACTCTACTTGCATACCACGCCATTTAAAAAATCAGTTGAAAAGTACGCAATTACAGGACCATTTTTTACGCACCACCCATTTAGTACTACATTTTCTTACTTTCATATCGATTTAATGAATGTGGTTTCGATTGAAAGTAACTTAAATAATCGATACAGAGAAAGTTATCGATTCCTGTGATAAAAATGAGCTGTTGCCATTTTTTGATAACAAGAAGTGTAATTTCATTTTATTAAGTGTTTGTAACACATTTCCTGAAATGGAGATTAACTTATGGAGCGTTACAAAAGCAAACATAAACTTATCGTTTGTTGTACTGTGATAATGTAATTTTGTCAAAGCGTTAAATCGTCGATGTCGTGACATCCCATGTATATATATATAGTATTATTTTTATGTAAATAGTTTATAGATTGGGAGTAGAAAAATGTGTAAATGTATTTTGTAGAAGTGGTTGAATGTCGTTGCCAAACGATTAGAATAAATATGTTAAAAAAAAATATATATATATATCATGTTGTATTCTGCAAAAGTAAAAGCAAAAATATCGTCTGTTGTGCATTACGTACGTTTTATGTACCATTTTATGTACTAGTGATAATAAATACATATTTTAACCACAAGTTCAAGTGTTTTTTAATAGTCAATCAGACATAAGCACCCCTAAAATTATATGCAGGGTGGCTATGCAGCCAGGAAAAATTCCAGTTGAATAATGTTATTGGACTATAGTTTTTAGTAGATTCAATCCTTTCCTCTTTTTTTTTTTCATAAGCTAAGGGTGTGCACTTGCACACTATCGGGGAACCCATGCTATAAGAAGAGGCGTATCCAGATTAGGAGACAATGAGAAATCTCCTCCCTGCCTTTGATACTATCTTACCCATGACCAGGCCTGTAGTCAGAACGAAGGGGCAATTGGGGCAAAGCAAAGGGCATTTGGGGCACAAGACACCCGGAGACTCACGAGTATAAAACATTTGCCTGGAGCGTTAGTGAATTTAGACGTTATGTAACTATAAACCCAAATAGATTTGACGCTTCTCTGATGGCTTGCTTT
>QLNU02015360.1:208280966-208320492 GCA_006491805.2 Dysdera silvatica | reverse complement strand
CGGGAGTTGGTCACTAACTGTAACGTTTATGTGTGATAGGATATGAAATGCCTCAAAGAAGCTGACTTCCAGCGTTGAGTTGACTTTTTTAATAATATGTGCATTAGAGAATAAGAACTTGTGTTCGAATTCCCATGAGTGTTTTTCCAAAGCCGATTTATGAAATTCTTGCTTTCTTACATAAGCTTCGTGTTTCTTTAATTATTAAAAGGTTGCGAATACCTCAGCGCGAAAATAGTGCAAATAATATTATAATCTTTTAAATAAATTACAGAAGGTTCTGCAGTTCTCATGGGCGAACCACTACTTGTTATAGATAAATAAATAAATTTAAACACATTAATCTAATTATCACCACATATTCTCCCATCATTATCTTCATCACGTACTTAATCACTGTAAGACAAAAAAAAATATATTCTCCATGTTTCCTCAATAGCCAACCATGGACGGTTAATGCTATTCTCACGTCATATCGAAATGTGTCCAATATAAAACAGAATTACTAAATCAATAAAAAACAGAAAACTATTCATTTTATTCTTCAGTGTAAAATATTCAGACTTTCAGCAAATTGTTTAGTTCTTTTTTTTAGATAATACACAAAGTAGTGTAAAAAAAAAGGAGGTTAGGAGTTAAATCCCTAATTTGAACAATATTATTACGTGAAAAAATTCTACCAACCCCACCCCCATTTTCGTCAAAATCTCCCCCGTTTTTGAAATTCTGTGCACAGACCTGATTATACAAATATAGAGCACTAAAACAAATTCCCATTTTACTTTTATGTGGATTTTCAATTGCTTCGATTCCTATTTGATATCAAATCGCATTTCGGTTCTTAACATTTAGGGTACGTGAGAGGAATTATAGCGGATATGTTTGATTTCTCTTAGATTTTTTGTAATAATTAGATTTGGAAAATCAAATGCTCTTGGTTAAAATGCATGTTCAAGATGAATATTACCATTTTTTTTTTTTTTTCAAACGTGTGTTACATACTTTTAATAGTCTGTGGCTCTTTTCAGCACATCGAAGCTTTCTTTTAGCACTTTCAATTTTATCCTTTACCATAAAGAAAAAAGCTCATAATGTTGTAATCCCGCATATCATGGCATATTTATAATGCTACCATGCCAATATTTTAAAACAAATTGCTCTTGTTGTTAATGCTTAAGACATTTAAATTAGCAATCTCCTCTTCAAACAGCCCATGAAAAATGGCTTACAACAAAGATAATAATTTTCTGTCATGTTTTGTTATTCTATCTTCCAAAAACACGAAGAAGGCATTATCTGATGATGCTCGCAAAACCCACACACGAAGTAAACTAATGCCTGCGTTAAAAAACGTAGACCATTCGTGAGGGGAAAGAAATCCGTTCATCAGATAAAGAGAGGCAAGACCGAGTTTCAGGCAAATCTCTGTTCAACGCAATGTAAACACACACACATTCTTGTCTCTACGAAGTTGATGAACCAACGTAGACTAAAGAATGCAGGACGCAGGACATTTCTTCCCTTCCTCAATGTTTAAAATTCCTCATTTTAGTATTAGCAAAATATGTTACAGACCGTTAACAAATTTCTACATCTTATCTTCCGCGTTTAAAAAATTTAAGAAGGATAGCCAGGCAACAAATAGACACGAATATCAGTTCTTCAGTGCTTAATCATCGGACCAACTAATTCCTAACCTAAATTCAGAACTAACCTAAATTCAGAGAAGATAATTATAAGATTGTAGATATCATACATGAGCCTTAAAAAATGTGACGATGGAGATAAACGATCTCATTTCCAATTATCTCCAAACTAAAATGCATACTATGTATATCTAATTATTTAACAGTGAATGCCATGCAGTGTTGTGACTATTCGAATGTATAGATAAAAATTTGTTAGGAGATAATTTATTTTTTTTTAATTCTCATAATGCGGTGAGCGAGAGAAAAGAAATTACCCCGAACCCATCTTTTTCATAACTTCGGTGAGACTTCGCTGTTGTTACGCAAAAGTTACATTAGTCTATTTTTTTTTAATTATGCATAGGTAGGTTTCTTGTCCAGTGTGAGAAAGCAAGGCTCTACGTGATACTATCTTCCTTACAAGAAATTCTAACCAGATTAGACGAGGAGCGAAACTAATGGAATATTAGCATTTTTTCCTTCGAAAACTGATTGCTTCAACAATAGCTGGGTAATGGAAGAAGGCGGTGCATTATAGATCAAATGCTAAGTTAATCCCGCCAATTTATCTTAAAGGTCGCTCAGAATTAAAAAAAAGAGCAAGAAACGTGGCTTATCTATTAGGCCAAACTGCTAAAGAAGGATCATGCGCAGGTCAAGAACTTCCTAGTATCCTAGAACTGTCGTCCTCTCTCTCTTGTAGGAGGTACATCTGGAATGTGCTTCAGACTGGGCCTTCAGATTTCGAAATATCACGAAAATTTCTAGGGCCTTGAGTAAAAAAATATGAAAAAAAAAACAAAGGTTATCGTATAGTCTTGTGCAATGCTTCCATTTTTTAGAAACTAATTGTGAAAAACATTTTTCCACAAATAACCTTTGGCCTACGTCGTAATAAAATATGGAAAAGACGCGATAATAAGGAAAGATGAACATGCATGCGAATAGTAAACAGGAAAATCTGTAAAATAGCCCATAATAAATGCAAACCAATGAACTGGGGGATGGATCCTTTCAAATCAAAAATAATTGCTATTTAAAACTGCAACCCGAACCAGACTTGGTGAAAAGGCATTAGCAAAGCTCTTTTTCATTCCTATATGATTTCCCTTCCACCCAACTCTACTTTAAATTCATTCCAAGAGAATTGGATTGAAAAAAAATATTCTATTGAATAGCATCACAAATGGGGTCAATTACAAATGATCTACTATGTATATATGTATCCCCCCTCTATAGCTTCTTGGAATCGAGGATTTCCATGGGGGGATGTCGAGGTCTTTGATGGTTGGTATAGCATGCCAGCTTTTTTTTTTTTTCCATTGATTCTTTCGTATACTAATGTGTCGGAGCAGTTTTAGAAGATTATATAGCTGTCGTTTTATCTGTTGTCATAGATTTTTAGGACCAATTAAGCGGCTAAAAACTTCGAATCGAAATTACCTATCATTTTGCTTCGCAGAATGACACAATCTAAGCTATGTTTTCCAAAGGCAAGTATTTCTGACATTTTTATAGCCAACTATTGCTTTTACGTTTAAGAGATAGTAAAAGGTAATTACACTTTTCATATGGAAGCTTTCCGTGTAATGAATTGTTAATATCAACCCAAATAGTTCGATAGACCAAAATGATAATTGTCTAAGATTAGAAGCTGCGATTTGAGAAATATAAAGAAAAAAAATGTAGTTATATTATATATTAGGTTTAAGCATGATAATATAAAATATTGAGGTACATAAGAAAGCTGTTATGCAAAACTGAGATTTTAATCCTTCAAACCGTAATAAGAAACAACTCTTCTTGAAATATATTTTTTTCATATTACATTAAAAATATTTTTTACTTGTAAGAGAATTAAGATAGGGTATAATTATCAAAAGTAAATCAATATATGTCATTTTTTATCATAAACGTTAAAAATATACCGTGAAAAATCATCCTTAATTTTTTCCAAGCTTTAATTTACGATTGAAATTGTATGAATTTGCTAGGTTGCCATAAAAGTGCTGATATATTTAAAAAATATATAATTATGTGTTCTCTCATATCATATCACGAGACCCAAACATCGATTGTTTAACTGAGGGAGTAAAATAAAACTTTAGAAAAACCCCATATATTAAGTACAACAAGTCGCCTGAGGTTATCTTCACCTCATTAGACAATCAAAGAAACATGGAGGCCACTTACAAATGATAATATGTCGCCCACACAACTTTCTGCCACCGCATTCGAATAGCCAGAATAGACATACTTAACCAGAATTTTTTTAAAGAGACTCATTTTCTGTAACATTTAGGAAGATATTTGACAATTTGACTGTATTTCATTTAATAAAATAATAATAATTTTTTCCTGATTATATATATATATATATGAGAAGGCATAGGAATAAACATTTGATACAGGTATAGATTGACTAGATTATCGTGGTCTTACGCACGTAATGTGGTTTCTTTACCACAAATTCAACATAGAGCAAGGAAGTTTAGACTCTTGTTACATTTGTACTCTATAAAATCAGTATTGCCAGATTTCAAATAATTATAGTAGCCTACTAGAAATTTAAGACGCAAATGGCGAACTTTTTGGAGGAATATTGACATGGCTACGTAAACTATATTATCACTGTATAAATAATGATCCTCGTAAACTGAATTTAGTACTTTGTAATTTTTACGCCCTGTGCATTTTAAGTAGTTGGCTTTCGTAAAACAATAAAGATATAACATCCCCCTAAATTAATATGAACTGTATTCAGTTCATATTAATGAATCGCATGTGTTTAAAATTCCGTTGACAGCATTGAGAAAATTTTCAAACCGGTTTTTTAGACTTTTAGCAATGAAATATGTAAAAATATTTTACCTATAACTTTCTTTTCTAAATTTTCTTCCTTCTATTTAGAAGATATGCCAAATTGAAATCACTGATATCAAACAGCCAGAAACTTTTCACCGTATAAAGAATTATGCATGAATAAGATAAAAACAAATGTACTTTTTTCATATTCAATAATTTGCTTTTAACTCAAGTGGGTGCAATGCCCAAACGAAGCTCTATTCATAAAAATCCCGCAGAATCTCAAGATCATACTTTTTCTAACGCAATTGCATACATCTTTTTAAAAACAGAAAGCCTAATAACCTTTGACTGATTTGCGCCAACACGAAGTACATGCACAAAAAGTAAATAACGTGCAATATATATACATTAACTATTATGTGATATTACATTTTAAAATAATATTTTTTAAATTACTGTAAACTAGGCTATTATAAAAGCTCTCTTCTAATTTTCAAAAAGCGAAATTAAAAAAAATCATTATTTTCAATTGAACAGCGTTTTTTAAAAATTGTTCCGACATTTTTTATCTTTAAAGATTTAAGCCTTATTAAGTTGCTTAAGAACTAATAATATGCTACAAAAAGTCATTCAACAGGTTTCAAATTTACTATATTTTCATATTTTAGAATGCATGTAATGGTTTCTTCCTTTCTAATAGATATTCATACTACATCACATCCGACCGTAACGTCCAATACAGGCAAACAAGAGCTAACTTTCATCATTATAAGTTTAAAATGAAAACCTTTTACATTTGAATTTACTGTGAAAAAAATACCGTATTCCTTGCATGGCTTATGGGTGAAAAGGCAAATTCTATTGCATTTTTTTTTTCTAAACACACGAAGTACGAAAAAGGGGAGTTCTATCTTCCAAATCTTAAAATTTCGTATCTCTCTCCATTCTAAATATGATCTTTTCTAATTTAAAATGAGCGAAAGATTATACTCAACGAATGGTAGTAATCTTTTCTTCTAATAAGGGATGGTAGACCCAATTAAGATTAAAAAAATCGCAGTATATAATTAAGATTTCGATTAGGCAATTGCTCAGCTTCTCTGAATAAGTAGTGTTTATTTTTCGAGAGAACCGGAAGATTTGCTTGGTATCCAATGACATAAATAAAAGATAAACTTGGCATAATGCTTTAGAAACGGTTTAACATCCTTGAACCGGTCGGTTGATCGCATCAGAGAGTAGGATGACAGTTTGACAGCTCACGTGTAGTCGTCAACTCGCCAAGTGGATTTGGCACACAAATAAAAAACGGAAAACTACTTGGATGTTTGTGCCAAATGTCTTCAACTCCACGAATTAAGAGATCCATGGTGGAGACGAAGAAAGACGCTCGAGGTTTGACCACGTAAAACCTTCAACGTTTACAATAGAAGCGCGGCTAGGATTCATCTTTTGAAATAGCTTAGCCTATTTTTAGGTTACTGAAATGCAGTTGAGTAAATATACTTTTGATTAGAGGGCTAAAGCCCAGAAACAAATTAGGCCCCTAATTCCGTACGAACTAACAGGTGTAACAGCTATTGTAAAACCATTATACATATTCAGTAAACAAACCCGAAATAATAGTTTGCATCGGATAAAGTTACTTTTACTATTACAAAACATTTACTTGCTAAAAGAAATAAAACGTTTGGTGGCTATGCCCAATATTTTTCTTGCATACAGATATTTTTACAATTAGATTTGAGGTTATTTGATGGTAGCAATACGCTTCCCAGATTTTTCTTTTTAAAATAATTAATAGCACAACTTTAACTTTGTAACGTACATTCAAAGACTCCGTTATCATTTCTGGAATAGATTTTAAATATTTTTAGCAGGTTTTTTACTCTGATAAGTGACGTGTTTCCTTGTTAGCTAATCGTATACGCCACATTGTTTCCTTAATTTCTTACGAAATTGAATAATATGAACAAAACACGTTAATATCATACATGTAAGAACTAAAAAAGGCATAGAAATGCATGTGCTTTTAAAATTATTTTCTATTAAAATAGTTTGTATTTCCCTTTATGGCATAGTGGATATGTTGCACTTTTTTGAAATACTCTGGAAAGTTTGGGTCTTTAAAACTCAAAGTTGCACAATGCTACTTACATTAATAAAATCATGTTGTCAACATTATTATTAGTATTACTATAGCATATCTATAAAAATTAAATACCGCAAACGATCTTGACTTCGGAACAAATAATTAAATTTCAAAAATAAAGAATTATATAGACGCGCAATAAAAATTATATAAATTATTAACTATCAAAATATTAATTACTCTTGATTTATTTTTAATTCTCTATATTCGCATGATGATTCGCGTAAATGAATTAGTTTATTGTTAATTTTATATACTAAGCCTCATTTTCATTAGTCATGAGCACTTTTTAAAATTTGAGAAATGTTTAAATCGATCAAGTCCGTATTAAATCATCATTTTGGTGTACGCCCTCCATTTATTATTGTTCTATAAAATACCATCAAATTTAAAACAGAATCTTATGTTAGTTTTACGGAAATGGAAAAGAAAACAGACTCGCGTCAAAAATGGTCTTAGATTGGTGACTTATGAAAATGCCTCAAGTTCAGAGGCGCTCTAAGGGATGCAATATCCCACATAGGAAAAAAAAAAATCTGTAAATCTCATATTCCCACCCAGGCCAGGGGCCTCAGTAAATAAATAAAGTTTAAAAAATTGTAAAACCAATGTCTAAAATACTTAAAACACCATTGAAAAAACGTTCAGATATTTCCTTAAGTATGGCTTTTTATTTTGATGTTTAATCGAATTTATTTGCAACGTATGTTTAATAAATACGCAAATTTTCCCTAACTAACAATGTGACATCCATCCCCATGTTTCCCAAAGTGTGTTCCATTAACCACTAGTGGTAGCTCATGAAGAGGTCCGTAGTATCTCTTCAGGAGAAGAAGTATAATGAAATAATATATGTAGCATCACGTCTCGAAAAATTGCCTATCCGTAAAGAATAAAAATTCAATACGAGCAATAATATTTCTAAAAATGGTCACCTCGCCGATGTATAAACAATATAAGAATTTATATTGGGATGTAAAACTCTGCTATCGAGTGATGTTTTTTTTAAATGATAAATTAATAATGTACAGAACAATATTATTTAGCTTGAAACCTTGATAATATAGAATCAGTAGAGGTCATTATTATTATTGACCAAAGTTGGAAATCTTAGTTTCTAACAACATGTTTTTCACTTTTCTTTCAGGGATGGTCCCCGCGGTCCCCAGAGCCCCTCCCCTTCCTCGATGGTCCCCGATTAGTAAAGAAGTGCTTAAAGTGGTCCATAGACGACCAGTTTAAGGACCACAAATCTTGCCTACAACATTTACAATACATACAGCTGTTTTTCCTATATATTTAAAATTTTAATTTTTCATTCTTTAATTTCAATTTTTCGTAGATTAAATTTTTAATCAAACTTTTTGGAGGATTAAGGTTACAAAGTTTTTTTCATAAAAACCTTAGAGAACAATATTTAATCATGTATATTTTATGAATGTTTTTTATGTCAACAAAATTTTGTTCTTTAAATTCGTTTATGGGATTTAAACGTGAGGCTGAGTCATCAAAAATGACATTTATTTTCAATGCATAATATTTGTTGTTGTTTTTAAATGACAGTTTCTACCATTTATCAACATCAAATTGCTCGTAATAAAATATAATTGCAACATATTACTCATAACTGGATCTGACTCCTTCAGACGTTAGGTTTTCAATCCTCCTCGCACATTGAGTGCAAACTTCGTTTGAAATTCTGTTGTGATTTTGATACCAACAATAATAGTACACTCAGTTATAAACCAAATTAGTTTAAACCAATTTTTAACATTTGACAGCGGAACTTTCAAAGCATCAGGAACCGGATTTGAAATTAAAATTCAGTTTTCAATAAAATTTTACGTTGGTGCAATTCTTCTTATAATGAAAAGCTATATCCCAGATAGCAAAGCTTGTCCTTGAGACGTCCTTAGGACGATCTGTGCTATCTGGGATAGTTAATACTCTCTCGGGTGAATTTAGTAATGTGAGACCAACCGTCTGCGTTATGAAACAAAATATTAGAAAAGTGCATAAATTAGTAAAGCTGACGAGTTTTTTTTGCAACAGCCCACCAATCAATCCAACAACAAAATACAGTAAACAAAATTTGGAAACAAAATGGCGTAAGTTTGTTTCTGAAACCTCATGACCTCATCTTCAACAACCCTATTTCAGATTAGCTACCGTAATAGAATTATCATCACGTTCAAAGTTCCGAAAGCGTTTAAAATTTGGAACAATTCCTGTTAGAAAAAGAAAACGTTGTGCTTCAACGGCTTATGGTTCGAGGAATGGCTCTGTTCCAACAAGACAATTGCACTTCAATGGATGCGGCAGTGATAAAAACGGCATCACCAGTTCATTTCGTGATTCAAATACCTGTACTTAGCACGAAGTCTCGTTAGATGATATTAAAATATACGACCTCTGAAACAGATCTCAGCAACATAAAGTTTTCCTTCCCTGTCACGTTTGTTATTTTTTTTTTTCACATTTCTAAATCCACTTTTATATAAAAAGCTGCATCGATTTATGTTAAGTAATTTATGCCAGAATTAACTAGGCCCTTAAAAAGTTTTCGTACAACAAAAGCGTTTTGTAAAATTGGTTTAAAATGCTAAGACAACATTTAAATAATCCATAAATTAATTTTTAGTATACATAACCCGCAGCTGAATATAAACGAAACTCTTCACAGGTTAACAGAGGAAAACTAAAATTTGAAATTTAAAAAAAAAATCAAATTGATAAATAATGGCACGTTGTGTTTTTTTCTTTTTCTTTTCAAAAGGTGGAATTCAAATTTCTGAATAAAAGTCTAACTCGGTTATAACGAACATAAAGGGAGCGGAATATTTTCTTCGTTATAGCCATTATTCGCTGTATCCATTATTCAATATAACCATATATATTAAATCACACTAATCTAAATTATTTGTTCGTTATAGCTGTGAATTCTTTATGACCGAGTTACATCGTACTTTATCATAAATCCAAAAAAGAATGATAGAATACAATTTTTTCATTACGGGAAGTTGACGCATTGAAACATAAGTGCAAAACATCACTTTAGATTTCTTCCTTGACCTTTGACAGGCGCGAAGGCACCTTAAAATCAAGCTATTCCTCAACTTCCATGTTAAAACCTGTAAATGACTCCTAAAACCCATAAATTTTAAGAACGTGACAAAAAAATGTACAAACGAAGCTTTCAACTGAATCCGGTTTTCAATCAAGCGTTAGAAATACGTTGCAAAACCAGGTTGAAAACGACCGGTCGAAAGGGAATTTTTATCTATATATATATAAAATTCTTTTTTTTTTCTCTTACATATAAAGCAATAATTGAAGTAAGTTGATAAAAAAATGTGAATAACTTGAAACAGTGTTTAGATATTAAAGACTAAACAAAAGTTAAAATACGGACTGATTGACTAATTACAGTTATACGAAATATCCATGATTTCGATAACAACAGAATAAAACATTTACATATACGCAAGCTTCTCTGCTATTATTCAAGAACTTTCGCTTGACAGAGCGTTTGTCTTTCATGTACATATGTTTTCCTTACACACAAAAAATCGGGTTTGTTATATCTATAAGCTTGTATTCGTATTAAAATTTACACGTGCTGCGTTTCTACACATTTTATAAACTAAATATACTTAAAGTTTTGTTAATCAGCCTAAAACGTGCTAAATCTTGAGTGGATTCTATATGATGCTATATAAAAAAATACAGAAAGGTTTCATCCTTCAAATAATGAGTAGTTTACCGACTTTTAAACATTGCCATAACGTGTATAATGAATTCATAGGATAGCCTCGAAGTGGACAGCAAATAGAAATTATTTTGGTTTAGAATCAAGTGATTATAAGATGAGTAGTGGATCTGTGTATGAAGCAACGATTTATTGTCTGGTGGAATATATTTTAACATCAATCAAGTTTGTTAGTTGGGGTTGCTAAAGTCTGATCTCTGAACTTGCAGCAGGTCGTCTTACACCTGCAGAAGCTTTCCGGGCCACGTAGAATCCTTTAGTTCGAGCTGTTTTTTAGTACGGCATTGGAACCTTGGACAGCCTAATTGTGGTAATTACCATCGTAATTTTAACCCCAAACAAAAAAGCCGTTACCTAGACGATATTCAAAGCCATCTTTGAAGCATCTGGTTACTTCCATCGTTGTTTAGAGCAATTTTCTAGCATCTCGTCGGTATCCACATTGGTTAATAATAGTAGTGTAAGGCTTCTTAAAATGCTGGAATGCCGTAGGATGGTCAGTTATGATTTAGTTATTATTCCGTTTCGTGATAACAACCTTAAGCCAATGTCCCACGCCAAGTACACATCGTACACGTTTCTATATTAGCTTGAGCAAAATGCATAGCTGAAACCTAATGACAAAAATAAGCAAATTCTACTCATATATAGGAAGCATTGTCCGTCGAAGTATTTTAATGGAACATAGAAAAGTCAACATTTGAAGTACGATATTTATAAAAAAAAACTCGCGTTTGCTTAAAAATATATATATTCTAATAAATGTCAAGTACAATAAACGGAATTCGGGGAGAAAGCGTTTATTTGTAGCGATATTTAGTAATCATTAAAGATATTTTTAAAGACATGTTAAAATGTACAGCCACAAGGTAGTGAGTAAATTTATGTATGCTTCTTATTATAAGCAATGGGAAAAATTGTTAATTTAAAAGCTTTCACTGTGAAAGTTATAAATATTTTCATTATATCGAAGATGTAGCACTCAAAAGTTGTATAAAAACTGAACTGTCAAGAAAACGCTGTTTGAAATTATTATATTAATTTGCTTATCAAGTGGTCCCAAGGATCATCACCAATTTTTAGGGGAAAAAAGTGAACTAGAAATTGCCGGCGTCAATACAATTTAGGTTCGGGTGAGATTTAAGGAATTTCTCATAAATATTACTTGTTATAAACCTTATTTTACGGCATTTTGTGAAAGATTTGAATCCTCTGAATACACCCATGCTGTCTACATTGCTTATTATTATTTAATTAAATTAAAAATGTCATTTTCATTGTAAATTTGACAAAATAAGATCGTAACTTATTCTCTTTATCAAATAGTGTTACTCTAAAAATTATTTTGTTTCAGGTGGGTTTGGCCACCAACCCATATTTTTTTAAGAACTTGATCGGAGATTTTAGAGATTTTCTGCCAAAAACTGGTGCATCTTTAAAGTAAAAAAAAAGCTTAAAATTTATCACAAAAGGAGTTAAAATCAACTACAACTTATATCTCATGGGATGAATAATTTCTCCTTCCGAAGCTCTTATATATACGTATATATGACTGCGAATAAATCACGTGAATCGAGGGTTCCTTTGGTTATGTCTCTCCTTGGGAGAGACGGAAGGGTGGAATCAGTATGACGGTGGCTAAGTAGAGCTTAATAATATTAATCATAGTTGGCAACCTTAATTTCAAGCAATATACTTTTTTAAAAAAGGGGGAGAAATCTCCCCCGCTGGTCCGCGATAAATGAAGAAACGCTTAGAATGGTTCATGAGTGACCAAGCTTTGTGAACTATAAATTAAATAAGACAATATTTCCACGAACTATAAATTAGTTTAGGCTTAGTTAGTAAGCTTAGAACTATAAATAAATTAAATCAACAAATTTTGGAGTAAATTTTTAGATGTGGATAGGATAAACCCTTATCGTATTTAAAACCACTTCAAAATTTGTTGATTTGATCTACAGGTGTAAGCTTTAACCCCGCGTTTTCTCAGAAGAGTTAAATTTCTGCACTTGTACAGCATTTGCTCGCTATGTTATCAATATGCAGGGTTCTTGGGAAAGTCCGAATGAGGCCAATGACTTGTGAACCGAGACAGGTCTTGCAACGGAAGTTAGGTATTGGTATAGTAAAATTACTATGCGCTATCAAATGAGATGAACGGCGGCCCCCTGGTGGCAAATTAAGGAAGTTGAAAATTTTATTTTGAAAAATAATAAAGATAGCGAAATATTTTCAATTGGAAAGTTTTAAAGCATTCCCCATTTAGTAAGAAAAGACATACGGCTCACATGCACTGTGTAAACGTACTGCCACAAAGTGAGGTATTTCAGAAATTTTAATGTATCGCTTTCTGTTAATGCTTTCTGATGTTTTAAAAGTTGAATTGAAGTTCCTATAGGAGAGAGATCATGGCTTCTTTCCTATAAGAAATTCAAATCAACTTTTAAAACACCAGAAAACATTAACTGAATGATGCATTAAAATTTCCGCAACACCTCACTTTGTGACAGGAAGTGTACGTGTTACATGTTAGCAGTATATTTTTTCTTACAAAGTGAAGGACGCTTTATAACTTCCTAATCGAAATATTTCCTCATCTTCATTATTTTTCGAAATAAAATTTTTAACTTCCTCAATTCGCCACCAGGGGCGCTGCTGTTCATCTCGTCTGATAGTGCATAGTCATTTTACTATACCAATACCTAACTTTCTTTGCAATATCTGTCTTGGTTCAAAAGTTATTGGCCCCGTTCGGACTTTCCTATAAACCCTGTATAAACTTATGTACTATATAAATATACGTCACAGAATTTTGTTTACTTATATAAACCAAAGACTCAAATTTTATAAAAAATTCTAAATATTTATTTTGAAACGAGTACCAAATTAAATTATGTCTGTAAGTTTTCTACAGAGGCTGGAAATGTTCAGAAGTTAGTGGCAAAACTTATAATTATGGGAGTTATGGTTCGAGTATTACGTAAGCAATATTTTGGCCATTTCAACCCCCCCCCCCTAGTAAGCAAAAATTAACATTGGTTAACGTAGGAAAGTAAGACCAACAGCACCCCCAAGGTCCTTACGTAATACTTGAACTCTCCCTATATAGAAATCGCCTATATCACAATTTATGTGGGTTAATTAACTGCCGAATTTTACGACAAGAACAACGCCTAATTGAATTTGTCACAGGACTTCTGTAGGCTAATTTGACCCATAATCGATTTAAAAGCGCTTATATTTATAAGGATTCGATTCAGTCATGTGGGACCCCTGAATTTAAGGGAGAGTTCAAGTATTACGTAAGCACCTTTGGGGGGTTGCCGTTGTGCTTATTTTCCTATGTTAGCTAATGTTGCTTTTTGCTTATCGGGGGGTGGCGAGGCATAAAATGGCCAAAATATTGCTCACGTAATACTTGAACCTTCCCTAACCACAAGAGTTCTCCAATTTGGAATTGGACGTCTCTTAAAAATTTTCAATTACTTTTTATAAAACACTTCAAAAAACCAAGTAACCTTTTAAAAATTCCCTATTATTACATCGTTGTTTATGGTATAAGTATTTCTTGCTAACTTGAAGCATCGTACTACCGAAAAGGGTAGTAATGAAGCTAAAAAAAGGCTGATATTAGAGATTATGTAGTGAAACTAATCCTCGTAGGGTCTTTTTAACACCATAAGAATTTAATTTTAATATATTCCTAAATCTCATTCGTTAGTCTGTTTTGCGTGACATATATATTTATCCCCTAGTCTTCATAAATAATCGATCAAAATCCCTCGGATAATCTTCGACACATTCTGAAGATATCTCTCTCAGAAGGAATAGAAATTTCTATATTCAGGAATCCTATGAAATATTAAACAGGTGGGGCATGTTCTCGTGGTGGTCCGTCTTTGGTGAGTCAGAACAAAATATTTTCGGACGGGGGAAAGCTTGGATGACCCCAGACCCCTCCCCTCCAGGGAGTAGTTTCGAATGGTGGTGAGTCAGTATTTGGTGGTGGTGTCATCCGACTCTGTGGGAAATTGCGATCGTGTACAACAGTAGGGTCATAAGAGTGGGAGGATTTAGTAATGCTGTTTTACATCAGCGATCCTGTCATCTGTCGACTCTTTTTTGCTCCTGCTTATGTCCTACCATTTCAAATTTTCATTCGACTTCGTCAATAATCGGGTATACTTATATTTCAAGAATATCACATGGCGCTTAAACCGCAACACTTGATGGGCCCATAAAAAATAATTACGTGGGAACTTTGTATCTATTTTAAGAATATTAAGACGTCCCCTTGGAAAGGTCGCTTTTTACCAGATACAACATACATACATATATAATCGAAATAGGAAAGACCGTTAACTCCACGTGTCGAGAATGAGCATGTCAGACGGTGAAAGCCTTTCATCTGCATATACGCATGTTTATTCTGCCGTAATTTGACTCAATGCTTTTCTTATTCAAATGCGGCCATGCTCGCCATTTACCGAATGATCTAATGATGGTTTAGAACAATTTGGAAAGTTAGCAATGATTGTAACTTTGTAACACTTTGCGTTTTACTTCTATTAGTCAATAGGGGCCGTTCCCTGCGTAAAACTGTTATGGTAAAGTTGTTAGCTAGCATTATTATAATACGTCAGCAGACGGATTAAATATGTAGCCCACATGTAAAAATAAAAACAGAGCCGGCTATTCAGCTTCGTTCTATAGTAAAATAACTATTTTGCATAGACAGAGTTCACTTCGGTTGAAATTTGAAAATATTATAATATTTACATACGTTTTCTTTCTCCTTGAATTAAAGAACAGCCATGTTAGTAATTGGGGTGGGCAGTACTTTGAGGCCAAATGAATACATGGTACCGTGTTCATTGTGTTCGGACACTCATATCTTTTGGGAAGAACCGAAATGTGGGAGCTTCTTGTATGTGGATCAACAACAGGTGTAAAAGCGTGCAAGCAACTCCAGAGATGATAATGGACTTCGTATGAGTCACAGTAAGAAGGTAGTGGAGTTCCACATCGGCATATAATTATGTGATATCGCATTATTAATTCACTAACGCATGCTACAATAAACCGATTAGCTTTCCCAAAGTTAACAACAGTTTACGTAAAGCATCGAGCTTTGGAAAGAGTGGTTGTAGCATCCTCGAAGACGCCATTAAGAGACGTGAGGTCGGAAGTCATCGTCATCAGGCTTGCCTGCAAGTGTGTGCATAGTCTGAAAAAGAAGTTTTCAAGAATGATTTTATGTAACTACAGCTTACAAGCTCCATAAAGTACCAAGCATTGTCTGTAGTTCTGCTATTCCTATGATTCGTGGAGTCTAGGAACATTAAATTAGTAGTACACAACACCGAGCCACTCATACAGTGTTCAGATCTAATAGTAGAGTATAGGTTTGAAGTATAACCGGATAACGGTATCTACCACAGTGAATTATCACACTGGTGTGCAATGAAAAGTCCTGGAGGGGGAGAATGTGATGGTGTAGGGCTATTTTTCGTGCTTCTGAATAAATCGTTTTCCAATGGATGAGCAGCCTTCAACTATTATAAGACGTTTGGTATTTCAATGAGTTGTTCTTTTATTATCTTCAGACTTACTTATAACATCTTTACATAAAATTTTATACATCTCACCCTTAAAGACTAAAAATCCTTTAATATCAATACCGTCTGTTTATCGTATAATCTGTTTTCTTTTTTATATGCAGTACGGGGCCGTTCAAGTATTACGTAAGCATCTTTGGGGGAGGGGGGGGGGAGTTTGACATTTGCTTATTTTTGCTGACAACAAAAAGGGAGTCTGAACCAATCTTAATAAACACAGAAAATAATAAAATCAGCATATAATGAGGCAGTAATGGCCTTCCTGACAGAACTACAATACTGGCATGTACAACACACCACAAAAATATTATATTATTATCCCTCTTATAGATTAATAATATGTATACTATATATAATATATATAGTTTAATAATATATGTATAATATATATAGTTTTGTAATAATAGTAACCAAAAATTTAGAGAACCAAAATCTTACGTAAGCATGAAGGGGGTTGGTCAGGCATTTGCTTATTTTTTCTTACAGGGGGGAGGGGGAGTGTAAAACGGCCAGAAATGTGCTTACGTAATACTTGAACGGCCCCTAAATTCTGGTTACAACGACCTCCAGAGGATCACTAGAATATTTCGTTGTAAAGAGGGTTTCATTATAATGGAATTATTATTTATTAATATTGCATAAAATATTCAAGCAAATATGATAACTAAAGTATTTTTCACCCTCACAAAACATGGCTTTGATGAAAAAATAATTAAATTGCCATGAAATATAATATTATGAAATAAAATTAAGAACAAATAACCAAAAAAAGGGAAAATAACAAGAAAGCTGGAACCGACTAAACAGTAGAACAAGAATGTAAAGGGGCAAAAAAACTGGTTCTCTCAAATAGCGCCCGTTTCTTCAACGTTTTATGACCCCCAAAAAAATACTAAACTTTATTTCAGTTATTTTAAATTCTCTGCATTCGAAGTGCACTCTTCATATAATTGAACAAAAAATTCCGTTCAAAGAAATTTTTCATTTTCACGAAATTTCCAAAAATTACTTGGTTAAATCCGAAATTTTAATACACTATCTTAGAGCTGTTTAAAAACGGGATTAGTCTGGCTTTTTTAATAACGGATTTTTCGCTATATTTTTATACGTTGTAAAGAGAGCGTACTGTATTTCTCTTGTCATAACAGTATTTTCATCGCGGTTTCTATAGTTACGTTAATTAAAAGCCCTTTTTTTGAACCTTTTTAAACAGATGGTTTTCTGTAGTTCTGTTTGACTAATTTCTATATAGTGTAATTCTTGTATGATATGCGTAAATAAAAGAGCATTTTGTGTCTTAAAATTACGGATAAAAAGGTTTACAATAACCAGCTTAATCTGATAATTTTTCGCACTGAACATAATCTGCACTAAATTGACAATTAAACAACTATATTACAAGCTGCTACAGACCACCTTTGACTCTTTCAATTTATGCCATTTGATTCAACAATGGTTCTATGATAACGATCTGATACTAAATGCT
Organism: Dysdera silvatica; assembly: GCA_006491805.2. Classification (NCBI taxonomy): domain Eukaryota; kingdom Metazoa; phylum Arthropoda; class Arachnida; order Araneae; family Dysderidae; genus Dysdera; species Dysdera silvatica. The sequence continues at coordinate 208,302,968 of QLNU02015360.1, read as the reverse complement.
GAAAAAAAATGATTATATAATATTCCATGCTAATAAAAAAACATATAAAATTTAATGGAAAAACACTAGAAAGAATTAAGTCAATGAAATTTTTAAGTATTAAATTACACGAAAAACTTTTATGGAATGAACAAATAGATGATATAAATAAAAAAAAATAAGAAGAATAAATGAACTATTAGCCAGATTAAATAATAAACTAACTTTAAATGCAAAAATTGATATTTATTATTCAATAATTTACAGTATACTACTATACGGGAATTCAACATGAGGAAAACTAAATAAGACGAACTTAATAAAAACAAATAATTCATTAAATGACACAATAAACAAAATAAAAATCACCATATCAATCAATTGTTCAATTTAGAGAAGAATATCAACTACTTAATATAGAAAATATACACAAATTAAAAATATCTCAATATATATACAAAAGAATAAATGAAGGAAAACACATAGACATAATAGAAATAATAAAAGAAGACCACAAATAAAATACTCGTCATAAAAAAGAAATTAAAACAAAATATATTCGAACTAATTATGGAAAAGATAATATAAATTATTACGGATTAAATATTTGGAACAACATACTAGACGAAATAAAAAATTTAACACCAATAAAACAATTTAAAAATACACTCAAAAATATTTCTTATTTAACGAAACATAAATGGCTAAAGTTTTTAGGTTGTATGTATATTAACCTATAGTTTTAGCATGTAATCCATCATGCATGTATGTATATGTAATCTATACACATATGTATGAAAATAAAATTCATTTGTATTGTGTTGTATTTGTATTAGCAGACGTTTATTCAATGATTTTTTTTTTTTTTGGCAGTCTAATTATTTTTTTTTTCATAATTTGTCTCCACATTTTACATTAATCATCGTTTAACCTCAGTCTACGAATTTGTTGGGAGAATGGTTTTAAAATAAAAAAAAATTGAATGTTTAACAGTACGAAAGTAAAAAAATAGAATAAAAATAAAATTCTCCATAGTGAACTAGAGTAAATATAAATAATGTAAGTACATAATTGTTCAAAAGTTCAAAAAGGGTCAGAAAGTATCACTTACATCATGGACGCCCCGAGGAAGTGCACTGCACCTCCTCGGGTTCCTTTTTCCTAAATGCACCCCCCCCCTTGCATACAATTCTGGGGGCGCCCATGACTTATATGATACCTCAGAGCAGTTTTTCTTAAAGTGGGTCCCGAGACCACGAAGTCCGTAAACAAATTGTAAACTGTCGCCAAAAATTTTATAAAAATGTACAAATTCTCTAATTCGCTCTCTCCCCAGGCTAACTCCTTAACTAAGCAACTAATCAACCGTAACCACGCTACCCCACATCAATAGAAAAATATTAACTTTTTATGCCTATTTATTGCTTATTTTTGCGCTTATATCCAAGCAGTGACAGATCATAGACCTTCAAAGCTCCCTCGAATAATATTTATAAGGGGTTCCGTCTTTGGGCATGTGGTATGGAAAGGGTTCTGCAGGATAAATAGTTTGAAAACAGCAGCTCTAAATGAAAATGACAAGCTTAAAGTTCCCATCTTGAACCATGTCAATTACGCTCACAGAAGTTGGAACTTAGTTTCGTTCGTTTGTGTTTTTACTTTTACGGCGCAAGGACAGCAGAGGTCTTGCTTGTAACCAACAGCCTTCCAAGGAGTCCGAACCTCTTCTGCCAAGGAAACCAACCCCCGGTTACGGTGAGCAGAAAAACGACAAGCGTTCTACAATATCATTGGAAGTCAAACCCGGGTTGGTAGCAAGCTAAACGACTGCGTTACCACTAGGCCGTCATAGGGCAATAGTCACGCATTTTCGCAGGGAATCCGAATCTCTTAAGAACTAGGAAACCCTATTCCGATCTGCAATGAGCAGATTAGTTCAGCAACTAGCTCTGTTTTTATAACTTATTCGTTTCCTCACGTTCATTTTTATAAACGCTGAGGTGACAATCCAGCTCGGTATTCATTTTTAGAAGCTTAAAATAAAAGGTTATAAGATATAGATCAAGACGTGGTATGTTTACTGCCAATTGTTTGTAGGCTATACATTTAGATTTGGACGTCGTACATCAGCTGGATATAAATTAATTAAAACTCCATAATATCACTTCAACTTCTTTATAGTAACATGACTATTTGATTTAATTCTTTGCTCTATATCTTTACGTCCCAGGACTTCTCATATAGGAAACTTTCAGTTTCCTCGCCGAATATCTTGGGTAGCAAATTATTGTGATTTCTTCAATAGTAGAACAAAATCAGCGGTCTTAATTCAGAAGACTGAATGATCCAAAGAAACGAAAAGATGTTTAAATATAACAAATATTAATAATTAAACTTTGTTCATCGTACTTTTACTAAACGTCATTGGAGAGAAATTATAACCTCTAACTCTTTAAACCTATCCATTTTACAGAAAAATCGGGCAGCCTATGTTTGTCAATAATGATAAAACAAAGCCGTTCTTGTAATCAATTATCGACCGACCTATTTATTCATAAAAGGAAACGGATTATCAAAAAATTGTAGCGAAGGACTTCCGCCAATATCTTTTCCTTTTTTGATTGCAGTTGGGATGTTTTCCATTTGATATTTCTTTGGTTCACTTGGTTTTCTATCGAGTCCACGTGTATCTATGTACACAGAAGTAGGTTTCCCATCATCCATTGCTCTAATTTTTGAACATGGCGTATTGTGATTGGCTCCGATTTTTACGCGCGCGTCAACTTTAATATGCAGACGAACTATTAAAGCATTTGTTCTCCTTGTTAAGTCTTTTGCGTTGCAATCATGGCTATCAGTTTAGGTGCATGGGTGAATGCAGGGCCGTTTCTACCATTAGGGTAGAGTAGGCGACTGCCTAGGGCGGCAAAATGGCGTAAAAATTTTAATTTTAAATCAAACAAAGAAAAAACTGAGCAAATGAGGAGAAAAAATGAAAAAGAGGAAAAATTAAAACATATAATTGTTTTCAAAAGCATACGGGACAATTACCTAGAATATAGAAAATTTTTATATGTTTCAGTGTTTAATTTTGCACGCAAGTTCTTTTTATATCTAATGCAATTAAGCCTTCTACTATGTATGCCTTCTACTAGCCAACATTCTGATAACACAACGTTGTGTTTTGAAATATTACTCCGTCAATATTACAGTTTTCAAAAATATAAAATGTTGAAATTAAACAATTATAACATGTAGCAATTGTTTTACTATTCACAATATTCTAATATTACAAAATAACTAATATAAGTCTAAAATATAAATATAATTAGCAGGTTTAATTATTAAAAGTATAAAAGAAGATTTACATTGTTCTACCGCTGGGTGTTGGTGGTGGTAGAGAGGGAGATCTAGTCGAAAGAGTAATGGTAGTAAAAGGGGGGGGCGGTATTTTTCAAATCTCGCCTAAGGCGGCAAAACACCTAGAAAAGGCTGTGAATGAATGTATACACTCAGATCCCGATTAATGGGAATGACGCTTCGTTTTTCGGAAACGAAGCATTATGGGAAGTTATTATGCTATTAAGAGAAAATACATTGAACATTGACTAATTAATGTTTATTGTGATAGCGGCTGCTCTAGAAAAGTTTAAAGTATTATTTACAATCGTGCTTTTGTAATTTTTTTAAGTAATTTAAGTTACAAATCTCGTTATAGTTATCGGGATAGAGTTATGCGGGATCCGAGTGTATACAATTTGGTCACATCGAGACATACATTTATACATATATTTCACATTCAGTAATAATTTTATATTAAATTACTAAGTGCTTCAATTTCTAAGTAACTTCAGCATTATTACTAATAAATTTGATACCCACGTATTATTAGCTCAGTCTAGAGCTTTTTGTTTAGACGCCGTCCCCGTCCTGGATTCGTGCCTGCGTCCCTCCGTTTAGTCCGGAGTTGTTTGACCGCCAGACGAACATGAATATGGAACAACGCTCTCTTTCTCCGTATATAAGGATGTAAGATATTATTACCCTTCACAGGGATAACACAATTGCCAAATATTGGTCAACACACAAAGCCTCCGGGGCGAGATTTTTGTGAGTTTTTCGTGGGGGATTTTTTTATTACAAATAAATTTGACACCCACGTATTATTAGCTTCAACGTTGATATAGAGTGAGTGGGGGGAAGATGAGCATAGTTATTTGTATCTTATCTGCAGCTTGATATATTGAATAAATTTGTACAAACAGTATGTGATATTGTAGAATGAACCTTTATTGATACTGAAACTTAGACTTTTCAGTGTATGTTAAACTGCCGAGCCATTTTTATGAAAAAACAAAAGAAAGAAAGAATTGCAAAATGCCCATTATTGATTAGATGGGCTCCACGTAGGTATAAGATGGGCATACCAGTTCATATCAGTTATAATCTTCCCATATTTGGCATACGAAATGTTTAAATCCTTTGGCTCCATCACAAGTTTTGTGGAACCATGTATTGCACTCTTGCCATAAAAACCGCTAAACAAATATTAACAATTAATTTTTCAAAGTTTTCAATATCTCAGTCGCAGATTTTTACCCCCTTTCACGTCCCCCTTCTCACATCCTCACCACCTCCTAAACATGCATCCATCCCTGACAATATAGCTTTAAGCCAACACACTAAAGGTTTTTAAAATAATATGCCAACAACATATTACTTCGGGAGCCCATCTTACATACAAATTTTGTGCTCGTCTTACCCATAATATGAAATTAACAGTTATGCTATCATGCCGTAAAAGGTTCACGATACATCGCTCACTTTGTTACCACAAATTAACTTAAACGCCATATTAATTTCCCCTAAACGTTTCATGTCGCTTTCGGAGTAATTTTATGAAATAAAGGTTACCGAAGTAAGTATAAAAATTATAAAAAACATTACTTTACACTGATTTTTAGAACAGCTGCACAATACTTCTCTCCTGACAGTTGAAGTTGAAATGCCTTTACCTTCTGGAAACGAACTCATGAACTGAAGTACATCAGCGTTGCCACCTTATCAGTTCTTTTGCGCAGCATTACAATGGAAATAACGTCATTATGCCCATCTCCCTGGCCTTTATACACTGACTTTTGATAAAAGTACTCTTTTTGTTTTACAAATATGTAACTGTGTTTAAAAAAATACTTGAAGGGTTACATGAGTATTTTGTGCATTATTCAGAGATAATCTTTATATTTTTATTAGAAAAAAATTCTAGATGCACGAAATATAATAACAAAGCAGAATTTAAAGAATATACATCTATAGAAACAGTTATAAAATCAGCTTTAAGCCAAAATCTTTCTTTAAATGAACCCGTCTGAAAATAACGTTGTAGGGTAAAAGGATCGTTCTCTCTTTTCTGGCCTAGTTCTCCATCGCATGAAAAAGAAAAGCGAATTCATATGAAGAGAGGGGGAATTCTTTCTTTGCGAAAAAAACTTGGAAAAGATTTTGGCACTTCCTCGTTTTTTTATAAAGTTAACTTCTTCACATCTAGATTACAGGGTGCGTATGGTTGGTAGGACACTGGTACTAGATTCAATGTTGGTAGTGGGGCAAGTATAGGCGAGCGTAGGAGGATTTCGAGTACAAGAAAAAATTAAGCCATGTCCTTGGATTTGAAGTTTGAATGGCTAAATTACGAGTTTTGGTTTATGGGATAATTGTGGTGTTTTTATTTTTTTTTAAGAAGTGCCATCCTTGCATTCACTTAGTATCATCAATTCTCGGAAGAAACAAAACACTGAATCTGCTTATAGACTTAATGATGAATGAACAAGCAGCAGACGAAGAACAATGTCCTCATTGGAGTTGAAATCGGCTGAACCAGAGCCGTTGAAGTCATTCATCTGTTGATGCTGTATCGTACAGAAAAATGGCAAAAGATTCATGGAACCACCGGTTTGAAAAGAAAAATATTTTCCGCTCTTTATAAATGAACTGTCACTACAAAGTCTATCCTTTCATTGTTATGCTGTTCGCGTATATTACTTTGTAATTGTAAAGATGAAAATAACTCTCCCTCTAAAAGTTCCTAAAATAAAGATTGTGAACCTGGCCTTTGTGCATGTGGCGCTAGCAAGGTGGTGGTGGTGTGGTATGTTGCAGTTGTGTCAAGCAGGTGCAACCTGTAGTTAGGCTACATTCAAAGATTAAATTTCTACGTTTATCACTGACTTTTTCGGTCCCACCTTTTTCACAGCACATTAGGCAGATACTTATCTACCTTGTGAGAACAAAAAATCGGTATTTTTAGATACTTTTCAAGATACCGTTCTCACTGTACAAATGGTCGCGCACTAATTCTCAGGAAAAAATGTTACCATGGTTTTTGAAGTTAGGATGAACTGTAAACCTAGATCTTGCCATTTTTTTCATTTGAAGCAATTTACATAAGATAACGGCGCGATACAGAACCACCTTACTACTACGCCACCTTAAAGCCATATATAAATTATCTGACTGGGATTAACACTTACGATCCATGTTCTTGGAAAATATTCTTCATAAAACACGCGGAATTTCAAAACGCATACTCTGATTTATTTGTAAACTGCAAAAAATTAAATATGCTGGTATTGATGCAACTTATTTTCTACGACAAAATATAAAATCCTTACCCTTATTTGTAGAAATATATTCCATGTCCTAACCTATTATTTAATTTTTTTTTAATTAACTCTATATTTTAAAATATTTAACACGTGTTACAAAACAAACTACTCTCGAGCTATATTTTTAAGCTCATAAACGGGCGATTTCAGAAGCGGGCATATCGGCTTCGGATTGGTAGACTAAACTTGTAATACTACTGGTGCTGCAAATTAAAAAACATTAGGAGCATAAGGGGAGGGGGGAATAATATCTTGAGATATGGTAAAATGGCAAAGAAAAAAAGTTGAAAATCATTGTATTGAAGAACGCTGGTGCAGGGGCGGATTGGGCCGCCGGCTAGCCGGACCCCGGGCCCGTGCGCCTTCATGACTAATAGGACCCGCGCCTTCGAATGAGCAAGGGCTTGCCGCCTCCGATAACCCAAGGTATGTGCCCTATGACAGGACCCAGTCCTCCCCTGCGTTAGTGTAATCAAAAACTTCATAATTGGGGTGGGGTATAGAACTACAACCTCATATATTCCTATGTATATATACGAAATTGCATCATAATGGGAGTATGCCTTCCATTTCCCCACCTTGCGCATGCCAGTTCTACAGAATGATATTTAGAATCTGTAATCTCGAATGAATACTCTTATTTTATTTGAATTTTTCAAAATGATATAGAAGAAGATTAGCAGTTAATAACTAAAAAATTATTTCTATGATATTCTCTAAGCCTTTTGGTATGGCGTCTGAACATTTCTGGAAAAAAAATTATCACGATACTATCAGCAACATGATTATCATAATATATATCGCCGGCATACTATCACCAGTCCCAAAGTTTTAAAAGTACCTAACATATGGAAAATAAAGCAAATTTTAAATAACAATATGTTTACATTTTAGTTCTATAAAACTAATTAGAATATTTTAATATGATTGTAAGCATAATAGTTGTTACACAGCAACAATCACGCCCGTTACAAAATTGCAGTAAAAAATATGCGTTTAATCGTATCTTATAGCTTAATAAATAGGAATATACTTTTACAAAGTTTATTATCATTCCTTTTATATATACTGAATGAATTGCAAAATTAAATCTCACTTACAAAAGTCAATATGTACTGCCAACTACTTCGTACAAATTCATGAGGTATATACTTAACGTGTATTATTGTGCCCAAACTCGACTACGATTTCTATTTGAACTGAAATGCATGCGTCAACTTAGTCTTCATCCTACCCATTATTTCAGCTTCTCAAATGAGATCGTGCATTAATATAAAATTAATGACCTCTTCATCATTAAATTTGTAAAAATACGTTAAAAATATCAAAGCAATAAAACTGTAAAACACGATTTATGTAATATATTACCCATCAAAGGAGAGCCATGCAACGATCCTCCATTTCTAATCCAATCACCAGTCAAGATTTTTTAATTTCAAAACTATAAACGTAGAATCAAAAATATTACGCAACAGATGTATCACCAAAAACTGTATAGCGGTTTAATAAATAAATTTATTCTATTTTATTCTATTCTTATTTTTACAAAAAATCCACTGTCACTTACAGCCCATACAGAACTACGACCTACCTTTTCGAGTTTTCGTAACTATGGTCGTCGATATTTTTGAGGTGGGGTTGTTTAAGGACCAACGTTTAAGGACGTACGTTTAAGGACCAACACTTTATCGAGAAATCCGAACCGGGCCAGTCTATTCCACCACGGAAAGTGAATCCGGGGCAAAATTAACGATATTATAATGGAAAATTTATATATAATCAATTAAAGAAAATTGTCAATGCTACGCATTGTTGGGGACATCTTCTTTCGAGTAGAAAAGTCGCAAAAGTTAATAGCAAATTAATATTATAAGCTAGTTATAAATATTAAAACTAAATTTAATATTCAATATATTTGTAACTTCTAGTGTTTCAGCTGGAAAAAAAAATTAAGGCAGGGAGGATGTCCTGTCAAAGGTGTGTGTGTTTTGTTTTGTTTTTTTTAGATGGATCATAAATTTCAGCACTTTGAATATCCACGGTTACGTCAGCTTTGCTGCTACAAACTCCTTTGCACACCGTCTTAATTGATTTAATTCCTATTGCTGCTTTCTTTAAATCTTTTAGTTTTTGTTTGCAGGTAGGCATTTTCTGTGGGGTTGTGGTGGTTTATTTGGTTTTTTTTCCGAGTAAATATATGCTCAAGGCAATGGGCAAGTGCGCGTAATTGCCATCTACATCTAACGGCAATGTTGCCAGATGGCAAGATTAAAAAATCTCAACTTCATACAAAATAATAATTAAATTAATATAACTATAATTTAGTTAAACATTATCCTATACTATATGACTAAATATACGACTCTCGACTAGTAAGCTTCATAAAATAGGGATGTAAAACATGCTGAGCTTAAAGACAAACAAATTGATTTAATAAAAATTTGACCTGAAAAATACGTGGAACCGCTAACGTTTATCGCAGTAGTCCGTGGTTAAAAGTCTGCAAACTTGGCAACAGTGCTTTGTTTACAAATATTCGTCTGCAATCTGGTTTTGCCAAAACCATCAGTGTTATTACGGAAATGAAATGCTGGACTACAGAATTTTTATAAATCAACAAATTTCGTCACACGTTTTGGATTCAAACGTGGGAATTTGAATTATCATCGGGGACGGATGATGTGTTATTTTCTGAGGGCTAGATGGGACATATGGGCACAAGGGTGAACAAGTTGAAGGGCAGAGCGCTTAATAGGTTCGGCAGGGCGTTGCGCCCTTCTATTTCGCTTTAGATGAAACGCTAAATTTCTACTAATTCGCATAGTTATGTTAAGAAGCATGAATAATTATAATATTTTAAAAATAATGAACGTTTGATGAAATCCAATCATTTCATATTCAGACTTTTCAATTAAAAATACACGAATGCCTCACACATTTTTTTTTTCTTTTTTTAATATTGAATTACTAAAATTTAGGTGCACTTTTTTAATAGGCATTTCAATTCGCATTGCAAAGCAATGAAGATCTAGCTTTATTACCACGGCTCGACAAATCTAGTCTCCCAGTCGCCATTCGACCGGAATTTCGCAGTTGTCAAGTAGGAAGTCTTCTTTTCCTACTATATTCCTGGATTTTCTTTTTTGAGATGAGCGAATACCATTCTTGTCTTGCGAGTACAGTTTCTATGATTTCTTGAGCCCTGGATATTTCTGTTTTGTGTCAAAATCTTCGCATGATACAAAAATATGTGTCCTTCACTAAATTTTATAATTCTAAGATTGATTATAAAAGCAAATTTCAATGAACTTGAAAATAGTAATCTTAATGTCAATGTGTTTCTTGTTTTCAAAGAATTCTTTGAATTAAAAAATAAATTGAAATCTGCAATAAAAATCGCGGATAACGGAAATTCATCGATTTTGCACCTTTCATAGAATAATTAATTAATTAATTAATTGAATGAATGAATGAATAAATGAGCCATTATTTTATATGGGATTTTTTTTTTTTTTAATTCAACACAAGGTGTGTACTCGAAAATATCTACATAACGGGCATGACGTACAAATACTGCACCAAAATCGTACACAGTTACACGTACGCATCCCTGGCATTGCGTGACACGGCTGCAGAGACTAGACGTGACGTTACGTAACTCATGTGAAATGACTTGATTGATGCGAGTAACGTAGTGCCCTAGTTATAGGCATAGAGTTATGTGGACCCGTGGGGGCCCGAGCCCCCCATAATGTAAAATACATTACAATTTTACATATATTGTAAATTATAAATATATATAATATGGTCTTGGGCCCCACATGTAATTTTGAAAATTTTAAGTTGCTGGCTTCAGTAGTCAAAAGCTTGTGACAGAAGTCTTCGACCCCTGTTCAACTTGGTTGTATGTATATATATTGTTGTTCGTAGGTCACGTCAAGCCATTGGCCCAGTCCCAGACGACCATAAGGCAGTCTCAAAACGTAATGTAGACAAATATATACTGATATATTTTGTTATTTCGAACAGGCCCAAAATCTAGACGTAATGTTTACCATTTAATTTTCATTTTTTAAGGTTGCCGAGAACGGAAGATAGTGGACAGGTCAGACGGGACGCGATATACGGGACCACTTCCGATCACAGATGGCGTGAATCACGGTCGTATTCATTCCGTGAAGCACCCGCAGCAAAATCGTGAGTGATGAGATTTTTAATCGTGATTTTTAAAGTCACGACTTTTCGTTCCTTCAAAAAGGTCAATGGTAGAAAGTACTTAGAAAATCGTTTACAAACGCTTTATGTCTTTTAAAAAATGAGAGAAATGAATGATTTGCCGCTTTTGCCAGTCCGACGAAACGCCAAGTAATCGCTAGATCTAGCGATTTACAGCCTCAAAAATCTGGCAATAGTTTGGAAACCCCTACGCAGAAATTTTCCTGCATTGCGTTGTCGACCATACAGGGGAAAAAACCTATTCTGTCAACTTATTTATAACGGGATAGCCTTTAATCCAGATTAGGTGGTACGGAACCTTTTTTTATTTCGTCTTTTTTGTAAAATATAACCTTTCGGCGAGCTTTTAAGGAGTACTCCCCTAATCGTCGTCAAGGTTTTAACCTGTAGGCCGTCTGAGGGGTACGGCAAGAGGGAAAAAAAAAAACTTCTGCCCCTACTCACTCGACGGTTCGGTTGTGCCGTCGGGTAAGGGGAAGGTTAAAAAACCGCCTTGTCATTGCCGTTAACGCACACACACGACCCACTAACGCATACTACTCCCCCTTCCCCCATGTTTAGGTATGTTCAGGACTTCGGGGGAGGGGGTGCTGCAGAGAGCTGCCAAATTCCAGGATGTTTCTTTTTAAAAACAGACTGCTGCTGCTACTTTTTTAATAAATACAGCTTATCCCCCACGTGCGTAAATATTTACTAAATACAATAAACAATATTAAATTAAAGAATATGTTTCCATATTTGAGGTTTGTTTCGTTTGCGAAATATACCAAAGAAAAAGGAAATCACGTGATTGAGTTTTGACATCTTTTATTCTCTATGGTTAAAATAATTAATTATTTTTCTTGATAGTTAACTCAAAATTACTTGAATTAAATGAATATGTACAAACAGCAAAGATATTTTTCTTTCACGCACATTTAATACAAGGGAGAGTTCAAGTATTACGAAAGCAATATTTTGGCCATTTTATTCTCCCCGGTAAGCAAAATTACATTGGCTAACATAGAGCCTCGCTTTACAACACTTTAACCCAAAAGTGCTTGCGTAATGCTGAACACTATGCAGTATCAAATACTTTTAGTCATATCGGTTATATAAATCGAAAGTTTACTCGTTTATTTTATGTATGAATAACCAATAAGAGTGTGGGCAAATATCATGTAATCTTTAGAACTTGATTTAACTTATTTTTCTATGTTGGCCAATGTTGATTTTGCTTACCAGGAGCAGGGTATAAAATGGACAAAATATAGCGTACTAGTAATACTTTGAACACTCTGAATTATTTGTTGGTTGTTGACAAATGTTTACATTGGTTTTGAACGTTCATAATGTAACGAAGTATGCCAAAGCTTTTATAATTAGCTTTGTTACCAATGCTGTGCAGTTCATGATTTAATTACTCATCATTACGATGATGTAATAATAATAGTATATAATTTCTGGCATAGCTTCTATTCGGTTGTGTGGTTAAACTCTTTTAATACTTTGGAAAATTTTGTTGAAATTATTAAGCCATGTAAATTATCTATTGATATGGGTGATGTTGACGTGAACATCCGCTAAGGCCTTTTGAATTGATTTAAGAATCGAACTCTTGACTTTACGAAGATCGAACATGTTTGAACAGTTGCGTCTAGTAACGGCATTCAATTAAATTCATTGAAAATATGAATTTTAATTCTGTTCTGGGGTTAAAACGTACACTATAAAAATGCAACTTTAATTTAAGCTCATTTAATTAGATTTGTCAATTTCAATTTAAATTCGTGAGAGGAAAGTGCCTAAAAGGAGTTTGGAAATAGAGCATGCGGTATCTTTATGTATCGTTTTAATCAGAAAAATAGCATGCTAAGGAACCAAAACTGGTCTTTGAGAATGTTTGTGTAAAAAAAAAAAGTCTCGTTGCACTAAATTTTAAAACTTCTTAAAAAAAAATGAAATATTAACATTCAGTACTGGAAACCTTCACCAAGATCCCGCCCACTTTTAAATAAACGACGAAAAGTGGTCAATTTACGGCCTAAGGTATGTTCAATTGTCAGAAGCAACAAAAATATAATATATTCCACGGTATCCACCCAATTCAAAAACAAGTAGCTAAATTGCCGTCAAACTAGTTTTACTTCGCCCAGTGCTTTAAAACACCGAAGAGACACATAAAAATCTCACCGCAGTGTGAAAAAATGCCAAGGGCGATGGTGTATCATTCAAATGCATTTCCGTATGACTACGTTACAAGTGCAGGTGATGATGCACTGTCGCCTGTTCTAATCGAATATCCAGAAAAAGATGTGACCAATCTTTTGGACGGCTTTTTGGCTACAAGTCTTGCTGAGAGCTTGATGTGAAGCCTTAGCATATTATTTTGTTCATTTTTCTCTTTATGGTGTTATAAAAATTGGTTACATCGTTTGAAGACTGGGTGTGTTTGTATGTAATAGAACCGGGCTTAGACTCTCTTGTGGGTGTATATGTACTTGTCTAATTTAAAACAGCGTTACATGTACATGTGAGGAAGGATAGAACATTTTCTTAAATGTTCTTTGGATACGTGTTAATTGAAAAATATGTTATAAGCAAAATATGATTTATTAGTACATATACAATTATTTGTTACTGATAATAACCAAGTGGCTCCTCATGTTCACGAGCTGCCGGAAAAATTAATATTGGGTCTCTTACGTACAGGCTTACGTGAAAATACAATATCAAACTTGTTCCATAATTTAAATTATCAATTATTTATTGATAAGGCAACCAAAGGTGGTCATAAGAACAATGTTCAACCCACTGACATAATGTCATTTCAAAAATTCACAAAATGAGGTTTCGAGAACAATTACTTAACTTTACGACCTCCCCGTGGCCTCTAAGTTTATACCCTTACGTTTAGGCCACTGAACGATTGAGACAGAGCTAATGTGGCGTTAACTTCGTATTAGTGTTTGTCAATTTTAAACTCACACGTTACTGGGAGGTCGCCGAATCGAGACCAGCCTACGGCGCGCGTTTTTTTTTTTTCTTTCAACTGTTATGGCTCAAAAAATCTAGTTTGAGCCAAAAAATGTTGGTGTCTGAACCTCGTAATTCTTTAATTACTTTTCTCACCGTCAAACTTCCTTTCTTTCGTGCGAGTTTAAAATTGACACTATCACACCAATACAGCAAACTTACACATTTAGTGGTATTAAATGGTTTTTAATTATTTACAATATATTTTTTGAATTTAGTAATATGGTTTATAATGCTTAAAAATGTTTAGATTTTAAAATTGCTTGAAATGAAATATCAATTCGGAATAGTTCAGATATGTAAGCATTTGTGGGAAGGGGTGCTGCTATTTTCTATGTTAGCCAATGTTAAATTTTGTTTACCTGGGAGGGGTATAAAATGGCCAAAATATTGCTTATGTAATACTTGAACTCCCCCTTCCCAATTCCAAGTGTCGTTTTATGAATGCAATAAGAGGATTGATAAAATAAGATGAAATTGTTATAAAATAGCTGAAGATCATATATGTAAAATTTTATTCATCTCCCCACAAATTTGATCTCCCCCAAAACAACAAAAATAGAAGGTCTGGGTGGGGGGGCAATAGAACAGGAAATCTTGCATCTCGTATGTAATAGAATTCGTGAATGTAAGCAACAAAATAAGCAACATACCTTTGACCATCTGACTGAGCATTAGCCATGTAATAAGACAAACTGATGCCAGAATAAAAAACAATATGACTCCAGCGCAATGCATCTCCATATTTCCGTAATAAACGGAGGACGCTTTTATATGTCTCAGGTTATTCCCAAAAAGCATTTTGTTTCTTGCGTTCTTGCCTTTCCAAAAATATGTCTTAAATACACAACTATCCAAAAAAAACCCTGACACTGATCTTTCAATTTGCGGTCTGGCGACGTAGCAAAAAATCGAATCCCTCTATATAACCATTCCACGTGTTTTGCCACCCCACAGAAAACCAGCTATTCGTAGATACCACCACAGTATAGATGAATCCAGATAATCTCGTATTTTTATAATGTAAACTAGCTAACTTACATTGTAAAGCAAAATTAAGAATAATGCTATTTAGAAACGCCACAACATTTATCACTCCTCATAAAACTGGAATTTCTTAAACATATTCTAAACCTATGTAGCAAGCAGATATTCAAGAATCAAAACGGTAAATAACTACGCTTGCAAATGAATGAATGAAGTCCATTTATTCTATGCTTAAAGCACTAGTTTATATTTCGTATTAGGTTGCTTATGTAAATAAAGAAAATAAAAAGACAGTCTTTAAGAAGATCCATTTTGCATTTTTTTTCATCCTAACTTGACCTTACGTCTGGTGTCTGCATCGCTACTATCATGTTTTCACTGCTCTATAGTCGACTGTCATTGAAGTTCGTAACTGGTTTTGAAGTAGACATCCTTTACTCTTTGTTGTGGCAGTCTGAACAAAATGAAAGAGTTCCATAATTCCTCATTCGATGCACGACAACTTCGCAAACCTTGTCCGACGCTTCCGCAAATATCGTGAAAAACTAAGCATCCAACAGAGTGTAATCCAACGACTTTTGGCCTTTGAAAATACGATTAATGTAGAAGTATGATTTATCAAAAAACAATTTTAAGACGGCAACTTGCCCATATCTGTATTTTTGGAGCAATTATTTTACATTTCAAGCTATCATTGGTTTTTTATTCCGAACTTTTTCTTTTCATTTCAACATCAATTTTTTTTCAGATATCTCCTCCAATATTACTTTTAAATAATCATATTTATCCTATGAAGATAATTTGTATCACAATGGGAAAATACTACCATTAGTTCAATTTCAAGATTTGATAAACAAAAAATATTGTCATAAATTCAAATATTATAAATAAAATTTAAATCACATATAATCAAATATAAATCACTGTAGAACTCAACTAAATTTGACATTAATTAACATCGTTTTACGTGATAAGTGTTTTAATGTTAATTAAAAGATTTTTTTTCATTTTAAAATAATACTATATATATGTATGTGTGATAATGAATTATGCAAGCAAAGGCGAGTCGGTAAAAGTCATGGCCATTTGAGCGAACCTACTCGACGGCTTTTTAGTGTCATTACTGTTGACATAATAAGCTTAACAGCCAACATTTACATAACTTTTGGTTTCACAACTACGCTAACAAGTTAATTCTATCACAAATGACATTGATAATAGTTTTGCATGATCAAACAGTGTTTTTATGAATCAAATTATTATAGCTTTTTTAAATTGCATGTTCTAATGCAGCGATTCTTATATTTTGCTTTACCAAAGAGTTCCATTGCATAAATTTGGATGTTGCGGTTTCCTAAAACTTAACTTACAACTTTGAAATGCATCAAATACCTATTTAAAGTTGCCCATCACGATCATTGGCGTAAGAAGCCGCGCGTAACAAGCCTGCAGCTCCACCACAAAGCATCTTTGCCCACAATTTTACTTTACCAAAGAGTTCCATGAGATCCGACTTTACGTGTTACTCAGCCAGTTCTATGTTTATTTTTAAAGTAAATAAGGTCGGGTTAAAGTTTCTTCAAGCTTTCGCGGACCCCCTTGTGAGGACATCGAGGACCCCCCCGGGTGTCCGTGAACCACAGGCTAAAAATCATTTGTCTGGTTCATTTAAGATGTCACCACAGATGGATAAAATATACATGCACACACACATAAGCATATTGAAGGAGAATTTTAATAGCCCAAAATATTTATATATAGTGGAGTCGCGTTGTTACAAACCTTTAATTCACGAGCTACACATTTTTATGGACTATTGCATTGATCTCAAAAATTGTTTTATAAAAACAATTTCCATCTACGAACTTTTTTCACTTTTCTTTTTGGAGAAGGGGAAAAGTCCATATGAGTTCATAAAAGTCCACTACACTGTCCTTTTTATGTGATTTTGAAAATATGCATGCACACTGAATTAAGTAGCACAATTATCTGCAATGTTATTTTAGAATTGGCATCTTCTCGATTTGCAGCGGTTGTAGATAAATTTAGCGTTACCCAGGATGCACCACGCGTGGAGGGTGATGTACGCTATTTCAAACTATATGGACGATATGTATTTAGTAATGGATGGACAACATATTCGTGAATGTGCGGCCCTCATACGGGAGAATCTATATGACAAATATATATTTATATATTATAGAATCTATATGACTGAGGCTAGGAAGCAGTTGTAAACTTAGATGAATTTGGATGAACTATGATATTCTGTTCATTTTGAATTTTTTTGTACCGCTTCAGTTTTTTTCTTACTCGTACGCACAACTGCACAACTGTCACTTGATGTATACTGATCTATCGCTAAGACCACTGCAGTAAAAGAAAATAGAATTGAAAAATAATTGTTCTGATATCCGTATATGTAAATAATCACGTTCTTACAATATGTCAGATGTATCCTTGAAGTTATATGAGCTAAAACATGAGTATCGCAGCATTGCTGCACGACCTCTCTAATCTCAGCATTTTTACTTCGATTAAATGTTGCTATTGGTATATGGGCTATCAAGTCCTAAATCACACTTGATGAAAATAGCCGTAATAAATGTGATAAAAAAGTTTATTGGTTGGAGGATTCAAGACTAAATTGGGCACTAACTAAATCTAATAAATCTATAAATAATCTATAATCTAAACTAAAACTAATTTGGGGAAGATACTAAAATTTAGAGATTAGAAGCTAGATAATTACATTGTATAAGCTATATCGTACAGAGAACGCTGATTTTGGAAGGTAAGCAGCACCAATCAAAAGAAAGGATAAACGTTTAATTAATTCTTTTAAATGACCAAAAGATATTCTAAGGTGGGTTAAGGTTGGCAGGTGAATAAAAGAGGTTGAGGACATGTGAAGGTGATTTGGGAGGAACGGAACCTGAAGACGTGTCGTGCAAATTGCTTAATGGACTATCGCTAAAACTTTATTTTCATTTACTTTAATCTTAAATTAAAATATCATTTGTGATATTTTTTCTGAAATCTTCTTAAATGCCTCTGTGTACGAACTAATAAACTCATTGAAAAAAGTTTATTAGTGCGCAAACTAAAATCACTTTATTCATGTATTTAACGTTACGTTAGAGCTCTGATTATCCGAACTTCACTTAACCAAAATACGGGTTAACCGAACCCAGATAGCAAAAATCGTCCTAGGGACGCCCTGGGGATGTCCAGGATGCTCCAAGGACAATATTTGCTATCTGGGAAATACGGTTGCACTTTTTTTTTTTTTTTAATAGACACTCGTTCAGTGTTTCGGCAAAAATGTTTATATTTGTTTTCTTGTATGCTCCAAATCCATTAATATTGATGCATTCATATGTTTTGTAATGTTTTTCACTATCAACATATTAGTTTTATAGTTGCAAGTATACGTGCTTTTGTATAACGTCGTAATTTTTTAACATTTTTTTTTAATATAAAACTTAAATTCCGGTTTATCAAAAATTTTGCTTATTCAAAATCGAATCCGTCCCCTACATTTCGGTGTTTTATTTCTATCGGTGCTTTATCTTTTACCAGTGGCGTAGTAAAAGGCAAACTCGGGGATCTCAAACCCCCTCCCATTGGACATCAAAGCGCAGTTTTCCCTTTCCGACCCCACAACAGTAGTAGTAACGTCAAACCACTCTGGGATTACAGTGCTACTTTTGACAGCCACCTTTCCCAACTCTCTCCCGCACTTTGCACAAGTCACACACAACGTCGACTCATATGACCTTTTTTTAAAACTATCTGACCCCCATAATTTTTAGATTTCCGAGTCCTTATATTTTATAATGGCCTTCCAAAAAATTTTCATCGCAGACAGACGATATATTCACTTTTCTTTTAGTATGTGTCACTATCACGACAGAGAAAACATCATTACCGTAGAGATTTCACTGGGAACAGGTTTATAACGAGCTGCTTTTTTGCCTATAGCTGTCGGGGAATTCACTAATTCACCGGAACCCAAGCATTTAACGTATATTACATGTGGGCTAAGAGGGAATTATATTGCGGTTTACACGTGTGCGCAGTTGGAGAGGCGCGTTGGTTAATAAGTGGGGAACTCGTTGAACGTTCCTCAACCCTTTTATTAAACAGTGTTTCATTGTAAAAAAATGTCAGCTCTAATAAGTATCTTTTTTATGTCGGCAACTAGCTTTCCTTTCGTATAAGAATCGGTATTTTAAATTTACAACATACATTAACAAGCAGAGTAGTCACAGGAAGTATTTAATGGTGAAATGAAAATGTGAATTGAAAATAATGTTGAGTGCAATTTTCGCTTATGTAAATGGTACACAACCTTGGGATAATCTATTGTGAAGAGAGAAGATGGAAAACCTACATGCATCGAATAATAAAATTAGCATTAAAAACAACTTTTGGAAAACACAAATAATAAAATTGGGCTGGAAAGTTAAGGAGCACATAACAAAGAAGTGCATTTATTTTTTTGCGTGTGTGTGTGTGTGTGTGGTGCAAAAGGTAAAATTTAAACCAATTTATATTAACCTTTATGTTTTATTCGCTAATACAGTTGAACCTCTGAATTATGGACACTTCAGAACTCGAGCGTCTGTCGGCTATTTTGGAGCGCCAGGAGATAACAAACACTGGGACTGAAAATTGGAAAAGTGCTCAGTCCCAATGCTTTATTTAATTAGAGATACCCGCTATTCGAGAGTGTCCATTAAGGAGATTTTACTACATAAATGGATGGAAGATCATTATAACTTATACTGTGACGTGTAATATTATCCACTTTAAAACTGTTGCTTACAAATCCCATATATATATATATATATACACACGGTATATACTAACTGTCGAAAGATGACCATATATAGAGGTATGCCTTGAAAATTTTCGACGTAATAAATAGACGTTGAAAATGACGAAAATTAAAAACTTCTTGTACAGATTACAATTAAAATCTAACCAATTACCATAGAGTTTGCATTTGTTAACACTTTTCAGAGTCAGCTTAAAACCAATTATAGAACGTTTGTTTTGGCCTGCATGCAAGGGTGTAGTAGAAATTTTTTAGGCACATTATTCGTTGTTTTAACATTAAAAGGTAACTCACTCGTGTGTAAAAATCTTTTTCAACTAATCAGGGCTTATAAAACTTAAGTTACGTAAAATGACGTCACATATCACACTAAAAACTTAAGCATCACATCCAATATAATTGATTGATACTAAGGGGTGAATTTCTAAACTTATTTGCAAAAATGCTGTTATTTTATTTTCTCATAACAGATATGGAATATTAATTCGTTACATTAAATGTTAAAGCGGTATTGCTTTCATTTAAAAAAAATAGGAGCACATATAGGGGATAGTTACAAGATCCAATAAAAAATTCTTTGAATAATCCGTTAAAAATAAACAAAATAAATTTTAGAATATAGCTTTAAGATTAATTACATTGAAATATAATATGATGAAAATAATAAATTTAAAAAAAAATAATACT
Source organism: Dysdera silvatica (assembly GCA_006491805.2). Taxonomy (NCBI): domain Eukaryota; kingdom Metazoa; phylum Arthropoda; class Arachnida; order Araneae; family Dysderidae; genus Dysdera; species Dysdera silvatica. Next base: position 208,282,556 of record QLNU02015360.1, on the reverse strand, counting down.
CAGCTTCTAAATTATTGACAACATAATAAAAGTAAGTAACTTCTGAATCATCAGGTCTTTTTCAAATCTTAAACACATACCACTGCATTAATTTTGTACATAATATTTCATATCAATTTCATATAAAATATTTTTTACTACTTGACATACTTTCTACATTAATATATTTAGAGTCGAACCTGCAGAAAATTCAAACGCGCAAATACAAACATTACCAATAAAATTGTATCTTTCGAAATACCATTTTCCAAACCTTTTTTGAAATTCGCCAGTATAGTGACAGTGTGAAAAACTAACAATTTTCTGGTAACCAGCTCTTGCGTGACGTAAAAAACGCAGTACATGTAACGTCATGATTCAAGTTTACTCACTAAATTCGGGTTGCGGTTAAACAAGACAAGTTTTCTTAAGCAATGGAAAAATTATATTTCTAATTAATATCTCTGTAAGAGAAAGGACTTAGGCCTTTGGTTCATACATAGATTTTATCAAGAAATTTGCGGTCAAATTTTATCCTGATAGGCTAAACTTTAATTGCAATTAGCACAAAAAATATTGATTTCTTGCAATTTTCGAGATTAATTTTTTATATCGAAATGATTCAAGAAATATCTCCCTCCATGTGGTTTCTTTTCGACAGTTGGGAGACACGCTGTACATGTGATGTAAGGGTGAGTTCAAGTATTACGTAAGCAATATTTTGGCCATTTCACCCCCACCTCAGAAAGCAAAAATTAACATTGGCTAACATAGGAAAATAAGACCAACGGCAACCCCTCCCCACAAGGTTCTTACGTAATACTTGAACTCTACGTAACTAAAAAAATTATTTTAAGTAAAATAATAAGATTAATAAGTGGTATTAAAGCATATAAAAAAATATATTACATACCGACACTTGATGCTTTACAAAAAAATTCTATATCGATGTAGTACATTTAAATTTATTATCAGCTATTTCTCGTATATTTTTGTTTACCTGATATTACTGAGATTAGAAAATATAAACAAAGGTATTCAAGTTACGAATTGAAAAGGATATCAAGATGGTTATTTAAAATTTACAAAAGTAGAAAAAAAATAACTGATGAAATTTAATCGAACAACAATTAGATTTAGAAGAAAAAAATCGTTATATAAATAAAGTCCCAGTCTAAAAGTAAAACTAAGTTTTATAAAAATATAAAAGCCTTTTAAGTTTTTCCCAGTTAATATAAAAGACTTTATTTTTTATTTTAGTATTATTGCATCCTTCTTTCTGCATATCTGATATCTTTTTATGTATCTATATTTCCGTATATCTGATATCTTTCTGTGTATCTAATTTATAATTTGAAAGAGTTTTGCTGTATGACCTCATGTCCATATATATTAGCGTAGCAACAGTGCAAACAACTATAATACTGCATAGAAAATCAACGAATTTAATAATAAATGATGTAAAAAATTCCAATTGTTGATACGGGAATTCTTAATATAAGATATTTAGTTACTTTGAATTTAGAAAGGAGTTAATTCGAACTTTTCAAACTGCAAGCGAACTCATTGCGATATAATAGGAATGTAGAAAACGTCTTGAACATGTCACAG
>QLNU02015360.1:208250670-208280866 GCA_006491805.2 Dysdera silvatica | reverse complement strand
GTGGCTATTTTATTCGCTTTGTAGTTATTACTTCTCTTAAACTAAGAGATGTGAATTATCGAAAAATCCGCAGAGGCAATGTTTTGCAACTTCCAAAACGGAACTTAAAAATTTGGACGGGAATAGAAACGAAATAAAAATATCATTCACTATATAGCCAATCTTTTTAATTTCGTCAAGGGAAATCTTCTACTGTTGAAAACAAATCCAACAGGTAATATAAAAAAATTAGAAGGCAGTCTGCGGATTAATTTAGTAGAAGCAACTTTCATCATTTAAACTTCGTTAGTATATTTATTGGTTTTAGAGCATTATACCTAATTTCAATGAATGAATTATCTGAAAGGGGTAGGGGTGTAGGGATTAAAAAATTATGGGAATAATTTCTGCCTTTGAAAGAAAAGATTCTATAACTCGCCGTGTGTGTGTGGGGGGGGGGTATGCAGAGGGAATTGGGAGTAGGTGGCCGCTATAACTCGAAGTTGAAGAGAAACATGTGCCTTGATACTCAATTGGATGAGTTTATGCCCACCTGAGCGTCACCCCTTTCAAAAGCTATTGAAAAGGAGATTGGACGATAAAAGACAGGTAACAAAATATCAATTTTCAAACATCGAAACGTATCCGAATCCAAACTTTGTAAAAATCACAAAAATAATTCTCTTAGAGTCTATTTCTTACAAAATTATTCACACCCTGCACTTTCCTTTCTCCAAAATTATAATAATAATATATTATTCTTTCCTTCCATCCCTCCATTGACACCCATACCTGCATGTGCAATATATAGAACTTGGAATATTTGGGGCTGATATGCAAATGTACACCAAATCCCAAACTGTGAAACCTGACGTGTCAAAACTTTGCTTAAGCAATTTCCGAAAGCTGGAAAATCCGAGCTTCCTACACGTACCAAATAACACTCTGAATAAAAAACAATTGTTTAACCTCGCTGAAGCAAATCAACAAATCACTTTTTTGCTTTCTTTGTCGCTAAAATAAATTTTACTTCTTGAGCTTTGGCCAGCATCATTCGCCCACAATAAAGTAAAACAACGGCATATTTTATTTGGTTTTTACCTTGCACGCTAACCTGTTTGCCAGAAAGGTGCGTTTTTTAATGTTCAAAAAAAGGGTAGTTTATGCAGAAAGAGTCACCATCAAAAATAAAAAATAAACGCATTCGTTAAAGTGGAAGAGACTCATCTGTAATTTTGTTGCAGCGTTTGCATTACAGAAATGGGATCGAAAAAGAGTATTTTTTGTGTAATGCAAGAGGAAGTATTTTTTTTTTTCCTAAGCTTATTCCCTCAGGTATAATAATTTGTCACTTTCAAACTGAAGATAACATCACTCTGCGTAAACATTCGTGCCTGCGTGAGTTGCAGATAGTGCTAATGACGGGAGACGATGGGCGTTTTTACTCTTTGTGTATAAAGGAATAATGAAAGCCTCCTATTTTTGCTTCGTGTCGAAACAAGTAATGCACTACAATCTCCGGTATTTGGAAAATTGGAATAATTGGTTTGGCCCATCGTCTTTCAGCGAACTACTGCGAAATCATTATTTCATGGTTACCATGACAATAGCTAACTCATAATTGCACAATTTCAACAAAGTATACGTACAAAATATCTTTTAATAAAATTTTCTGTTCCTAATATGTCTTCTTGGTCTCTGTGGAATTATTCTCTTAACATGAAACGAAGTGCCGAAAGCACTTAATAATTACTTAAGTAATTATGCCTCTTAATATGTCCTTAAAATAGACCAACTTTACGCATTTTAGAAATAACTTTGATGTCAAATAATGCTTTTGTGTAATTTCTCACAAAGTTACAAAAGCAACATAAAACTGTTTTGAAAGTACCAGTAAAATTTTAGAAATACAATATTCGTTTCGGCAGTAATTGTGGCGGAATAAATGAGAATCTCTCTCTCTCTCTCTCTCTCTCTCTCTAACACTTTAATACTAGCGATTTATATAAGAGAATTACATGTTAAGAAGCTTTTTAATTAGCCGAGGTAAACTTCGGTTAAAAAAAATATTCCTAAATTAATTATAAATCGTTTTACTAGTTCCTTAGCGTTTTTAAAGTATCCACTGAATGATACGTCGTTAATACATCCTAAACATTTTTAACTGCAGAAAATATTATAACACACAATAATGTAGCAGTGGCATGTGGTGTCTTCAAAAACGAGCCATCTAAAATTATTCACAGTCCTTCCTCTCGCATAAAAAATCACAAGCCATATATATATATTATATATCCTGTTAACCGGGGAATAAAATTTTGTGAAACTCGTTTCACACTGGGGACTTTTTTTCACAGTGATAAGTAATGTCATCACACCATCACGCTAGGATTAAATATATAAGAACTACATAAAACGTAATGCGTTCAACATAATACGGTTAATTTCAATGACGAAAAATGTCGTCATTCGCATTTTGGTAGTCTTCTGGGCATGACGAAAAATGTCGTCATACCCAGTTAACAGGGTATATATATCATCATCATTATAGTGATGGTACAGTATATGTATTGATTGTGACTTTATTACTTGATGTGGGATAGTGCACTAGTGGAAGTGGCCATTCTTGAAGTCATGTAACGTCATTGTATTGTAGTATCCTAATTTTGTCTTGAACTATCAAATATTGTCCAATAGTTTTTCATCGGCTCTTAGCACTAATTGTATGTGAAATTAATTGAAATTTAAAAGCGTGTCACACAAAATAATATGCGTGTCATTCCATGGTCAAAATTACACATACGAGTATATCAAAAAAAACTATCGATATATATATTCACTTACTCCATTGTACTGCGAAAATTGATTTTATAGTTGTCTGATCCATTCTGTCAAGTAGTTCGTTAATCAGTTTCATACGGAGAGGTCGTTAAACTCTAAAACAAACCCTCGATTGAGTATATGTCTAATTAGTAGTAGAATGTCATAGATTAGTTTCCAATTATGTTCATTTCAATTGGCGACATCTGTTATTTAGGGATTGGTGTAAGATTTAAAATAAGACAACGTTTCGGATGAAAACTGCATCCTTCATCAAATGAAAACAGATAGCTTTACCTTTATTTAATAACAGAGCACTAAAATCCCGAAACCTAGTGTTGCTTGGAACCTTACACCAGTGACTAAAATAACAGTTGTCTCATTGTCTCATTGAATCTGTTGATGAAACTGTGATTTCGTTTGGCTTTATATGAATGTTTCCCATCTGTATTTGGAAGGAAAGGGAAGAGATTTTTTTCCGTGATATTGCATTATTTTTTACTTGACGAATATATTATTATAGTTATAAAAATGAAGGACTCTATGCTGTTCAACATACTAAATTGGACAAAATGGCGGTCATGGAAGCACCATAGAAGTAGTCATCTTCTGCCACATGGCCAAAAGTTCAACTCCGACAAGATGTGGTTTGACACAGTTCAGGGGCCACACTAAACTGGCAGTCTCGTCTCATATGACTTTAAAAGTCCCAAGACTAAAAACAAACGCAACAACAAGAAAATTGGTTAAGAAAAATAGTCCACTTCTTGGTATGTTAATGTCATAATTTATCAATACTGAAACGACTGTGCAGATGAATTTTTTAACTCTTCTCGTAAGAAAAATATCATTAGATTTACTATGGCAAAAAAAAAAATAATAATAAAAAAAAAATATATACACACATCTGTGTGTGTTTGTGTGCGTATTCTTAAAGATAATACCTATGATCACACACAGCAGCACTTCATTTATTTATCGAGAAATATGAATGCCGCGTCATAACAGAAAACATTGTATATTCTTCTGCACAGTTCTCTTTATTTATTCTCATTTTTACCACTCCTATCACTCAACATACCATATTCCCCAAGCCTTGAGAAAACAACCGCTACCGAGAACTTTAGGTAATAAAAAATAGGAAGAAAAAAAAGATAAACGGAGAAGAAAAACCGCACCCCAAGTTCTGAGGAAACGAGCTCCTTTAGCACCGGTTTGCAATCTTACAGACAAAGTGGTATTCATGTCATTTTTCATGTCATGTCATCTTGTCTGTCATTACGGTGGATATGTTACGAGTACGAAAAATACATATTAAAATTTCCTCATTTATACTTATGTAAAATAATATGCTCCCACTCTCTTAAAAATATTAAAAAATAAAAATTAATCCCTTAAAAATCGTTAAGGGCCCTGAATGCATGGGTGGACCCAGTTCACCCCTGCATTAGAGGCCCTCATATTTTCATTCCTTAGAGAAAACTTGATTTATATTTTCACGGTAACTGCGCAGAAACTATGCGCATCATGTATTCTCTATAATTTTTAAAAAAGGGCAAATTTAACAAGAACAAAATTATCAGCAGTCGATTAAATATCACAAGAGTAAAGAAAAATCAATGTCTTACAAATTTTAAAAGCGGTGAAATATATTTAACTGCTTTTACAGAGAAATATGGTAATTTTTTAGCTAGTCCCGAAGTCTAACGGAGGGCTTATAACTCCTACGTCAATTCTCCACACATAGTATTCATTTGAATTTTCGTTTTTCTAAAGGAGGGCTAAAAAAGTTTTTTTACGTGGAGGTGCCAGGCCATTTTCCTACCTCTAGTTACCGTTTCGAAAAAAAAAATTGCATTGCGCTTCCAAAATAAACGATTGTATAATTCATGGTGACCGATCAATATTGGCAAGTGAGATTGAATTTTGTATTCTACAAGGTATTATCTGTATAAGAATTAATTAATTAATATATATATATATATATATACACATTCCGAATTAATGCACTAAAGCAGAAAAATTTACATATATATGGTAATTTTAAAAAATGAACAATTAAAAATGAAAAGTTAACATTTATACTGTGTATATGCGCTATTGCCTCAAAATACAACAGATAAATACAATATTATAGATGTAAAATAGAAACAAAATTTTAAAAATGGGGAATTGAAAATCTCCACTATATGCATTTCTATACAGATGCATTTAAAAAAAACGTGCAAAAATTAAGTACAAAAAAATTATGCATTTAAATATTTTTTTTTTTTACATTTACTTATAAAAATAAATCTATTTGTTGTAAGGTATAGGACAATTGTTTTTTAACTACTAGCTGAGCAGAAATATTCGACATACATAACATGATATTCTTTATGCAGCATAATTTATATTTCAGTACATCACAACATACCTGTCAATATTTTAAATACAATTAAGCTTTATCTTCTGTCATTCATAGCATTTTTATAGCCAAAAAGGTCCTTTACACGCTTACTGAGGTTATTAGATATCATTCATTAAAATTTTGCGTTGGCAACAGTAACTTCTGTCGGTAGCTCCATATCTTTAATATTGATAAATTTGTATTCTGATTGATCAAATTTTATTCGAGAAAAGACTAAGATGCTTAAAATTACTAAAACACTTAAAATATACATTTACTGTAAAAATTTACCGTTTTTATGCATTGATATGCATTAACGCTAAAAAAGGAGTAAAGTACGCATTGTAATTGCATATGCATAGGCATATATTCGGGATTTCAATTATGCGTATAAGTAAAATAGTGATAACATTATAAGTACAATTAATATAGCCTAGCACAGTACAAACTTACGCTACATATAGAATTCAATTTAATTCTATATTTAGTACAAATTTGCACATATTTTGTATTAAGCTGATATTTAGTTATATTTGGGGGCGGACTAAGCCTGTGTGATCTCATGGGAGATAGGACTCGCGCCCTCCAAAAAGTGCAAGGTATGGGCCCTTTTCAAAGACCCAGTCCGCCCCCTGATATCATTGGCGTACGCAGGGATGTTGATGGGGGTTGTAACCCCCCATTGCAATGAAATTTTGTATATTTAACATAGGAATATGTGAGTTGTAGCTCTGTAATCCCCATTGAGCCTATAACACCCCCCATTACGAATTTTCTGCGTATGCCTATGCCTGATATATATACATGTGTATACACGTATATACTTTGGGAACTCGCCAATATTTGCTTACCTATCCCCATAGGCCTACGCAGAAATCTCATAAAGGGGGGGAGTAGACTAACGGGGATTACAGAGCTACAACTCACATATTCCTATGTTAAATATACAAAATTTCATTGCGATGGGGGTTTACCCCCTGCGTACGCCAATGCCTATCCCTGTCAAGAATGCTAATGCTAAATTAATATTTAAATGGATAGAGCAGAAGTAGCAACCACGTGACACAGACAAGATTAGTGTAGTGCATATATTTATCAACGTGGCATGAATTAGCATTGGCCAGATTATTTCTGTTATCTTATCATTGATTGAAGGAAAATTGATAATATCGGAATTGTGTAACGGAAACAATTGCGCCGAATCAAAGATTATAGCAATAATTTTCAATAATTTCTATCGAAATATTTTAAAAATGAGATGTATACTGTTATAATAAGTAATTTCAAGAAACGAAAGGGGACAGTATAATGAAATTTTATCCATTCCAAGATATTCGCTACATTATACTATATTACAATAATAATATTTATTAAAAAAGGATTTATCCACAAATCAATTTAAGTATAATTATTGCATTTTAATCAAATTACTGGATTACAATTATTGGAGTGTAATACTGGATTATAATTATTATAATTGCTTTATTTTTGCATTGTATATATATTACAATGATTTTATTCTTATATTATGCTAGTGTAATTATTCTCTTTGACTTATGTAATTATTGTATTGTACTAGAATGCATATAATAATTTTTTAGAATTGGATCATAATTATTTGCGTGTGGGTATTTACTGCAAACCAATTAAGTTTACAAAAGAATTCTTTCGTTATTGTCGAGTGCATATCATAGTGTCATTTTTTGGGTATTTACTTATAGCTAAGGGTAATTTGCAATATCCCCTCGATTGAATCGATATCCTTCAATGTAAATATATTGGGTACCAAGTAGATTAATAAATTATTAAAATTAATATAAGTTATAAAGCGTGTCCTTAATAAATTATTGAAGGGTAATTTATGAACGTATATAAATACAAATTGGCCTTAGCCAATATGAAAAAGCTAATTGAGGAAAGGGCAGTAGCATATTAATAAAGAACGAATTATAAAACTTTTGCATCCATGTATGACCAATACTAACAAGTTGGTAGAAAAATATTTAATTTATTGACGTTTATAATTATTTCTTTAAATATTTACGTGGATTCTTCATAGACCGTTCCTTCATATTTGTATAATTTCTAAAAAATTTCAGTAAGCAGATTGTACATCAAACAACAATATAAATCAACGTTTATTGGCGTAGTGATACCAGCGCCGATGTTATGACGTGGCAATAATCGATTTATATAAATACAGATTGTACATCTTTACAACTTGTTGAATGAGGTAGAACAACCGTATGAAGGTATTTAAATGTAAACGGCCTTGATGATTAAAATTAAAATTTAATTATAACTTCTAATTACAAATTTAAACATAAGCAGACATGACAATGCATATTCTAATTAACAGACTTTGAATTTTTGCGCATGCTATTTGATGTATTCAATAAAGCCAAATTAAATATCTTGACGGACAATTTGCAAAGGTCTGTAAATGCGTCTTACAGCATGTTGAATGCTAGCAGCAACCAAAACACTTAAACATCTTAAATTGTGTTTAAAAAATTCAGTTTGATCCACTTACTTCATTGCACCATGAAACATCACATTCAATTAAAAATGAGGCTGTGTTCTTAATATTTCTTAACCACTACTGGACCTTTACCGCTTCGATTAGAACGTGTGACCCTTGTTCAAGACAAAATGCATCTATAGTCTTAGGAAATAACTTACAGTCGGATATCTTGAAGATTCAAATACTGTAGAAGTACTGAACCCTTAAATACACCGTGTGGTCTCTGTACTGTGAATAAAAGTGGTAATAATGTGAGACTAACATAGAAAAAATCAAGCTCCCTTTGACTAAAAATGACTTGTCAAGGGATCGGTGCTTTATGTCCCCCTCAATGAATTTTATGGAACAGGGAACTCAACCGCACCCAAGTACATGAAGACGTAAATAACAAGTAAGTCTAATAATTCATTTGAAACGATTTTCCGTTTTCAAAGGTGAAATGAAAATGGTGTCACCGCAAAAATCATTTGGCAGAAGAAGCTCCTAAATTTGTCTCTTCGATTACGTCCCTCTAAAACTATAATTCTTGTAAGAGCTTTTAGAAAAACGCGAGCAAACACATATACCATCACCACACGCATATAATACCCTTGAACAACACCCCAAAATTAGGTGTTCGTAATCAACCAGCAATGAATTAAAAATTATATACCAATGGTGTCATTAATCCAATTATGATTGATACAGAAAACACACGGTAGTGTCGGAAATCTTAAAAGATAATGTCAAAATTGTGACACAAGTCCGCACAAATTCCAAGATCGCATTACTTAAGAAGCCTGGTTTTCTTCAGCCACATCTTCTCATTCTTAGAGGGGTTCAAGGTTGCTTCACTAACGGAAGATTTCATACCAAAAATGACATACCTGGAGCCCTGAAGTTCAGGAGGGCATGGTGATTTAAAAGGACTCAAAATCGTAAGTACCGTCGAGAGGAAGAAAAAATCTTCAACCTCCCTTATTACAACCTTCCACAAAAATCGTGACAGTTCCTTCCCAAGCGCTTCACCCACATAAACAAAAAGGGGGACAGTTATATTACAAACTCAGGAAGAAAAAATAGCAAAGAAATGGCAGTCAAGGCGGTGTGGCAAACCTCGATTTCTATTTCTTTTATATATGCCGCTATTGCATTTTGCAGTCTATTGGAGGTCCACGAGAAACACCAAAATCTTGAAAGTTCTGCGAAGAATGCGGTAGGTCTTCTTCAATCAAGCCGTCTGAGAATAAGGAATTCTCCTTTCAGAGTACTCACACATCGAAATAACCATTCAGTTAAACAAACTTTAATATTATACTGCGAGAGTTTGCTTTAGGGCCGGCTATTCACACATAAAATGTAACAACAGGCGATCATAACACATTTTTCATTGTTGTTACGCACTGTCTTACAACGGTTTTTCCATAATATCTTTAAATGGAATTTCGGATAATCACAGCTTGTATAGTTTAAACTGGAACAAAATTATTTTATTCTTAAATACTATGGTCTAAGCATCATTTACTCAATGAAGTGATCGATTATTGGTCATTGTGCAATTAATTTGAAAAGACGTCCAATACTGCGTTAACCAAAATAAGATAATTACTTACATCAACGCAGAGTTTTCAAAATTATTGGGGGCCCAAGTATATAGTACGTCCATTTATACATTGCAATATATGTAAAAATGCAATTTATTTAAATTTATTGACAGGGCTCGGGCCCACCTAACTCTACGCCCATGATAATTTATGAAACTTTGAAAAAGTTTGATCTAGTGAGGTAATCAAAAAAAAAAAGGAATTCTTTGAGTCTTAAAACCAAAGTAGGATAACGTTTTGATCTTTTTAAGTAAAAGGCACTACCCTTTCATCCCTCGATCCATGGTATTCGTTTATTCAACATCATTTCTTTAATAGATATTTCCTACTATGTTTCAAAATTAAGGAGGTACAATTCGCATGCCATGACAAAGCTGAACAAAAAAATAATGCTTCAGTTGTCGCGCTAGTGTTTCTGCTATCTTATTTTAAAATCAGAATAATTAGAAAATACGTCCAAACTTTTCAAAGAGCAAATAATCACAATTCCGCTAAACGTGGTTTAATTAACATACATTATCTGGCAATCGCATTTAATTGGAAAGTAGTATAGGTTGAGCTAAGAAAATATTGTGGAGAAAATCATTAACTTAGCTTTTTGTTAAGTTGAACTCAAACTCACAAAAATATTTTTTTGTTTCAATTTTGCGTACATAATAAAATTAAGTAGAAATTACCACATCCACTAACATGAATTGCTGCTTTTTCTATAAAAGAAATCTTTACGATGGGTGTTTAACGGCAAAATAGTAAAAACAAAATTTATTTAAATTAAAAACAACTCAAAATATTTTAAACTCTCAAAAATATCATTATCGATATTTAAAAATATCAAAATTTATTTCAAAAAGGAGTTTTGTATTTATATAATAATACATTTCTTTTATCTCTATTCTGAATATTACCCTCCTTATAACGGAGATGCACACGTCATAACCTTATTAATTTTAATATACAGATATTCGTTAAAACTCTCGGGTCATTAATTCTCTTCTTTTTTCTATTTATTGTACTTATTAATATATTTTAGCCTGGAACGTTCATTATTAGAGTTTTTTGGTACTCATTCTAATGTACATATTGAAATTATTAGAAGTAAAAATATAAATTAATAAACAGAGTTCAAAATGAACTGAAATTTCCAATTCAAACGTCTTTATTTGAACTTTAGAAAATTATAGAAGAACTTAAATTCTAAAAAATTATAGAAAATTGTAAAAGATTTATGCCCGTATACTAATTTGAGGCATAAATTTTTCATAAATGATTTATAAGTTAGTAGTAAATTATTCACCTACTATCGTCAACGCAGAGTTTGCAAAATTATTGCAGGGGCCCAAGCACATATTATGTACATTTATACATTACAGTATATGTAAAACTGTAATTTATTTTATATTAGGGGGCTCAGACCCCACGGGCCCATATAATTCTACTCCTACTACGAAGAATTTAGGCAAAATCAAAATGTAATTATCGATTAAAGGGCTGTTATTTTCTTCCAAATAATCGATAAAGGTCAACTGAAATCAAAAATATTTTGAAGAAGTGAAAACAAAACAAACTTTCTCTGCCTTTAATAAGGCTTCTTTCTTTCGCGAACTATTTGCGAAAACCATTTTTACTTTTTCTTCGGAAAGCATTTCGAAATACTGCACTTCCCTGTGTTTATATTTCCGAATAGTTTTTAAATAGAATAAGAAACGAAAACAGGAACGCTTAAATGTATTCAGAAATTAAAATGAATGATTATTCATGCGGGTCAACGCGAGGCATCATACTTGAAGACGACATATACTCATTTTTGGTTATTAGCATCCGCATCTGGCAGTGCTGCGAAGCAATCCCTCTCCACATCTTTTGAAACTTCGAGAATTGCGTGAAAACCAAAAAGCACATAAAACTCACTTTAGTTTTTTAAACTCTTTGACCCACTTCGAAAATCCAACTTCAAAACCCTTAATTCGAAGTATAATATAAACGACGTGCCAATATTAGAATAAAATTCACGCGTTTCAATTAAATTACAGTTGAGAATTTATCCCAAATTTCGCGGATTTTTTCGCTACCAATGTGATGCTAAAAATGTGATTTTCGGTACTTTGTACACATGTTTGGAAGTCGTTCTCTTTTCTTAATTTCCGCAAAAAAAGAAGAAAATACACTTATGAATAATTCTTCTGGTTAAATCCTGGTATTTTTCAGCAGTACAGCGCGCGGACAATATAGGTACTATATAATGTACAAGGACTGGGAAAATAAGGCGTCTTCTTAAATTTTTGTTGAGCGGATAAAAATATATTTCATTTAATATAACAAAAAAATCAGTAACTACAGTTCTTTGGATATAATTATGTTCAGTAAGAGATGTGAGAGAGATGGAAAAAACCACGAACATATACAAGACATTTTTTACTGGCCAAAATAATTTCATTAAAATTAAAATACCTTCTAAAATAAATTAAAATAATACTTACATCACAATCTCTTCCCCTCGCTTCATATTTTTGTTTTCCACGGGAAAAACCCCACAAAATTTTTTTTTAAAAAATACTTTATCTGTACTTAATTTCTGTTGACCGAAACTTTCCAAATTTCCCTTTCACGCGGGTGGGTACCGCATTCCTCACCCTCTGCTTTTAAGAAGACTTGTGTGAGGACTGACTTTTAGTACTTCATTCATAAAGGCCAATGGGATTCTCCCGCCCTAGGGCCTAGAACTCAACGGGCGCCAAAGCGCCACAGATTGGCAATTTTGGTGTTCGAGCATCTTGAGAGCGTGAACCTTTTTGGCGAGAGGAAGTTTTTGTTTTATTATTTTCTTTTTTCAATTCAAAGTTTTAGAAACTAAATGGGGGGGGAGGAGGGATAAATTTCATATTAGCCTAACTACTCACGTTTGGCAAAAAATAGTTAAAGTTCACGCTTTTGAACATCGATTATGTGTCAGAAGCAAATTTCATCATTTTTTTTTTATTTTAACCTCCCCCCCCCCTCCTTTTCTCTATTAAGTCCTAGATTTTTCTTATTGTGATAGATTCATGTAAATTTTGTTTTGTTTATCATTGTCTCCATTTTCTGAAATTTATTTTGAACTCCATTTTCTGAAATTTATTTTGAACTCCATTTTCAGTTAGTTTAGTTTGATAGTTGCCGTTTAAAAGAGATTTGCGCGTAGATGAATGCTATGGATAGTAGCTGTTACAAGAAGTGGGAGTTTTCTCGCGGCAACTATCAGAGGAAAACAGTAAAAGATTTCAGGAATCTCCATTTTGTTTGAAATTCTAATTTGGAGGAATCTTCCCGGAAAACGAACTAGAAAAAAGGAAAGCGAAATTTTCTTTAGTCCAAGGTCAGCTTTCCGGCTGATAGCAGGCGGAAAGGTCAGTTTCGTTCAGGTATACAACCTGCTCTGCAGGAAAAGGAATAAAAGAAAGTGACAGGACACAGATAGGGGCAACTCAAAGGATTGCCCCTTTTTTTTCCCTACAGAGGGAAAGTGGAGGCGGTTCTGAACCTCCAAAGAACAGATGATTATTCCCCACATGAACTTAGGGTGATATCAACTTTCTTGCATTTCTTGCTCTTTTTCAAACACGTTTCCCCTTGCCTTCTTTTAAGTGACTATTTCATTAAGAATTAATCCACTGTGGCCAGGTTTGGTATTTCGATCAGTAGCAGAGCCCAGGAGCAAATGCCGAGGGACCTGGGATTTTAAGGGGAACTGCGTTGAACTTTAATATCTTAACAAATATAATTTGATAATAAACATAATTGGGGGGGGGGGCGATCTGCTAAACTGCCCGGAGACCCGTAAATCTTGTCCCCAGACATTAGTGACAAACTAGTTTTCAAAAACAAGGGTCACTTCACACAAAATATCATATATTCGTCGACGTGCATGAATTGAAGTATATATCACAACAGGAAAACAACGGCCTGTGATATAATTGGCGTGTAATATTTTGTAAATGAGACAAAAGATGATTTTGATCAATGATCTCTGGAAAATTGCCCTATCCCTGCTTAATTACTCTAAATCACACAAGATAAATGTTCGAACAGTCCAATAATAATTAACAGCACAGCGGTGATACAGATGGCAACAAAAATTATCTAAAAGCAAAAGTCCTATTTTTCTTTTGTCTCAGTTCGCAAACAAAAAACAACAGTAAAGAATATAAGTAAAAATAATCACTGCAAAAAAGGTCTTGATATTAAAATAATTTAGGGTTTTGATGTTAAAAGTAATTTATAGGGTTTTAGTATTAAAAGTAATTTAGGGTTTTAATGTTAAAAGTAATTTAGGGTTTGATATTAGAATTTAGGGATTTGATATTAAAATTTAGTGTTTGATATAAGAATTTAGGGTTTTGTTATTAAAATTTAGTGTTTTGATAATCAAATTTAGGGTTTTGATACTAAAAGAAATGTTGCTATTCTCAATATTAAAAGTAATTTAGGCTTTTGATCCAGCATTAGTGCAATGGCAACACATTGACCTACCATGAAAATAATCACAATCTGAGTGCAACGGATAATGTTTGCTGTCTTTTTCCACAGATCCCTAATCCAAAGTTTGATTTTCTATGCAAAAAAGATTCGGATTTCTCAGAAACTCGTAAGTTTTAATAACTATGAACTTCGAGTATTTGTGGCTTCCTGTGAATTTTCTATTCACTCTTTGTGAACATCTATAGCTATCTATCAATTATCTGTGCATTCTTCTGAGTATTTATAACTAACTATGAATTTCTTTCCTTTTCGATTGCAATTCTTCTTTACACCCATTTTCCAATAGCCATACATATTTTTTATCATACATAGTTTATCATATACACATGTTTGTATCCACACGTTAAAGTTACGCTCACTTCTCTACACGTTCGCCATGTTTTGCTTTTCCTATACCTGTTCACATTCGTCCTTAAAATGTTATCGTTATTAATTGCAAGTCTTTTTACAACTCAATGCTCTTTTGGATGAATTTGGAAAAATCTTTAAATTAGTGGAAGTATAGTAGCATCAAAATTATTTATGAAAATAATATACATATGATCTAGGAGTGGGCGCGTTGTCGATTCGCATGAAAGAGATTACGAGCTTTTAAAATAAATATAGTTTTCCATAGAGGAAATCTATTTATGTATTGTTTGCTTGCTTATCATAATTTTTATTCTTCCTCTCGTTACAAAAATAACACTCAAACTTAAAAACTTACGACGATTTTATTCATTTGAAACTGATAGTTTGTGTTGTCACGGTGCACGGACAACAAAGGTCACGCTACGCAGAAACCTACCATCTTTAAAGAAATCCAAACTTCTTAAAGTTCAGAGAACCAAGTAAACAGTAAGACGAAATGCTTTTTATTTATTTTCTTTAGCCGTAGAGAGTCGAACCCACATTAACGGCACGGGAAGTGAACGCGTTACAAATATACCACCGCAGGACCTTAAAATTTACATGTTTCTAGAGTAAAATATTAAGTAATTATAAAGAATAATGACTACACTAGCTGAAATGCAAAATATTAATAAACTCATAAAAATAAATAAAAAATGACACAAATTTTTCTGACAAAGTATAAAACCGCCTAGAATTTTTGCTGAACGATCGTGGAATAATACAACTAATGAAGTTTAGAAAAAAAAAATCTTGTTAATAATAAAATTATTAGAAAAATTTAACATACGCAACTTATGAAATGGTTTATGAGCTCAATTTGAGTAATATCAAAAGCCTTTCAAGTCCTCCATCAAAGTAATGTCGAAAGGCATTCAAGTACTCGGGCCAAAAGTAATATCAAAATGGTAGCAAAATTACGAATCTGAAGTCGGACTTTTACATATCGACTTTCCGCATACCAAAATTCTCTATACATCGAAGTTTTCGGAATCCCCGTAGTCTACAGGCCTGTAGCCAGGATGCAGGGACACCTGAGACAAAGGAAAGAGTATGTGGGACACAGGGCACCCGGTGATTGGTCTATATAATATAAATAGCTCGATGGGGCAACTGAAGCCACGCCCCTGCTGGCCCTGGATTGGCTACAGGCCTGGTGATCTATATATTCCATCTATCGAAAAAAAATCTGTATGGTGACTTTTTTTTGTAGACAAGTCGGGGCCCCTCCCCTCCCACAATTACGATGTAGTTCAGTAACTGCGTAAATATGTATACACTTTTTATGATGGATAATTATCAAAATGTGTTATATAGCAAAACGTTGAAAAGATTTTTATGTGGATTTAAGTGCATGTAGGACCACTATATAAATGCAATGTTTTCGAGGCATGTGACTAATACATTCTTATGTTGTTAATTCTTATTTTTAATTATTTATACGAAAATAACTCGTACATAGTGTGATTCATATGTACTTATTTATAAGAAAAAATGCGTTGCTTAGGATATATATTTCTAAATGCAATATACTACCCAATGCATAAGTATAAAAAAATCGCTTCTATGTATCGAAGATTTTTTTGTGGAGACGTCGACTACGATATATCTGAGACTATACACACCACCTCCCACCATTATCTAACATCTGCTGTATGGAAGTCTCTCCAAGCTTTTTCTACCATACCAGCAGCTTAGAGGTGTTAACCATATACTGAACATCCTGGAAAAACAGGTTGGTAAGTGGTTTATCCTGCGCAATTCATCTTTCGAGACATAATTCAAATGCAAAATTTCTTTCCTGACCTGAGCTTGCATTATACTAATGTCATATGGTGTTGCTAAAGATTAAGTAGCTTTTTTTCATAATTTTATATACAAGATGTGATTTTTCATTTTGTTTTCTAAAGTTGCTACATTAAAAGTAGTCTCACCCTTCCTGTTGCATGTCGCGGGCTTTGTACCAGAATGCGTCGGTGAGTTGAACGAAGATAATGCTAAAAACTAGTATTTTAAAATTTATATAATTTTTTTAGAATTTTCGCAAAGCAGTTTTGACGTACCATTAAGTTTTAATAAAAGTAACTACTCAAAAACCTTCCAAACCATTCATCAATTCAAAACAAAGTAACATAAATGAAACAATCTAAATCAGTGGTTCCCAACCTGGGGTTCGCCGCAACTATTTTTAGTTGCAATTATTTTTATAAAGAATTTTATACCAAATGTTTCCAACGCTTTTACATTTCAACATGGCTACACACATTGCAATATTCTACTAATGGTTGTTAACTTTATATCTATAATATATAAATTAATATAATGTACATAATATAATGTACATAATATGTACATAATATAATGTACATAATATAATGTACATAATATAATGTACATAATATGTACATAATTAATATAATATACATAATTATAATATACATAATTAATATACATAATTACTACATAATATATATAATTAATATACTTAATTAATATACATAATTAATATAATATACATAAATAATGTAATATGTATAATTAATATAATATACATAAATAATGTAATATATATAATCAATATAATATACACAATTAATATATATATAATCAACATAATATACATAATTAATGTAATATACATAATTAATATAATATACATAATTAATATAATATACATAATTAATATAACATACATAATTAATATAATATACATAATTAATATAATATACATAATTAATACAATATACATAATTAATATAATATACAATTAATATAATATACATACTAATATAATATACATAATGTAACATATGTATAATTAATATAATTTTGTATTTAATGTGTTTTCTTTACTCTGTTAAAAATGCTTTTATTATGCAAATGTGGCGGCGGCGGATCTTTTGGTTACTATAAAAGGGGGTCGCGGATTACTTGGTTACTATAAAAATGGGTCGCGGTCAGTGGCGTACTGATAACCTCCGCAAGGCGCGGGGTCCCCAGGAAAAAGAAAGCCCCCCTTTTTTCTTCGCTTATTTTCCATAAAATTTATGAATAAAAAGATAATAATAATGGTTTTTTTTTAGTTAATAAGGATTTTTTTTAATCTTTAGGTAAAATATAAAGTAAAATAAACGGTTTCCAACTGTGGCAAACTCATTACGCTTATTTACTTTAGCTGTTTTCATTGCCTTTAAAACTGAACTCAACATCAAAAAATTATAAAATCTGGACGAGTTTTGAATTTACAGTATACGCTTTGTGTTAGAACCCTGTTTTATGAAACAGTGACTAATAGACATGTGTTCTGTTTAAAATATTGGAATGCGTCGCCGGTTAATTTCTTATAGAAGACACAACACTATTATATATTTTTTTTTTTCATATATGCATATACAAATTAATTTTCGTAACAGGGGGCCCCAAAAAATTATTGCGGGGGGGGGGGCGAGATTTTCCGATAGGTTTGTTTCCGTTGGTCATGGCTTGAGAAAGGTTGGGAAACACTGATATAGATTATATGCTTATCGATAATGCAAAAGATTTGAAAGATTCCCAATTAATTGTGTCCCAAATGAAACTATCATGTGATTGGATATTTAAATATATGGTGAATTAAAGTTTAATATATGATATTTAAATATATTTATTTATATATTACATATATATTTAAATAAATTTAAATGTATGTCAAAACATAATCTTATTGAACAATACCTCTCCACATCCTTCTTTAATTCTTAAGGAATTCCCCTTTGTTTAACATGCATATACGAAAAACAAGCCGTGCACTACTATACTCAGTGAAGTTAGTGGGACG
The DNA here is from genome assembly GCA_006491805.2 of Dysdera silvatica. Lineage (NCBI taxonomy): Eukaryota > Metazoa > Arthropoda > Arachnida > Araneae > Dysderidae > Dysdera > Dysdera silvatica. The sequence continues at coordinate 208,262,849 of QLNU02015360.1, read as the reverse complement.
GTGAACCATAGGTTGCTAGTTCGACTCCAGCCTGTATACGTGGCATATTTTCTTTTCTTCTACTTAAAACAAATGTTCTATAGTATAAACCATATATAAAAGTGTTGTGTCAAATCTTATTCCTCTTGAATAATTTCTCCGCAAAGAGTTTCATTTTGGTTAACATACCTAGGTCAAGCCCGTAGTCAGAAGCGTGTTACAGGAATGGGGTCTCAGAAAGATATAGGGGAGCGCTTAAAATTCGTTAATGTTTTGATGTATTTTATTAATATATTTAATAATACTAAATATCTAAGTAGACTAATATATTTAACATTAATGAATAAATTTCTTAACTTAAATTTTGCATTGAAAACTTATAGAGATATATTAAAAATTTATAATTTTCCTTCTCTTTATTATAGAGTAGAGGAAGAGTCACACCTTTGTAGAAAACACGATATACACAAGATCTACGGTCGAAATCTATTTTGAATATATTTTTAACGTTAAAGAACAATTTCCATTGTCATGTACAATTTTATACAAAACAAAAAATTTAAAGTTCTACAATATTTTATTTTGAGAAAAAATATTTTCCAGAGGTGGGGATGATTACATTTTCAGGGGGCTTTGCCCCCCCCCCTCTTGTCCCAGCCTAGCTACGGCTGTGAAATAGGTTGCACGTATCATCGTAGATATTTCAAAATTATCGGGGGTCCAAGCATATGAGCATTTATACATTACAATATATGTAAAATTGCAATTTATTTCAAATTATTGAGGCGGGGATCGAACCCCACGGGCCCACCCATGTAAATCTACGCCTATGAGTGCACTAAACTTTCATGGAAGCGAATGATTTACCCTAGTGAAATTCTATTAGGTCTCCGAACTGCTTACTACGCACTGCTACTACCCAACGGCATACAAATATTGGGGGGACAGTATACCAGTGAAAGGCAGCTTGTTGTTAATGAGGGCCGTAGCCAGCGGGTGGTCCCAAGGGGCAAGTCCTCCTCTGCCTCGCGAACTGTGTTAGCTACAAATACTTATTCATTGGCAAGGTTGTACAAATTTTTTGCCTCCCCCGAAAAAATGTCTGGTTAAGGACTTTTTGTCAAATTCTTTACAGGGATAACAGACAACAACAAAGCAGTGTTTAAGTTAAATGTGCTTCTGCTTGATAACGTTCACTTTACCATAAAATTAATATTCTAGTTGCATTTCCAGTTTCATTTTCGCATACAATGCTCCTTAATAAATTTCGTATTTATTATGCTAATAGTGATGGTGTAGACAGTTCTTTTAATTTATGTCGTTGATAATGAGCTTAATGGGTCAAAAAGGTCCCTGAGCTTGCGAAATTAAAATAGAGAAACTATAGTTGTAACGTTATTAAAAACATTCCGTTTGAAAGTTGAAATAATAACACGTCAATGAAAACGCTGCCATGCAGAAAAGAGAGCTATATAATACAATCTAACAAAAGGTATAATTACATCAAATAAATGACGAAGTGCATTGTTTTTATTTCGCACTAAATACACTACGCCGAAAAATATAACCGCATTCCTTAGATTAAAAAAAAAAAATTAAATTTTGAACGACGTTACCCGTTATAAAATTTTTGTTTGAAATTGGGAGGAGCTCATGGAACCCTAATACCAACATTGACGGGGATGGGTCCCCTTCTCCCCCGCTAACGGTGGCCGTGGCTCCAGTGCTTCAGCTATTACGGTCGCCAACTTCAGGCCAACAGGACTGTATCGACTCCCAGTGAACATGAATGTATCGAGGTCCGGTAGTAATGTTCAGCCGTCGGTTCCGTCATGTCCGTATCCAAAGGGGGTGATCTTAGGGACTGCCCCCCCCTCGAAACTAAATTTTTAAGGGGACTTGGCTACTGACTTGCATGCTCTGATTGTATTGATACATGCTGTAAAAAGTTTTGACCCCCCCCAAATTAAAACATGGCTACGGCCTCAGGTTCCGTCCAAAATGATCAATGACGTAGTTTTAGGCATAATATATACAAGTGCAAACTACTTCTAGGTACATCCATGCTTCCACTTTTCAAACGAACTGCTCTTGAAGGAAAAGATAACTTTGGTTCTCCTATTTTTATTTATTTATTTATTTATTCGTCTTTTATGATGGCCTTTAAGAGAAAATTTTCGACTTCAGAACAATTTCAAAATAAAAAGACTTCATTTCTGAAATCTCGTGAACATGATAACAAATTTGTTTCTAAAAATAAAATATCAAAGTTCAGTTAATCGTCACATATTCTAGAATCGATTTGTCTGGTTTACGATGTTTCTTAACGATCGATTCGTCTGCTTTGTAGGTCAATAAATGAAACAGAAATGGTAGCGTAATGATTATACCCCATATGTATTATTCATCGGTAATATAGAATGTTGATAAATTTAAAGTATCCCTATTTTACAGGGCGCTAAAACGGATTCCAAGGCTCTAAATGAAGGGAAATTCGGGCAACAAGTAGTTTAAAAGATGTGCTCACCACCGTTGTTGAGATGATATCACCAGGCGGCGGTGTGGCGACGCGTATCTTACGTTATTTGCATAATTTTTTTAAGTAGTAACACCTAATGAGTCCCGCACATGCTCCATTACAACAGCATTATGAAATGCTGCAACATTATTATGAAATATATGAACAACAGCATATATATGAACAACATATTATATGAACAACAGCATTATGAAATGTTGACAAATTTCGCAGTACCCTTTAGAGCTGCAACGAAGCAAATGCCTTCAGGACAGGGTCGAATTAAGATTTTGTGGGGCCTTAGACAATTTTTTTCCGGGCCCCTTATAGTATAAATTAAGCTCGTGTAATTACAGTAGGACCCGTATATAACGAGGATCTTGGCACCAACAAAAATGCTCGCTATATCCGATCACTCGCTAAATCCGTTCTGAAATTTAAATTTTAAACTTGGAAAATAAAGTCGGTACGGGTAACACATTTCCATGTTCCGTATATACAAAAAGCTCTAAAATCGCGGAAATTCATTCAGCTGCGATAAAATTACTGCTCTAGTGATAAGGTCTGATTGGCGTCGAGTTTTCACCGCGCCGGGCCCCTCAAAAAATGCGAGCCCTAGAAACCCGTCTTGTTTATCTATGCGATGATCCGGCCCTGTTTCAGGATACCATATTCATACAAGATAGTGTCACCCCATATCTGCCGTTGTGTCCAAAACAAGGCTGAAAATTGGGGGGCAAAGGACTAGGCGCGAACAGACTAGACTACGGCTAGGGGAAGTTGATCCGTGTCCCCCCCCCCCCATAAAATGCGTTTTTTGTTTTATTTTTCCTCAAAATAAATTATTGTCTTTTTCTTTTTTGTAATTTTTAAGTTTTTGTACATGACAATGGAGATCATTCTTTAACGTTAAGATAATGCATTCAAAATAGATTTTCACGATAGATCTTGTATACGTCCACTGGCGGATTTACCAATAGACTAAGTGGGCTTAGGGAATGGACATAGTGGGGCAAATTTTAAAGAGCGCGGCTGAATTTTTGGTTCTAATTGTATTACTAATTTCTCGGAAATATTTTCTACCTGTCGAAGTATGACACGATTTCTCCATCTGCCGGACCACTTATTTAAGTGAAAATAAGCGGTGAATAGGTCTGTCTTTTTGTCCGTGAAAACATCGCAACCTCTAAAGAGGAATTTGCGTTCCTTGGTTTAGAAACCAATTACAGAAATCTAGACGACACTGATAGTCTGCTGGCTCTTACCTTTGCCCACCAGAAACACTAAACGGATGCCACTTATTTCGTCTTAGAATTCTCCACACCGTCGTTCGAAGTATGTTCATTTCCAAAGCAGCCATACGAACACTACTATATGGATGACTGGAAAAGTAAGCATTTCTACATCAGTTGTATACAATTAATTGTCTCTACCTGATCCGCCTACACCACGGAAGTTTCCTGTTGCATGCACTCGTTGTATTTTCGGGAAATCAATCTCCAAGAAGGATAACGAGAATTTTAAAATTTACACTGATATTCTCTTGCAGTTTCACTAGTATTTCGATTACGCAAACTGTACAGCATAAGCATTTCAAAAGTTTCTTCGTTACTGTATTGAGACATACTGTCAATACAGGCTGACTACAACACTCTCAAAAGTGTAGCAGAAATGTAACGTACTTATAATATGTTATAATATGTATGACGCCGTCATAAGAGAAAGTCGTTATTTTCATATGCAGACTACATTCCTGGGCTGTTTTAACGTACTAGATTTTGTACGCCGTTTTAAAATTTCATTTAGTAAAAAACTCTATAAAATTTTAAGGATTTTACCGAAACGATATTTCGGAGAACCTTGTAAATAAAACTGAAGGTAAGAGGTGGGCATAATTTGCATATGCATACATTTCTGCTTTCTGTCATTCGCGTATTTTTGCTGCAAACATGTGGGTGGCTCAATTGTAATTTCTGATTAATTGATATTTCGTTGTAATTAGTGTATGACCCCTAAGACGTGACTTATAGGCATGAATTTCCCTCGTAAAATTATATTCGTATGTATACCAAAAAATTGTTTTCAAATATATATTTTTTTTTTTCCGGCATGTACCCATTGCTCCCTTCAAAAAGTGGTGTAAGTCAGTTATTTTGGGTTTTCATATCTCTGGTTCTTTTATCCACTAGAATGCTGAAATTTTGTATATTGACCTATTGGATTATGGGGCACATTTCACTTATTGGAAATTTTTGTGTACGGGGACTGTATAAAAATTTAAATTTCGTATTTCTTCAAAAAATAATCCTCTGCAACTTTAATAAATTTCATAAAATTCTGCACCTTTTTTTTACGCCGCTTTCCAATTTAACACATATGTCTAGGATCAATATTGAAGCAATTAAAGCATCGGTCAATGATTTTGGGACACTCTGTATATACGGTAATTAAATTCATTATAATTAAGTATATTTTTATTTAATTTTAATACTAAACAGTTTAATACTTTTTACTATCAAAACAATTTATAGAACTCTAAACTGTATTACCATACCATGATTTAAAAAAAAATATCATTTATAACGGCTATTGGCTATAACGACCGAATTTGCACAGTCCCTTGAAAATAGTTATAACCCATTTTCACTGTATTTAGCATTTTATAGAATATGATATTCTTTATTTGGAATGCATTTTTTTTATTTTGGGATAATCACTAATAACATTTATTATTCCCATTATAAATAAAACACAGTCATAGACTTCATAATATAAATTTGAATTTCCCGCGCAGGTACAAAAATTAAACCTGAGAATCAGAAAACGTTCAAAATGCGACCGTGACAACTCCGTGTAGGAATTTCTTAAGATATGTCAGATATTTATATACAGTTGTAAATCCCGCTATAGCGAACCTCAAGGGACCGAACTTTGGGTTGCTATATCCGGGGGTTCATTATACTTGATCCACTATAAAAAAATGGGGGAGGTGATCTCTCAAAACAGTGCAAAAATCTGATTAACGTTATTAAACCTACCAAGAAGCGTGAATGATAATTCTAATTTAAAAAACAGATCATATTAGGTCTTAATTACAATAATTATTATTATGCAAAGTTGTTAAACGTTCTATCTTTCTTTTTCAGTTTCACCATGCGATAATTATACACGATAAATTACTTAGAATAAACTTCATGGTTTGCACCCTTCCGTCGAAATCAGGGGTGTGCAGTCCAGTAAGCATTGCTTGCCTAACACCAACATAAAACAAAAATTTGAAAGACATTTCCATTTCTGCCTTAATCATAAAAGTTCATCGAAAATTGAGTTTGTCTAGCTGAAATTTTCTCTGAGGTCAAATTAATTTTTTACAATATTTTTGTCCATTGAGGACGCTTCATTATGAGGGCGGAGTTTGTGATGTCGGATCAGAAGCAATCCTCCAAGTCGCTTTTGATTGAGTATGTTAACTATGAGGATATCTACGTAAGCATTTTATTGTTATCGTATTTTAATTTTCTAAATAATCGTGTTTTCTGCTTGAAACCTTTGAGTTCGTCAAATTAAATATCAATTAAAGTTACAAGTACTGATCATTTTAACTTTTTAAGCCTTATAAGCGCAAAATAATTTTAATCTGAGAAGAAAAATTAAAAATGCTTATTGAACGATAATAGTTTAATTAATACTTTATACATATACAACAGTTTAATTTGCTTTTATGACTATTTTGATATTTTAAATAAAAGTTATTGAAATTTGTACTTTTGTAATACATTTCGCTGAAACCTACACTCTGTACAGCGTATACAGGGTCGGATTAAGTTTTCGTGGGGCCCTAGATAAGTTTTTTCCTGTCCTCTTGTTGCATAAATTAAGTTTGTGTAATTACAGTAGGATTCGCATGTAACGAGGATCTTGGAACAAATTAAAATGCTCGCTATATCTGATCGTTCGCTAAATCCGTTATGGAATTTAAATTTTAAACTTTGAAAAGAAAGTCGATAGAGGAAATTGGCGTAAATTCGCGACGCGATAAAATTGCTGCCTTAGTGATAAGGCCTGATTGGCAATGATTTTGAATTGCGTTATCCTTATGTAGGGTAATAATATCTTACATCCTTATATACGGAGAAAGAGGGTGTTGTTCCTATCCTCTAGTATGAGCTCCTAAACGTGGGTGTCAATTTATTATCATAATGATTTTGAAGTAGCGTTGAGTCTACTACGCCGGGTCTCTCAAAAAAAGATGGCCCTAGACATTTGTCTTGTTTATCTATGCGATAATCCGACCCTGGGCGTATACAACAGCTATATTATCATGGGCGGATTTACCATTTTGCCGCCCCTAGGCTATTTTTGCCGCCCCTTCCTACCCCCCAATCAGTGGTAGGAACATAAAAATTGATACATTCAATATACGCCCAAAACTTTTATATTGACAATAAATATGTTGAAAACAAACTCATAAATTGAAACATAAACATTAAACAATATTAACTTATATTGAAGTATTATTCCTTTTTGGTGTGTAATAAATCAAATTTAATTTTATTAAAATAAATTTTAATTTTCGCAAAAAGATACAAGCCTATCGAACATTGGTATTTAAATGGAAAGAATGACGTCTACCTTTTTTCTCGGCAAAACATCTCTGATTATTTCGTTATTGATTTCGTTATATTAGACTCAATACACAAAATTTTGCCGTCTTAGTCTATAGCCTATTGGAAAATACGGCGCTGTATATTATAGTATATAGTATAGTACAACAAAAATTAGAAACGAATACTTAAAAGCAAAAGTTCACACGTAATTCAAGAGTTCGTTTTGCCGTCTTTAAAATTTTTGTTTCCTTACTTAAAGGTTCGCAAAAAATTAGACGGCATCGTCGAACGACAATTCCTTAGCAATATCATGCTCTAGGGCAATGGTTCCCAACTCAATTTAAGCCGCGGACCACTTTTCCACTTCAATTGTACCCGCGGACCACTTTGAAAAATTCTCACGAGTTGGAAGCTTAAAAAGGGAGCCAAGCCTTTTTTGGAGGAAATGTGGTTGTAAAATTGTTCTTTCGTAAAAAAAAAAAAATAATAAACACAAAAAATCTAATGATAATACAATCGAACCCCGTTAAGAGAAGTTAAAAGGTCGTTAAGATGAATTACTTTTAATACGAACCGTTTTCAGAAGTTCTGTCAGATTGTAAAGTACTACAATTATACTATTGATATTATTATTATATTTAATTTTAATATTTAATAATAATTTTTATAAGTGTTTTTAAAAAAATTTTTTTTTAAATAATCACGCGTCTCGTGGACCACTTGGGACTCTTTCGCGGACCACCAGTGGTTTACGGACCACCAGTTTGGAACCACTGCTCTAGGGATAGGAAGGCAAGACCATTAAGTTTTTGTTGCAGCATTGTTGATCGCTATTTATTTGATAAAGCTATTTAGTTTTATACACATGAGGTGAGGCCCCCTGAACTTACCGGGGCCCTGGGTTGTAGCCCTTTTAGCTCCCCGCTAATCCGGCTATGACTGGGAACATAAAATCATATTTTATATTGTCGATAGATGGCGCTACCATTGTCTACTAAGCAAACCGATGCAATTTACAAAATGTGGAAGAGTTTTCTCTTTGCCTAATTTCTATAGTTATTCCGCAAAATAAAATAAAAATGAAATAAAAACTTGTGGAATTATGAACGAATTTTTGTGAACAAAGAACTTCATTTGTGCGTTTTCGTTCAAGACATTTAAATTATTTTCGCTCTGGGTTAAACTTCAGTCTGATTAAATCCCTTCTTGATAATTGGGAACATAATGTAATCGTTCGGGCTGTTCCGTCTTCAGTGCCGGATTATCACACAGACAAACGTCTAGGACCCGCTTTTTCCCCTTTCTTTGAGAGGCCCGGCGCGGTTAGGACTCAACGCCAATTTAAAAATCGTTGGCAATCAGACCTTAAGGAGCTTATGTAATTTTGAGAAAAAGAGACGCTCTTCCCTATTCAACTAGAGCTTATGTAATTCTGGTTCGAATCCAGGATGGGGAAAGCGTCTCTTTTTCTCCAAAATTACATAAGCTCTAGTTTGAGCTGTAATTAATACGTGGGTGGCAAAAATTATAGTATAATAAATTCCCCCACGAAAACTCACAAAATTCTCGCCCCGGAGGCTTTCTTGTGTTGACCATATTTGGCAATTGTGTTATCCCTGCGGAGGGTAATAATACCTTAACATCTTTACATACGGAGAAAGAGAGCGTTGTTTCCTGTCCTCATTCGTCTAGCGGTCCAAGACACTCCGGGCTAAACGGAGGGACCCTGGTTCGAATCCAGGATGGGGAAAGCGTCTCTTTTTCTCCAAAATTACACAAGCTCTAGTTTGAGCTAATTAATACGTGGGTGGCAAAAATTATTGTATAAGTAAAATTATGCTATTAAAGATACCTTCTGATGTGGAATTTTCAGAATGATAACTTTTTAATAATCATGCATATTTATTAAATAAAATGTACATTGATAGTTAGAGTTACCTTTCGGATAAAAATATACATTAATTAATTTGTATAATTATTACTTTAGTTAGAATTAAAAGTAAATAAACCTTCCACGCGAAAGAGGACGGGGTAAAAAACAAAGGTACGAAAAAATTTAATGATTTTTTTTTTTTTCAAAGCCGTCAGACCCATCAATATCTAGGATTTGCACATTGAGGGTTCAAATCAACAGTTGGTAAAAAAAACAAAAATACTGGTGGCAATGAATGCTTCTATAAGTCTAGGCAAGAAGTGATAAAGGTTCCTAATGTTATCCTGCGAAACATTCTGCCGGGCATTCCTCCCTTGTTGCTCCAGATCTGCGACATTTTGTGGTGCCGCTGTGAGCACAATCCCATCTCAGCCAAGCGTCGTGAGATGGTGGAAGGTGCCACGGGTGGTATGGAAGAGACAGTAGCACGTTGGATGGCGGACAATGATGTCATAGGATCAGCTCGGGCCTGTCGCACAACAATCGATCTTGCCTCGCATTTGTGCACCTTAGCCTTCCATAACTTTCATTCCGCCGATGAATTTTTCCTCGTAACAACCATTGCTGCCAACACCCTTGAACAGCAGTGTCCGTACGGTGCAGGTGGCAGCCTATTGCTCAGTAGGACCAGCCAGCTTCACGCATCCCGACTATGCGACCACGTTCCAAGTCGTACAATTGGCTATAAGGTCTTTGACAACATAGTAACGGCATTACTGGTTGCACCGACAACGAGAAAAATAAACCGTTCGCAAATTTTACCTCTTATACGATGATAGTTGCGCAGTAGAAATGCGCGCTATGATCGAACTTACCACTCATTGGCTTTGAAAATTTAATCATTTGCATACTTGGTTTAAAGGAATTTGCATGCGAACTTTCGGGTCAGATCGGATTATTTTTTAGGGGTGCTTATGTGTTTTATTTATTTATTTATTTATTTTCAAAAGAGTGTATTTGGGGCATATATTCAACAGTTTTGGGTATTGTCTACCCCATTGAGGATACAGAAGGAAAATGAACTTCATGTACCCTAAAGTAAGTTTCATGGAAAGGCATCATTTCCACTTCTATTCTTTTTATTTTAAAATAAAAACGTTAGGGCGATTCCTTTAAATTTCTTTCGATTTTTGCAACAAGTAAACTTAAAAACGAAAATTTCATTTTAGATTTGTGTAAGAAATTCATTTTTGGGCTTTTTTTTACGCATTTCCTATTTTTTTTTTGAAGCGCCGCATTTTTCGCTATTGGTACATTTTAGATATTTTTTTTTTCGAAATCCTTCTCCCCATCCCTTGAATAAATACTATGTGTAAAAAATTTAGTACCGTTCTCTTATCAATTCGGGTTACAGAGAGCCTTAACTATAGTCCGTTCGCGGACTGTACGCAGGAAAACATACGCGAAAAACCAGTTATGAAATGACGCCCTTCCCTCTACTGCAATGAACCAACCCGTTTGTGACGTCAGCTCCCGTGAATTCTAACGATACCACTGGTCAATTTTCCGCGAACGGACTATAGGTATACATCTTCGGAAAAAAAAATTAATGCACCCAAGTCCATGAAGCGTTGAGTTGGTATGCTAATAATTTTAATTTTACACTATTGCCGTATCTATCATATGTTTAGCCCCTCCACAATAATTTTTTGAAAACTCTACCTATGCCCAAATTCACAATAATGTCCATGAAATGGTGTTAACCTTTTTAGTAAATATATAAATTAATAATATATTATATTATATAATTAATATATTAATTAATTCGTCATTAATTAATTACACTGCGAATTTCCAGATCATATCCTACAGCCAATATAAAGAGCGCCGTTTGCACTAATCTAACTGGTTTGGCAGTTTTGCTTTGTTAAATATCAATAATCTCTGCGAATATGCCTATTACGTACACACATTAGCAATATAAGCGAATGACTTAGTTTAAGAGAAGTTATATCATAGGTTTCAAAGAAATATAGTGGTCATGCAGGTTCACCAGCTGCTATCTTGATCAGAGTAATGTAACAGTAAGATGGTGTCAGAAGGAGTGGGTCCAAAAGGGCACTGGGCACATCATTATCACAAATGGTCTAAAAATCTCAGAGAAGCAAGTATTTTAGAAGATTGTGCGATCATAAGAGCAGCCATAACATTACAATAGCTTACACATCCTCACCACCCAAAGGTACGTCTTCCTCTACGAACTGCGTATGTAATATCAAGTTACTTGGGGAAGAAGCGGGATTTCATTCTTTGTGTTCCTTAAGATGTCTACCACTGACCACCAAACATAGGTAGTACTGTTTAGAGTGGTTTTAAGCTTGGGCAGTATTCAATTAAAGTTGGTGTTAGTGACGAATTCTGCTTCTTTTTTAGGTTAGATGACTACTGTATCCACGTATGGAAAAGGTATGGTCATCGCTCCAATCCAGCTGCAATGGTTGGCCAGCACTCGTCTCTTACACACCTGGAATTAATCTAGAGATCTATATTGTATGACAGCCAATATTCCTTACTTTTCACTCAATGTGCTTTGACAGCATGCCTGTACATTGACAACATTAGACAGTCAATTGTACTGTTTATGCTGTTACGCTTTCCAGGGATTATTTACCACCATAATATAAGTCTTGACATGGTCACTCTAAAGCAAATCTTGCTATGGTCCATACTCTTGCCAAAACAGCCAGGTCACCAGACCTCTCATCAATTATGTCTAGCATATGCCTGGGGCATAAGATTGCAGTGATCATGGACTGTGAGTGAACTAGGTCAACAATTGCATAGCATCCGGCAGACTCTGCAACATGATGTTATTCGACCTCATGCCTCACTGTATATCAGTTTGTATCGCTACCAAAGGAAAGTTTACTATGTGCATTAAGATATAATTGTTATGTTACTACTACTCTGTAATAAAAATATTTAAGTATTTTTGCAATGAAAAAAAAAAAGTGTGTGCAATGATTTTATATACTCACCGCATATGCAGCTTTACAGCAATAGGACATTTTCTCAAGCGTATACACAGGGTGGTCCTGAACTCTACCGACAAAATAAGAGGGGTTGTTGGGAACACCAAATAAGGCATATTTGCCCATATCCCCGTGTCCGCAAAGGGGCCGGTTTGGCTGTAGAGCGCAAC
>QLNU02015360.1:208213537-208250570 GCA_006491805.2 Dysdera silvatica | reverse complement strand
TTGCACGGTCTCTTGAAGGTCGTTATAACCGATTTTCACTGTAATTACAATTAAATTAGCAGTGCTTAACAGCAATATTGAGCATTTAAGACAATACATCGTAAAATTAATATCAAACTGCAAATTATTAAATAACTAAGGTATTTGAAAGTAAGTCGAACCTGGATATGCATTTGTTTTATGGTGCAAAGACAACTAAGTTTATGCTACGCTGGGACCAATTATTTCCCAAGGAATCCAAACCTTTGTTGTCTAAAGCAGTAGTTCTCAACGGGAGCCATGTGGTCCATAACGATATGGCACGGGTTAAAATCGTAAAATTGGGAGGCCACGAGCAGTTGACATAAAATAAAACTATTAATATATATAAACTATTAATATAAAAAAGAAGCAACGTCAAGGTGATATTAAGTTATTTAATAATTGGCTATTAATTGCTTCATTAGTAACTGTTTAGATACGGTGAGGAGAGGTGATCTTCGATTGCCTCTAACAAAACGGCAGCCAGATATACAAAACTTGCTTGTTCTCATCAACCACAAAGATTTCACTAAATTAAGGGACAATATTGTAATATTCGATTATGAAATATTTCATTGTTAATACTTATTCTGTTGGAAAAGTATGTACATTGATTAAAATTGTATTCATTAAAATTAAACAATACGTCAGGGGAGCTATGGTCGTGAATGAAGCTCAAAGAGGGACCCTGACTAGAAAAAGTTTGAGAAACAGTGGTCTAGGGAACCAAATCCCGGACAATGGTGGATAGAAAAAACGGCACACATTCTACAGTACCATTGAAATCAAATGTGGATGAACAGTACGATAGATAAACACAACCTCTACATGAGTGTAATACCCTGGATTAATGAAAACGAATTTAAATAACTAAAATAAATGATTCAGATTAGAAAAGTGAATCTTTATTTGCATTTCCATAAATTTTTAAAATATACATCATGCACCTCAGATATTAGTTTGGCAATTACCAACAGAACACAGGCAATTGTTTACAAACGTTATGGTGGGAGTATACATTTTGGTAATGAGACAAACCGTTAGCTTCTAATTTCATAAGCTGATACATAAAAAAAACCTGTATATTCTGAGGTAGATTATCCATATTTCAATGCCCCTAGTAGTTTTTACAAATTATCAATATGAAAGTTTTAATTTAATTTCCTAGTCAAACAATTCAAAGATCTAAGGGAAATTTACACATATAAACAATGAGAGAGGACTAAAGAACATAAATAATGAATAGTTAGCACTGATTCCTTAAATGAAATTCTGTTAGACTTTCGAATCCCGTTCTGAATATTCTTTGTCAAGAGAAATATTAACAGTTTCTATTACAAATAAATTTGACACCCACGTATTAGTAGCTCAAACTAGAGCTATTTTTGTTTAGGAGAAATAGCTCTAGTTTGAGCTACTAATACGTGGGTGTCAAATTTATTTGTAATAAAAAAATCCCCCACGAAAAACTCACAAAAATCTCGCCCCGGTGGCTTTGTGTGTTGACCAATATTTGGCAATTGTGTTATCCCTGTGAAGGGTAATAATATCTTACAATTTCTATCTAGATGGTTAATATCTTTGAGAATATAATTTCTTATTGTATGCCCTGTAATCTAGTATCTGTTGTCAATGAGAATTTGGAAATAAATTTTTGATTATAAACTTACGATTACATGCCCAACTGGGAAGTGTCTACAGCTTTTCATGAAAGTATCAAATAAACCAAAACGACTACCTTTAGAAAGCTGAGTTTATTGCATGACATGCAAACGATTTCTAAATGCAAGAACATCTTTAGAATGTTTTTATAAATCAAAATTTATGTCTTCAAATACTCAACAACAACAGACGTTAGATCACATAAGAAATTGGTTTATTAAAGATCAAATCACATTTCTATTATTACTCTTGACAACACATACCCAGAACAGGGTTTGAAAAACCAAAAGGGGATAAAAACCCTCATATAAAATACCACTACTAATTATTTGGTGTTTATTTTCATTTATATATATAAAAGGCACATAAGATTTTTGCCAGTATAACATTTCAATTTAAAATTGCATAGGTAAATGTTGCTTTATGATGTTTTATGGGATAAGAGCAATAACGGACATGTTATGACAAGTTGACATATAATAAATGATGAAAAAAGTTAAAAACTGATAAACACCATAAATTGTCTTGCTAATTTATCTCAAAATACAGATATTTTATAAATGCATTTCAACATTGCAGTTGCAAAAATTATTTTTAATACAAAATCCTAATATCTTACAGGGTCTCTCATGATTACAGTATGTATATTAATATCAACTCTTCTTTAAGCATGCTTATTAATAAAGAAAATTTAAAAAAGGGATAGAAGAGTAATTTCCAAAAGATTTTAGACTCTTAGATCAGTTAGATGCAACTAATAGCTCCAAGATATTTAATTGGTCCAGGATCCGATAGTTAAACAATGATATGAAATACTCAATAGCAGTTCCATGCTTTTTTAAATGGTTAGATACACACATAGAGATGCATAGGCATACACAGAAAGTTCATAAAGGGGAGGGGGTCACACAGAGCTAGAATTTCGTATATTCATATGTGTATATATATATGAAATTTCCTTGCAATAAGGGGTTACAAGCCCCATTACCCCCCACCTACATATGTCAGTCTAGCGAAACTGGATTTCTGAAATGATACTGTCAGGAATTTGAATAAATATTTTTTTTTTCATACTGAATCATTTTATATCCAAATTACAGTTATAAACAGATGCAATTTACATGAGTATTTTAAATACCTGGCTAACACATTTTCAATTATAAATTATAATATGCAAACATTAAAAAAGAAAAAAAATTATAATCTTTTAAAATAAATTTAAAAAATTAAACAAGGCTATAACAGCACATATCACTTTTACATCAATAGAAGCTATTTCTTTACCACTACATAAGGCTCCAAATACTTCAAATATAATTTATTTTCAGATTAGGCAATACAAAAAATACCGAATTTAAGCTAAAAAATTTTCAATATAGTGTAAAAATATTAATCTGAAAAAATAAATGCTTTTTTTTCTTTCTTTTTTTTTTCAAAAATTAAAAAAAAAAAAGGTTGAAATAATATAAATGTGATAACATGTAAACTGAGCAGTAAATAATCAACAATGGATTTTTAAGAGCACAGAGTTTTTTTAAATAATCACATTTTTTCATTTATCATGCATTTTATATTTAAAATTCCTATTATATATATAAAACAAGTCAAAATACTTCAAGCTATTGAATAAAAAATTGATTATAAACTATCCTGAAGTATTAGATATGAAGCGTAATTGTGAAGAATCTTTAAAACCATTATGTATTTAGCTAAGAACCGACAATATACACACACAGCAGGATCCATTTATAATGAGCCCTCGGTATAATGATTAAGCACTATACAATTTAATTGTTTTTAGTGAATAAGATTACTTTTGGGCCGAAGATTTAAAGAAGTGGCGAGATTTTTTAAACAAAATGTGGAAAATTCTAAGCAGCATTAAAAAAAAATGGGATTGAGGATGTCATTTTCAATGGGACGAACATGGTGAAACAAACTTTTCAGCAATGAAGTAGGAGAAATTCTGAGAACTCTTATCCTTTTTAAAAAACATGGTACGAGAAATTCACAATAAGAATTTCTTTAGTCAGTATATTAAACTGATGTCTATCTATTTAAAGCATTAAATACTTTACAACAAAAACTTAATAAACAGAGATACTTCACAGTGAAGCAAATAACTATAGAACATTTCCTGAGCATCACCAAATAAGGTTTATTTTGGGAATAATTACTAATGTAAGTTCCTTTATATCATGTGTGTATATATTTTTTATTTAGCTTATTATACTTGAATAAAACTATTGTTAAATTAATCATAAAGCATCCCCAAATTAAATTTTACACAAATTCAAAACTGAATATTATTATATACATAAACATCGTTACCTATATAGGTTTTTTTCAAAATTTGGAATTTTAAATTTCATAACAGGTTTAACAAGTGACCAGATATAGCAAGTATTTTCGTTGGATACAAACTACTCATTATATACAAGTTCTACTGTGTTGATATGTGTATATACAGAATGTTTTTTAAAAACGTCAAACGCGTCAATTGAGAATGTGAAATTAAATATCTTGCTGCAATAAATGAGCTGATATATTTCAGGAATTAACCTCTGTTCACACCAATAATTTAAGTGTTATAAATCTTAGGAAAGAAAAATCGTTTTCGAAGTGTTTTCATAAAAACTAAATCCAAAACAGTTATACCCAGTTTTGAGGTAAGATTAAATACATAAGGCACATTTTTTTTAAAAAAAAGCATGTACTTACAAAGCCAATGTAATTTTAAAACACACTGTAATCAAGAGGACAAAACAGTGAACTCTACTAATGACACACACACAAATGTAATCATTTAAGACATATTTCCATCAATTATGCCCCACCATAAAAAATAAATAAATACAACTTACAAAAAAAATTATCACAATACTTCAATAATAGTACATAAATTAGTATACGCAATTTGTATAAGTCTTGCATAAGTGTAGCAAAGAAATGTTACATCTCTACTATTCACACTAATACATACATTTTTATCTAAGATTTACAGTACAAAAGTGTACATAAAATAGTATAAAATCATTATTATAGTTAATAAAATAAGGCAGTCAGGGTTTTTCAACATACAATACTTCTAAAATGTACAAAAATTTAAAAACACTATAATAATACTTTGCAAACAAGAATAGGAATACAATATCCCTATTGGCTTCATCTAATGAAAAATGCCACTCTTAAGTTAACATTAAGACATACAATATACAGAACACAACTAATACATAAAATATAAAGCAGTGCAAGTCCAGCAATCCTAAATTATATTTGGTTTTAACATGCAGCAATACAAAGCCATAGTAGATATACAGTTGAACACTGTTATAACGTCAAAATTCTGGTCCCCTTATAAACACCATAAGAGTAACGTTTTTCCCTGTGATAATGTCATAAAATTCCCACAAGGCCTGGGCATAACGTAAAAATCAGTCCTTATTGTTTATTTAAAAATGAGGTCATTTCATACTTCCTGTACATATGTCGGAAATTTTTCCTCTGTTTTGCAGCTCTTTTTCCTTCTTGAAAGGTTTTTAACAAATTTGAAGCATCAGATCTTGGCATTCAACCATATATATTTTTTTAAAAAAGTGGATTCCTCTAATGGTGCAGATAGGACTATGGCCTATGGCTAGTGTGATTCAGTAATTTTTTTCACAGTACCATCTACTGACAAATCATATAGCTATTTCTTTTTCAACAAACGACAAGTGCATTCTTTGAAATATATGTTGTCCAAATTTCTTTTCATTATGAGCTTTAGAACTAACACAGAGTTCTCTTAAATAGGGACACTTTAATTTTAATGCACAATTAATTATGTTTATTTTACACACATAATTGTTCTTTAACTTTTCAAATGACCAGAACATGGAAGGCTTTTTCATTGGAAAACAAAGTTGTGGTAATAAATAGTAAATAATAATGGTTCACAGATTTACATTGCCACATTAATACATTTTGTTTCAAATAAAATAACACACTATATGCATTAATAATATCAGTTACAAAATTTAATACTATACCAACATTTTAAAAATTAAGTATCGGTTATAGAATCGAAATTTGTCAACTGAATGTCAACTGAGTCTTCAATTGCATATATATATATATATATATATATATATATATATAGAAGGTTTTAAAGAATAAAAGCATAAATGGCATTACAGGACTGCTTTTTTCCCAATATGTCATCACACAGACATACCTTATTGATTAGAGACCTGGAGTCAAATAGGAAAAGCAATATTAAAATTGAAAATAACGCGAAGGAGAATGGAGAGATACAGTCCAGGGCAATGATAGCCAACTGGCAGCCCATCGGCCAAATACAGACTGTGAGGTTGCTTAATGCAACAATCAACAAGATTCACAAAAATTAAAACATTTTTATTGTTACTTTTGGCTGCAATCCTGATACATGTAAATTTTCATATGTTTTCTGATATGGTACAATATATCTTAAACATAATCTAAACTGACACTAAATATCATAGATTACACGGCTCATACACATTTCTTTACATAAAATTTAAGAACTTGTAAAGACCTTTAAGGACCAGAAGTAAATAAAAAATTAAGGACCCACCAGCAAACTGGAATTGAATGAATCAGAGATAATCTATACAACTGATTTCATATTTACAACACTATTTTAAGAAATAAAAGAACATATTATATAATTAAACATAACCTAAGAATTAACATAATTATCAAACAAGAGAAGTTGAGAATGAAAAGCAATTTCCCTAAAAGTGATGAAGTAATTAATTTTAAACAAGCAGTAACATAAATTGAATAAGGTTGATAATTAAAAATTAATGACTTCAGTTTTATAATAAATTCAATCATATAATTCAATATATAATATTTATAATTAAAATTTCCCTCGATTGACAGAATCAAACTTTGCAGACAGCACAATCCCAGCTGAAGAATTTGAAGTAGACTGGTTTTTAAAAAATTTGGGGAAAATTCATAAAGGGGTGCTGTGAACTCTTTTTTCATTTCTCCCATTTAATATATGACAGTTACACAAAAATATGGCATCTTCATTATGAAAATATGTAAGAACAAAATGTTCCAAAAAATGCAGTCAGGGACAGCACCATCACCAAATCGAATTTCTCCTGATTGGTGAAATAGATTGTTACTTCAGCTATGTGATCCTAGTTCCAGAGTAAGATGATTTTTAAAAAGTTCAACGAAATGCTGCTGGGGGACGCTATCATTTCTTTCTTTCTTCCCCTTCGAAAGTTCTGCCTTTTTTCTCTAGTGGGCCACTGTTTCAATTGTTGACTCAGTTCATAATAGATAAAGTAAGAACCGAATGAGACATCTTCAACATTCACACTAAGATGAGGAGAAGGATTAATATATAAATATGAATTTATATATAAATGGGCACCAAATTTTTAGGGGCAAAAAATGTTAAAAGGTGGACACTTTTTTTTAATTGCAGACTTACTGTAGTCGATCTCTATTGTATAATTCTAACAATCTGCTCTCCTTGGGAAAGCTCCCTCCACTTTGTCTTAACTTAAAATTCTGAAAAATTCTGTGAAACACAGCTACCTTCCCCAAATAACAGAAAAATAAAAAATTTCATCATCAAATAGTCATTCATAAAAACATTTTATTTTACAATAATGTATATAAAGTAATCATAAATTACTCTCCTTTTCTTCACGATTTCCAATCACAAAATATTTCTTGGATGGCTATATTAACTTGAAAGCCAGGTAGGATGACCCATCCTTCTAAAAATGGCTGGGATGGACATTGTATACAGACAAAGTAAAAACTTTCTTAACAGATACCAAATTACAAAATATATAGTGTAGCAGAGGGGAGATGGTAAAATATTGCTGTACCTAAGGCACCTCACATTTCAAATCTGTGTCATGGGGAAGGATGATGTACTGGTCATTCTTTCTTGAATTTGCAAAAGCCACTAGAGAGAATGTTTCTTTTTTCAGTTCGTATTACCATAACGTTTTGTTTTACCACTTTGCATTTGGGGACATATTCACATCTTCGGTAAACATTGATAGAGGGCAAAGATGAATTAATATTCCACATATATGTAATTTTATATCTCAACATATATGGCAAATAATCTGCGCATTTTTTGATTAACCAGTTTTCTACTACATGTTCTTGGGGAAATAAACAGTCTCTTCCCTCTATATTTAGGGTCCATTGCTAAATAATGGAATGGTTGAATAGCTTTGTTCATTCTTTTCAACACAATTTCCTTGTAAGGTTCTGATTCCAAACTTTTTGCTAAGTGAAGCCATAATTCTACAGCATAGAATAAATTTGTATCATCCGATTGAAGGACGTATAGAATTCAGCTGACTTTTATCAACTGTTTTATCAAGTTCAAAGATTCCCTATAAATTTGCGCATTATGAAAAGTTGTGGTGATATGATTTGGGATATAGTCCGCATCATGCTCTAATTGGAATTTGCATATACTTGTGATAATTTTCTAAGCAGTATTAAGAACGCCGGTTTTATAAGTGTTGTTGTTTTTTTCTTGTTAATTGGTTTTATTAAATGGGTTTTAAAAAACACCTGGGTTTCTTTGGGTTGGGCAAAATTGATATAACCCTGCCCAAAAGGCACATTAGAACCCACATGGTGTAAATTCTATGTTCAATCTTTAGGTTGATTCATACTGTGAAAAGAATGACAGTAACAAAATTGAAACTAAAACATACTATGAAGAAATGTTGAGGAACAGAGCAAAATTAAGGATTTTGTAGAGATTTTGGGTGCAAATAAGGACTTTTAAGGACCAAAAATTGTTTCCTAAAAAATTAAGAACTTTTAAAGACCATATAAATCCTAGACTAAGTGAATTTAACAAAATTGCAAACATGTTTGGAAGCATGGCATGTGTGAATGCACTTTTTCTCCCTCTTTCTCCATATAAAATTATGGCCCAAAAAAAACTGATTGACTGATAACCACCTCCATAAACCTGTTAACATATCAACATCATTGAAAATCGACTTTCGTAAACTTGTTGCTTCTTATGAGCACCCACATTGTTCTTATTAACTTGCATTAAATTTGAATACCATTGACAGTTTACTAACAACAGTATCCAAAACAGCATTTTGAATTGCTTATCTGTGTAATCTTGTACACGGTCTCATTGTTGCTCTATTTGTAAAACATTTTACAAAAGTAATTTAAAATAATATCTTGCAAAATTTACATTTACTATTACAGGGCATATTTTTAAATATTAACTAAAAATATATTGTGTAGCCTGTGATGGCAACACACATTACATATTGACACATGTACACACAGTAATTAACCACCATTAATCTAGTTGATCAAAATGAAATATGTATTTGGGTGAGAGAGCAAACACGGATATAGAAATTAGTGAAAATGAAAACGCTCAAATGAAAATGGGCTAGGCAGATTGTAAAAACGGATGAATAATGAATGCTAGATTTTCAAATGGATCTTAAACACCACTGAAAGCGAAGAAAACATCCTCAGGTAAGATGAATGGATGAAATATGAAAGCTGAAGTAACAAGGATGAATTATGCAAAACAAGCATGTATGGAAAGCACTTGAAGAACCCTATATCCAACAGTGTGAGTAATGGTTGAAAAATATACATATACACACAACTGAAGCTCTAGTTTTGCGATTTCTATGAATCGTAAGAAAAAAACACATATATACAATGTGGGAAATGCACACAGTGGGAATATCACTCTTTATCAATTTTTCATGATTTTATATGTGAGGAAAATGTTGGATATCTGACTTAAAACATTTTATTTTTTAAAACTCTCAGAAGGTGCTTTTTTTTCAATTCAAACTTCATTTAGATGGATACAATTATTTACACATGGAGTGATAATGATTTGCAATTTATTAGTTATGTTGATTTGTCTTGGCAGCAAAGAATAAAGACTGTGGGATTGAGCAAAGCCTATGCTGCCAAGAATTGAATGTAATTAGTGGGAGCAGAAGTAATAAATAAATAAAATAAAAAAGCAAATTGGTATGGAAAGGTGTAAATTATGGAAGAAATGAGATGACATGAGATTCTAATAGGTCAGCAGAGAAATCTTCTAAATTGGGCAAATAAATAGTTTTAAATGAGTCAAAGATCCCCTAGGTTCAAAGCAACTGATATGTGCAAGTCCAAGTTTTACCCACAAATAATCTGGTATTATAGATACAATCAAGAAAGTATAATGAAATGAAGTTAGAATAAAGGCCTTTTTGTATTGTGCTAAACATGGTGGACATTTCGTACGTGAATGATTTTTCGATTAATGATATTTGATGATTGTAAGTTATTACAATGTTTCTGGCAGAATAGGTTTCATAATTTAGCAGGTAGAGGTTTTTGAAAAATAGCCTTGCAGGTTTCTCAGCTGATAAACTGGAACAGCAGAGAAATAAAGATAAATGGGGAATATTTAAATAATCTTTTTGGGATGAGGACGGTGCCTCTTTTTCTCTAAAACCAAAAGCTCTAGTTTGAGCAACATACACGTGGGTGGCAAAAATGATTGTATAAATCATCTTTGTTGGTGACATCA
Organism: Dysdera silvatica; assembly: GCA_006491805.2. NCBI lineage: Eukaryota > Metazoa > Arthropoda > Arachnida > Araneae > Dysderidae > Dysdera > Dysdera silvatica. The sequence continues at coordinate 208,240,291 of QLNU02015360.1, read as the reverse complement.
TTATTTTTTCAATGGAACCCATAGAAATTCCAAGACATAGTACAGGAGTTTGTAACTAAAAGTAAATAAGTTGGATTTAAAATGAATCTACAAAAGGTTAAATCATGTTCATAATTTCATAGAGAAAGAAAAAATTCAGGTTAATGACTTCTTGTATTCTATGGTGCAAGGACAAACACGATCATGCTGTGCCAGGACATAGTTTTCCAAAGAATGTGAACCTCTATTGCCTAAGGTAGTGTTTCTCAACCTTTATGAAGATGCACGGCCCAGCAAATTATTTTTTTCTATAAGACATGGGTCCGGTCCCAACAAATTTACTTGTAGATACCTTTCCAATTTTTTTTAAGTTCATATATTAAACTATCAAAAGTATGAAATATTAATTATGGCACGAGTATAAAGATTATTAGTACATTTTTTTTTTATTAGACTTTGCTTTCTACTTCCTTGCAAATTGGTCGCTGACATTTGCATCACAGGTAATTATTTCGTTCAGTTTTAAGAACAGAGGATGCATCACACATTGTTGTAACCAGCCTGTAGGCGATTTTTATGACCAATCACTAGTTATAGTGGTATACACTTTTTTAAATACTTTTTGACGGCTACCTTTCTAAACTCCCTGTTCTTGCTTAAATCTCTTTCTCTCGAATACTGAAACAATTCAATATCTAAAAATTCCCAATCATTCATGAATACTTCCATACTCAGAGACATGCAGTCTAATGAGAAAAGCAATACAGAAATTGCAACTCACCCAAATGAGCATGAGAGGCCCATACTTCAATGCAGAGCAAATAGAGGTTGACAATGATGATATTAAAGTTAAAGAAAAACTAAATTGGTAATGGGCTGGGCATATTGCAAGAAGAACTGGCTAACCATAGATAACTAAAATTCTCCACTTGATTATAAAAACAATCAAAGATTTAGGAAAAGACCTCAGACTATATGGGTGGATAAAGTAAGAAAATAGAGTATGGTAATATGGAAACAAATTGCTCGAAATCAATGTGTGTAGAATGCACTTAGACCTTCATCTAACAATGGATAGATAATGGTTGAATATGATAAAGAAATGTTTAAAATAAAGTATACATAATTCAACAAAAACCATGTACTGGTAAATGAATAAGAGAAAGTTGCTTCGGCATATAACTTTTGCTATGGCAATAAAATATATTTAGCATGCAATAAAAACTGCTATATTCAAGCAAGATTAGAAAAACAATTCTCCTTTATTCATACAATGAAAAGCCAAAAGCCATGGGATACCTTCTCTAAAACCCTGTGTGGTCTTTTTGAGCTTGGATAGGGCAGCAACTTGACATGGAATGGATGCAGCTAGTTGGCCAAAGTCGTCAACCATGAGAGATGTTCAACCATGCTGTCTCACTAGCCACCCCTAATTCAGTGGTTATGGTAGGTGCTGGATCTTGTGCAGGAATGGCTCTTTAGATCAAATCCCAGATGTGCCCCACAGGGTTCAGGCCTGGCAATGTAGGTGGCCAAATCATGAGCTGGAACTGTCCTGAATGCTCTTCAAACCAAACATGAACAATATAGGCCTGATGACATACAGCATTATCATCCTGGAACATCCCATTGTCATTTGGATAGGGGAAGTCCATAAAAGGCTGCAAATAATCACCAAGCAGCTGAACATGGCGATTTCCTGTCAATGACTGGTTCACTTTGAATAGAGGACCCAATCTATGCCAAGAAAACACTCCCTGTATCATTATGGAATCACCACCAGCTTGCATAATGCCTTGTTGACACATTGGACCCTTGGTCTTATGGGGTTTATGCCACACCCAAATTCAGCCATAAGCTCGTAGCAACTGGAAACATGACTTAATGGACCATGCTACATTTGATCTCAAACCCAAGAGAGGTATTGACACCGGTGATCTGCTGTGAGTGAAGGTACTCTAGTCGGTCTTCTGCTGCCATATCCCATAAACGCCAAATTCCACTGCACAGACCTCAAAGAGGCACTTCTAGTATGCCCCTTATTGAATGTGGCAGTCAGTTCGCCCAGTGTCGTTTGTCTGTCGGTATGGACGCTTTTGCTTAGACATCGCTGGTCTCAATTATTCAGCAGATGTGGACAACTATTACATTGTCCCTTGTGAGAAGTAATGCCTTCCACATGAGGTACTCTCGATACGCCCTTGACACTGTGGAGCGAGGATTCTCAAAGGTTGCAATAATTCTGAAATACCCCATGCGTCTAGTTCCAACAATCATTCCACATTCAAACTCTGTTCATTCTTGTCAGGTAGTCATTGTCACATTATTCAACATTTTATAAGACATCCAAGAGTCCAACAGACAGCACTGATAACCATCCGACTCTTCATACCCTTTAAACATGATGTGAATGCCACTTGTTTAAAGGGTAAATTTGCATACTGCTACCCCATGACTTTTGGCACTTCAGTGCATGTACTCCATAATTAAAAAAAATAAATAATAATCAACATTTTATTATAACGAATTAAAATATTCATAAAAGTGCATAAATATAAATTTGGGTAATACCAATCCTATGTTTAAAAAACATCCTACCAAAATTTCTTTTTCTCAGCTCATATTCACAATTAAGTTATTGCATTTCTTTTAAATATAAAAATCCAACCAAAATATTCATTAAACTGAAATTTCACATAATCAAACTATATCATAATCATTTAAGGATAATTAGTGCGGGCACATTTTACAGGGAAAAAAAACTTATTTAAACAAAAATGTTGAAATAGCACCTTCGCTTCCATTTATTATTTGTGTTTAATTTCCCCCTTTCCTTCTTTGTTATCCTATTTTTTTTCTACAATACTTTTTTTCTTTTTTTTTTTTTTTAACACAAAAATTTTTTTGCATACCCAAAATTTTACTTTTACTTGATTTTTTTTGTAATTTCCATGTCAATCAGTGACACAAACCTCATCCAGTACGACTAAATTTTATCTTCCAAAACTATTCTTCTTAGGATTTATGGCAAATTTGGTAACTTAATACTATTAAGTCACAGTACATTTATAGAGATTCTTGTTTATCCAGATTTAAACCTGACCCCTACTTGACAACAGGTCACAAACAAAAAGAGCATTTTAAATTGCAAAAATCTTTAATATGAGCATTCTTAATATATATATATGATGTGCGCCAAAAGTTCATGGAAACTTTAAAAATCATACAAAAGGAACAAATAATGATAAAGAAACGTGGTTTGCACAGAAGGGTTTCTAGAAAAATCAGATTTTTTTTGGTAGCGAAAAAGTTTAATTAAACAGTCACCTGTAGATGGCAGTAACAACTCCAAAAAAAAACAATAAACAGAACAACTATACATCCCATCAATTTATTATTGCAACAATTGTTTAATATGACCTCTAGAAATTTTATGACAAAACTAAGGCAACTCAACACCCGCGATAGCTGTGTAGAGCATGTTGGGATGGATATAAAAAAAATGGAACAACGAATAACATCTTTGAGCTCCATCAATATGGAAGGGGAGGAATGGTACACAAGCAATTTTAAATACCCCCCACAGCTAGAAATCAACTTAAGTGACAACAGAGGCCACGCAATCTTGTAGCATCGACTGATCACTCTGTTTTCACCAACGGTATTCAAAAGGAATCTGTCACCATACTGAGATAGGGGAATGGGACACCATCCTACACAAAGCTAATTATTACAGGCAACACACACCTTTCATGTAATCTAGGTATGACTTCCTCATGCAAAAGAGTAAGATCAACGCTCGACGGTCACCGTACACATTTTCCAGCCAGATATCAGACAATGTTCTTCAAAAAAGAAAGGTCCAATAATTAAAGATGAGATGAAGCCACACCAAACTGTCACATGGTGCGACTACAGTGGCTGCATCATGTACTGACAGGGATTCAAAGTCGCCCATATGCAAATGTTACCATGAGCGGATTTACCATTTTGCCACCCCTAGGCTATTTTTGCCACCCCAAGGCTACTTTCTGCCACCCCTTCCTACCCAACCACCTCAATCAATGATAGGAACATAAAAATTGTTACATTCAATATACGCCAAAAACTTTGTATTGGCAATATGTTGAAAAACAAACTCATAAATTGAAACATAAATATTAAACAATATTAACTTATATTGAAGTATTATTTCTTTTTGGTATATAATAAATCAAATTCAATTTTATTGAAATAAATTTTAATTTTAGCAAAAAATAAATGTCTATTGAACACTGGTATTTAAATGGAAAGCATGACGTCTAGCTTTCTTCTCGGCAAAACATCTGATTATATCATCATATGGTATTGATTTTGTTATATCAGACTTAATACACAAAATTTTGTCGCCCTAGTCTATAGCCTAGTATAGCCTATTGGGAAATACGGCACTGATTGTTACCCATGTTGACATCCCCATGTAACGCAAAGTGGGCCTCATCCATTCAAGACACATGAAACAACAGCAGAGGTTCTTATTCCATTTTTACCAAAGCCCAGTTGGCAAATGATTCCCTTGTAACTGTATCTGCCAGTAACAATTGGTGCAGTGACTGCAATTTGTAGGGATACCACTGTAATATCCCATGTAGGATACACTGAATCTATGACTCAGGTACATTCAATATCTTTCCAGCTTTGTCAGCATTGCTACTCCCTGCAGACAATTCTGCCATCATATTTTCTATAACGGTTTCCACAGCAGTGACACGCCAACAAGGGTCTTCCACTTCATGGCCAATTCTCCAAATAGCCAGTTTGAAAAAAACTGTTTAACAAATTTCAGTATCCCGGCACATGACATGGGGCTATTTCTTGTCTTCGGATGTTTTGCCACGTAAAATTTCCACAATGCAGTGGTTGCTCATTCACCATTCAGCTACAAGACCTTTATCAGAAATGCTTAATCTGTTGATGATAACATTCTCCAATTATGCAGTACTGCCAGATTCAAATAAAAATTCCAGGTCTTTCGTTGCAAGCCTGATTTGCATACTTCTACTAAAAATTTTGCGTGTCAACACCATCTATATGTGACTTTTTCAATTAAAGTGTTTTTGCTACTAAAAAATCCAATTTTCCCCTCCATCCAAACCCTTTTGTGCAAACCGCACGTCTTTAACATTATTTGTTCCTTTTTTTATGAATTTTAGTGCACCTAGTGTGTGTATACACACACACAAAGTAGATAAAAATATGCAAACACCTTGCAAAATTCATGCCTTCATTTTACATTTGTGCTATAGCAGAGTTTGCAGGTGGTGCTGTCTGTTTGTCATAATGCAACTACCGATACAAAGTCGTCTACACATCACAAACATCACTTGTCGTCAAGACAGTATTCTGTGCAGTTGTGAATGAATTATGTCAGAGCTGACGGAATTCCAACATAGCCAAATAGTTAGTGGGTGCTTCTGTAACCAAGGTAGTGAAAATTTTCAGTGTATAATGAAGTATAGTATCCATGATGAATACATACAGCAAGACTGGAAAAATCGCATCTGACAAACACCAGTGTGGATGGAAATGTGTGTTGAATAACAGAAACAGACGAACGTTGCTTAAGGTTGTGATAAAAAATCAGAAGTCTACAGCTACAAAAGTGACTACTGAGATGAATACCGTGTTCACAAACCCTTTCAGCATCAAAACAGTATGAAAAGAACTGCCATTGCAAAACCACTCATCAGTGATCAAAATGCTTCTAAAAGGAGATAGTAGTTGCATAGCCATAAAACTTGGAATATGAAACAATGGATAAAGGTCATTTGGTTAAATGAGTCATGCTTTACACTATATCTGACTTCTGTCTAAATTTACGTCTAGTGAATGCCATCCCAAGCTTACAATCCAAATTATTTGCTACCAAAAGTGAAACATGGTGGGGGGGTTCTATCATGATATGGGCAACCATAACATGGTACTCCAGCAGACCTATCATTACCCTGCAAAGTAACATCACTGCCAATGACTATGTGACCATTTTGAGTGATCAGGTCCATCCCATGGTGTAAAGTTAATTTTCTGATGGTGATGCTGTTCATCAAGATAACAAAGCCACTGTTCCAACAGCTCCTTTATTTCCAACACTGTTTCCAACAGCTCCAGTCCAGGACTGGTTTTCTGAGCTCTGAGATGAAGTTTTATATCTTCCATGGCCTCCACAATTGCCCACTGTCTATATTATTAAACCCTTGTGGTTAGTGTTGGAGACAAATGTTTAAATGTGCTATCCACCTCAATCACGACTAAGGGAACTTGTCAACATTTCGTAAGAAGAATGCTACCATATTCCCCTGGAAACTGTACAGGATCTCTTACCTATACTAAGAAGACTGCAAGCAGTTCTAAATGCCAAAGGTGGTCCTATGCCATATTAGTCAAAGTTATACAGAGGGTGTTTACACATATTTATAAAGACTTTGATTTTAAATTTAAAAAACAAAACTAACAGCAACCTGGAAAAAAATCTGGTAACACACTATTACCTGAAAAGTGAAAAATTGTTTGAGACTAAAAAATAAGTTTGCGCTGTGAAATGGCATATCGAAGGAACGTGTGGCTTGAAGGCCATATATTTGCCCTTTCCGAAGAGAAATATTCATATTCAATCATTAAAAAACAATGAGAGAAGCATGGTTTACAAGTTTCAAAATATAAAATAAGTTATATTATTAATGTAAAAGGAAAAAATCCTTAGGCTTTCATATCAAGAGGGGAAAAAAAAAAAGAAATACCCCAAAAAATGTATACTTCTTCTAACATTTCTAAAGTGCAGTCTATGGTTTTACAAGAAGTTGGTTGTAGTTTTATGGCGCAAGGACAGCAATGGTCCTTCTGCACAAAGGTTTTACATGAAAATCCAAACCTCAAAGAACGATTGCAAAAGCTTTGTATACATGAGCCTCAGCTATAAATAAAATGATTAATAAAGATTTGAATTTAATTAAAATAAAAAAAAATACAGTTCATAGTCTACTACTTCGGCATGTTGCTGAGCGGAAGAGTAGATGCAGATGGTTATATGAAAGTCATTTAGCAGGAAATAGATTGAAAAAAATTGTTACAATTGGCAAAGCATGGTTTTATTTAAATGACTAATAAAAAAACCATCGATCTATTATTGAAAAAGAGGCCAGAGAGACTCTAAAGTTTGGTTCAAAGAGAGCAAAGAAAGTTTCAGTAAAGCATTCATGGTTGTCGCTAGCATTTCTTATGACAGAAAATTAAAAATAAGAAAAGTTGAAAAAAATGAAAAATAAACTCTACATATTATCAAAATAATGTTCTGACTCCTATTTTTAAAGGAGATATTCCAAAATTGTATTCTACTGATTTTTAAAATGTGGAACTCCATCAGGACAAAGCGAGTAGCCACACCTTCGAAAGTATAACTGCATTCCTAGAAAAAATGGGACAAGAAACTGGAATCACATCAATATCAGTTAGCCATATTCCTACCAAGTCTCTGGATGTAGAACCGGTGGATTGCTGTGTATTTAGACTTTCTAAATGCCAACCCACTACCTTGGATGGACTACTATCGTGGACATTTAGATGTAATATGATAGTTCAAAAACATGGCTATTAAATACAATACATTAGAAAATAATTTTATTTCACGTATTTTATTTATGCCGTTGAAGTCAGAATATGTGCAAACACCTGCATATGCTTTTTGCAAGGTGTTTCACACTTTTATCCAACCCCTATATATATATACTTCTTATTCTAAGGTTCAATTTCTGATTTAAAAATATATGTATTAAGAAAGCAATGAAAAGCTTGAATATTCAAAAAAATGTGAATTATTTTGCATTACAAATAAAACAAGTTTTTAAAGTACATAAAAAAATCCAGAATTAATGCTGCATTACAATACCATACAGAGACAATTTTTTAATTTCGTGTGGCCTTATAATTTCACACTGAAAAGTGGTTCGCCATTTACATCACTCATAGGATAGAAAAACTATGCTGCAAAAACAGTGTGACTTGTGAAGATACAAGGTTTTAATGAAATCATCCTGCAAAGATAAAAAAAAAAAAAATACACCATTTGCAACATTTTATAAAATATATATGCATAAATTAAATATTCTGAAATGCAAAAAGTCAATATATTCTTTTCACATCACGTATGTAATATACATACTCCATAACGAAACATTTATCATATTGACAACTTATAATATTTTACAATTCATGTGATTACTTATACTGATAAGCTGTAAGATTTACCAGTAACTTTAACAATATTCAACTTAGTAGTTAAATACATTAAGTAAAATTGAAATTGCAACACTCAGAAGGGAACATGAGATTTGCCTGAAATTTATGAACATGTAACATCTGACTAAATTCAAGTTACAGAAGTTTGAAACTTCCCCGACTTGACTGAGGAAATAGTAATTGTTCTGCAGTCACTAATTATAGCAAACAATACATTACAGTTTGTTTTGTTTGTTTTATGGTATAAGGACACTAAATAAAGGCCATGCTGTGCCGAGACCCACAGTTTTCTGATGAATCCGAACCTCTTATAGCACAGGGATTCAACCCTCAGACTACAGATTAAAATTTGTATAATCAAGACAAGTTTCAGGACCATAAATTTCATTCACACAATCCAAAACTGTTTATAATTCGATTACATTGAATACCCTCATGCAGCGTGCATTGTTTCAAAAAACCGAGTTCAGGATTATTGAAAGAGTAGATAATAAATACACAATAAGTAAAATATCGCATTTTCAAACTATTAAAGCTTAATAGTTTCAATTCAGGGTTTTGCTGAAAAACCACCAAACAGGGGTTGATTATTTTTTGTTTTGCCGAAAGATTTGAAGGTTAATATTTCAAAATTTTGAGTTTTACTGGAAAATTGCTGAAAGAGCCTCCGCCCGGCAAGTGGAAGGTCGTGGGTTCAGGTCCCACCGAAGGCAGAAATATTTATTTTCTTTCGAACGTTTCACCATCTAATCACGCCATACCATCGGCGTTGGTATCACTACGCCAATAAACGTTGATTGATTGACATTGTTGTTTGATTTAATCTGCGTAGTGTTCGATTTATATAAAATAAATAAAAAAATGTATCAAGTAATTTTCGATAACCTGTTTTAAAATCCGCAGATCATTAAAATCCATCCATGGAATCATGAGATATCAAGGTCTGTATTATGGCTTTCTCGGACTTTGGGGGGCCATATTTCAGAAATATATAGCCATTCTGAAAAAGACTTAGACATAGGTCTAATAACATTTTGAGACCTTTCGAACGTGCCTACTTTGGTTCCAATCCGCGTCGGGCATGTTGGGGGTTTCCCTCGTAAATAATGCCACGTCATTACAATTTGAGGAAATTTAGAAATGTCACATAAGATTAATAATGTGTTTCATGCATCAACCCAAAAATATTGTTAAAAAAGTAGGTACACAACTTATTATATAAGGCTATACTAAGTGTCACTTCTATGAGAATATAATATAAAATGTACAAATTTATGACACAACATTTGCAAAAAGAAAAAAAAAATATATATATATATACCTTTCACGTAAACAATGGCATTTAGCTGTACCAAAACTCTAAATATACGTAAGCTCTATTTTTTTCCTCATGTCACCTTCCACTGCAAATTAAATTTATTTATATATTACATGAGCAGAACATTTCATTCTATTAATGAATCACAAAGTAAAAAAGATTAACTAATTAAATAACCATATAAGCTATAAAATGTCAATGAAACTTTGCTGCATCAACACAAACATTGGAAAAAACATATACTTTATAACCAAAGAACATTTCTTAATAATATGCACTGTTTGATACTTTAACATCATTAGTATATTAATGCTATCCTACTGAAAATTAGGGTTTATTAAAACAAAATATATTTTTTGTGTACTTCATTATACTTGAAAGATTTAAATGTTCAATATTCTTTTATTACTGTTTTTGTTTCTAACATAACTCATTCCATGAATAATGATTAATTTTTTTCCAAATGTATAAGGAAACAGCACTGCAAATGCAATTCCATATTAATTTGATAACACACTCTTCTAATGTATACTGACTGGTCCTTTTGTTATGCATGTCACCTTCTTTGAAATAAATGGATGTTTGTGTTTTTATGGCACAAGGGCAGCAAAGACCAAACTTCCCCAGAACCTAAAGTTTTCTTAGGAATCTGAACTTCTGCTGCCAAGAGAACTAAACCCTGGATTGTGGTAGCATAGTATACACTACCACTAGATTGTGGTAGTATAGTACGCCACTATAGGCAGGGCTGAACCAAGGGTGGGGTGAGTGGGGCAGTTGCTCCGGGTGCCGCAGCCTGAAAGGGCACCACCGCAAAATATTGGGTTTCACAATCGGGTAACATTAATTTACCGGGAGAAAATTATTTTAAAAAAAGTGGCTAACTGTTATACCAATTCTTTTCGTAACTCCAATACCGTGGAATTAACAATCGAATAGAACACTTGAACATGAAGGGTCTGTTTACAGTACATCGTAAGTAGCTTATTGGTTAGTGAACCACACTCTTGGAAACAGTACTCCCCACCTCTGCCTCCATCTCTCCAGTAGCAAAGCATGGTCGCTGTCATTGCCAACGAGCTGATGATTTATTGAAAGTCGGTTGTCGCGCCCTCTCCTCTTCCCTACCCGTCGCCCGTTCTGGCTCGAGCCCTGACCAATGACGTGGGAAAAGACTCGTCCAAGGTGAAATGAACTTCTGCAAACTTCTACTGATTTCGAGAAAGCAGTAGAATTCCTTCTTTCCAGATTGTTCTCTATAAGCTATTTAAAGCTTCCCCGTATGGATTGGAAGAGAGAGAGCCAGAGATATTTTACTATTAAGGTACTGCAGAAAATAAAATCCAACGACCAAAAGGATCTGTTTACAAACTTGTGGATAGCATCACGCACACTATTAACAGTGCTGTCACAGTTACAAGTACCGAGTGAAGTTTTAGCAAACTCTAACACTTATAAAAACTTAGCTCAGATTGACCATGACTGAGGTGAGACAGTGCTCTGGCAGTTTTAGCAATTGCAAACGAGGAAGCCAAAAAGTTGGACTTTAAACAAATTTTAAAATCTTTTGCAAGTGCCAAAGCCAGAAAGATTCCTTTAGATGTTTAACATATTGCATTTGGCTGTGAAGTCAAATAACATTCCATATTATTAGTTTTTTTCCATACCTTAATTCTTTTTTGTTCAGCACTATATTAATATACCATATTTTTTGAAATGCATTGATTTTCTTTAAAACTACAAATCATATTGAGATTTTTTTTTTTTTTACTTCTACCCCAACTCTTTAACTCCCTAATTTTACTTAGGGCTATTTTCTGTTCAATGGCTATATGACTACTAAAAGTAAGCATTTGAAAGTGCCTATTGGAAAGTGAAAAATTTTCAATGTTGAGTCGATTATTAAAAGCTTAGTTGGAAGATTTGGGAGAGGGGGAGAGGAACATACATGTGAGGGGGCATCGTAAGTAATCTCGCCCCGGGCGCCTACAACCCTCGGGGCGGCCCTGACTATAGGACACTGGACCTGCATTTTTCTACAAGTCGTGTGCATGTTACCTGTACTGACTCTTCGCTGTAATCAAAAAACTTAATTTAAAAAATTATATTGCGTATACGATTTTGTAAATTTCAAGCTAATCGGTAAGATATGTCAGCTACTTCCTTCGTTAGTGTAATGCGTGAAGGTGAAAACTTTAACGAGGAACACAAAACTATATATGTTGTTTACTTCTATATAATATATAGATACAGTGACAATTTTTTTTTTTTGAGAAAATAAAGCACAAATCAAAAACTGTTTCATGGTAACAAACAACACAACGAACTAAACAACACAACGTTTTAAAGAATATTATTACTACTTTAAAAAACTTAATCTGATCTTTTTTGCAAGAATGCACCATTTTTGATAAATTGAGTTTGTGCTTTAAAAACTCGTAAGATTCCATACACTTTATGGTGGAATTGCAGTTGATATAATTGCATACTTTCGATGTTTCAACTTTTAATTGCATTTGCTCAGTAGGCCATATATTATTCACTAACGAAAATATCCGCTCAATGGAGCATTAGATTCAGGGAGGCAGAAGCAAAATTCGGCGATTTTTAAAATGTTTCTAAATTACATGTGTTTATCTATAACATGTTTAAAAAATTCCAACTCATCTACGTTGGCTAGATTTGCCGTTTTATCGCCATTCTTCAATCTTTTCACAGGTGACATAACTTTTGATTTACATGCAACTTCATCAAATAATTCACTATCATTTATATTCAAGTTTCAGTCACTAGAAATGAACAAAATGCTTAGAAGGATTTCTCACAGTAAGACCCAAAAATGTAGAAATGCAATTGATGTGTTACCACCAAATAAAGAGACAAAGCAAAATACTTAATTAAACGCAACAGTCACTTTTCTGTTGACCATCTGTTACCTGCTAGTATTCAGTTTACTATTACAATTCACAAAATAAAGGACAAAATGAACATTTTAGAACAAAAAAATAAATCTAAAGGACAGAGTGGTAAAATAAAAGATTGTCCTCTTAAATAGAGGATGTATGGTCACTATACATACAGAAGTAAATGCTTGGCGAAATTTCCTAATGTTAGGTATATGGGTGGAATTTTAGCTAACCTATCTTATTTAAATGAATGATAATAAACATTTTTCCTTTGTTTTAAAAATTGTAATGAGCATAAATTCTGCCCACACAAATACACGTTTTATAACCCCCACTAAAAAGAAAGATGGGAGGGAAAACGTGATTTAAGGAGCATGCATACTTCAAGCGAATGGGTTAAAAGGACGGGTCAAAAGTACAAGCCATTTAAATGACTGAAATTGATTGGTAGAAATCACCGAAGTGAACAGCTTTGCACGTCACTAAGTATTAAATTTTTAAATTGCTGCAAAACTAGTTTTTTTTTTTATTAGCTGTTAAAACATCGCTAGCAGAGATAATTGTGCGTATATATATATGAAGTCTGTCCATTGGAGCAACCATATAGGGAGCCCAGGCCCCACTTGGGCTAACAAAGCAAAAAATTATTACGCCAACGGACACTGAAATTATTTTTTAAAAGTAGTAAAATTGAAAGTAATGACGATCCCAGCAACATTTCCCTGAACTCTTGTGACATTGATGAGACTGCTGTTGAGGAAAGCAACAGCAGTGGCTTGGGGCAGTCTTCAAATGCTTTCCAGGAGGTAAAGGTAGACCAAAACAATTAAATTGGAAATTCTGACTGCAGATATTTCTAATTATGTCAAGAAATCTAACCTCACCGATGAAAATAGGATAATAATTACAATTTTCCCACGACTGTCACCAGTGCTGTATAAAGTCAAGGAAAATCTCACCACAGTCGGAAGTTCTGCTCTTCTGAACTGAGTAAGCATAACTATCTAGCTTACTCAAAAGTGGAAGACAGTGCCTATAGCAAATTTTGTGTGTTCTCTTTTCACCTCATTAAGTCTGTTTAAGATCGACACAAGCCACAGGTCAACTTGTTTCAAAAGAATTTAATAATTGGAAGAAAATGCCATTGAAGAAGTTCAGCCAACATAGAACTTTTCTCTATCATAAGGATTCAGTTCACAAAGCCGATGAGTTTTTAAAGGTCGCAAAAGGAAAAAAGGCTTCCGTAGATCAAGTAGTGGACAGAGGGCAAGCAAAAGCAAGTTTTGCACAATAGGCTTATTCTTCAACCTATTACTAAAACAGTAATTTTTTTTTTGGAAGACAAGGGCTGGCCATTGTAAAATTGTATAAACAAAATCTACTACTATTTTTAATTATTTGAGTATCTTGCACTGTAGAATTACTAGTAATTTAATAATGATAAATTAATAAAAAAAAATTGTAATTGATATGGAACCTGGCCATTTTTTCCACCAAAAATTCCTTGCACCAGTGCCCTCCCCCTCAGAAATATTCTGAGTGTGCCACTAAGTCTGTTGGGTATTTCTTTAACCGCTAACAACAAGAAAATAACAATCTTGTTAGCCCTTAAAATATTAATAATTTCGCATTCGCGAATGTGCGAATGAAAAGCCGTGAGGGTTATGCTTCAAAAACATTGGTCTTAACCTATTTTGAAAATTTCAAGCAAATCGAAGGGATCACTATGGGTACTTTCCTTGTTAGTTAAATCTTCTTTACCATCATTAGCATAATTTCTGCCCACATAACACACAAAAGTAGAATCCAAGCTGTTTAATTTTATGACTACATTCTTTATGTTCATTTTTATCTATCACGGCTAGCCATTCAAACTATAATTTATTTTTGATAGAATTATCATCAATTTAAGCAGCATCTTTCAACTTGATAAAAAAAATGCTTTGTTTGTTTTGTGGTTTTACGGCTCAAAGACTACAGTGGTCATGCTGCGCCGGGACCTACTGTTTTCCGAGGAATCCGAACCTCTTAAGGCCTAGGGAACCAAACCCCGGACTACAGTGAGCAGTGCGATCTTTATGAGATCTCTGAGTAAGCGTTCTTTGCACTGCTGGGAGTCGAACCTGGATTAACGGCGCACTAGGTGAACACGTTACCACACTGTACCACCACAGAGCCCTAAGAAAAAATTAATTCACTGCAACTACTAAATCTCAATATAGCAAAATACCATCCATTTCAAAGCACAGTATACTTTTCAGTATAAAAAAATCTACAACAGATATCTTCCAACAGCAAGAGATGGCAAATCAGTACTTCAAAACAAAATTTGCTACACTTGAAAAATAAGAAGATAGAAAGTTTGATTATTAATAATATGAATTAGCATCACTTGATAAAACAAACAAAAATATGTAAAGTAGACTATGTAAATGATCTTGCATAAACACAGAGCTTCCTAGACAGGAAACACAGAAGAAAAGAAAGTGAAGAAAGGTAATGGGTTTGTTGTTATTAATTGTGCAACAAATAAAATTGCTAATAGCATGGAAAAGTTAATCGAACTCCAAGAAGAATTGGACGAAATTCAAAAGATGTAGATCAGGGACTCAACTCCTCAAGGTGGGGGGGGGGGGGGTAATGAGACCAAGTTAATGATCAAAGGAGAGACTGTCTGATTAGTTGCTTAACTGGGAGTGCCAGAGAAAAATAGGGGGAAGGGCACACACCTCTCTCACCAATGCTGAATTTTAACTAAGAGAACCCTCCTAGAAAGGTAGGGTTGGCTTATTTTGGAAGAACTTTTTATGGTTCTTCTTTCCAGGAACAGAGTCCACATACTGCCTCCCTCCCGAAACCCTTCTCATAAAAGTTGCTTAACAAAGAAAACTGATAACTTTTCGGATGGCAACTTGTTATTGCTCTTCGGATAGCAACAGCAGCAAATTCAGCCCAAACAGAAGTTGATTGGGAAAGCCAACCAAAGCCTATGTGGATGCTGTGAGGCAGCATTTCTCAATTAAAACTGTTTTGCATAAATATTCTGTCAAAAGCAAAAAACAAAACTCTTACAATCAGGTCAAATTTTGAAACATTTTCAAATAATGGAAAAGTGGAACCCATGATTATGGAGTTTATATGTGCAAGAACAACAAGCAAGTTAAAAACACACACACAACAATAAATGATGAAAACAAAACTCACCGTTTTTTCCATGTGAATTTCAATTTTTTATTTTTCTATAACAAAATTAAAATCAAATATTAACATAAAATTTGCTTCAAATAAAAACAGATTTCACAAGTCATTAGTTTTCCATTCTTGATTTAGATAACCACTTTATTGTGCTATACAAAAAAGAACTTTTTCATCTCTCTAAACCTTACATTTAATTATCCTACAATAATACTTTTTTAAGCATTTATATTCTACCTATATTTTTTACTCAGCTCATTCCCGATGTAAATTATTTTTACCAACATATTTTATGTCTGGAATTGTTTACTTTCTAACAATTCTTCTCCTTAATTTTATATGTTCGCTTATAAATGACCTCACCTCCCTCGAGAGGTAAACATTTTATATAAAGAGACATTTACAAGCTCAAAAAAAGTTAAAATGAGGTCTTATTATTCAAACTGTATCTATTACCCAAGTTAAACCCACTTTTATCTCTGGTCTCCTACCAAACCTACTGCTTGCATTACATATATCAGAACACTGTGGGTAATTTGCAGTATAGCAAATGAACAAAATTTTTAACATTTGTTAAAATTCACAGATACGTAAGTAATATTAATATACTATTTTATAGGTCAAAATTATAAAATATTATAAAAATCTATTTTACATGTGTAAAAATTTTCACACCTCATCCCTCCAGTGAAATTTGCTCATACAGGGTGGTTATAATCAAACTTTGCCTATTCAGAGCACCCCGGAGCTTGAACCGTTCACCGGATTTTCACCAAAATTGGTATATAGGCAAAGGATGCGGAAAAGGAATCTGCAAAAAAAATTTTTACTTTAAAAACGTCCACTAGGTGGCGTTTTTTACTCAATACTGCAAAAGTAACCTGTGAAATGACCAACACGCAATACAAATGACATTTTCAATATTTAGTAACACTTACTGCATCGAAACATTTAAAATGAACGTTGTGCGAGCAATAACAGTACGCCGGTGCTGCAGGCGTAAAATGGGAAAAAAAAATTTCGCATGCAGATAGTGCGTAAAGAAATGTGACATTTAAGCAGCTGTTAATCGTGTACAGGACGATGTAATGGGTGTTCCTCAATGTGGCCGTCATCATTTATTTGTAACAATTCAAGCCGATGCACAGTGTGTTCAACAGCGCATCGCAACTAATCCTCTGTGATGCTTCGCACATGCAGCGTGGTGGAATTCTTGGATTCTGCTAACATAGCAACACTTCCACCATACATCAAATTCTTTAAATGACCACACAACACAAGTCACACGGAATGAGATCCTGCGAACCTGTGCCAGTAATTAGTAAACGAACGACTGATAACAAGCTCATCGGTGAAAGGCTGGAGCAAAAAGGCTTTGACGGACCGTGCAAAGTGAAAGTGTGCACCATCTTGCATTGAAATGGTAGATGTAACGCACTGTCGTTTCTGTAGTTGCAGCAAAACAAATGTCTGGAGCAACTAACAACACCGAAGGGCCGTCACAGAACATTTGACAGGGCCATGAACTTTTACAAGTGAATGATAGCGGCCACATTGAGCAACCTCCATTACGCCATTCTATACACAATTAACAGCTGCTTGCTTGCTGCATTTCTTCATGCTCTATCTGCATGTGAAAAATATTTTTTTTTTCATAGTACGCCTGCAATGCTGGTGTGCTGTTTTGCTCGCACAATGTTCATTTGAAATATTTCGATACAATGAGTGCTACTAAATGTTAAAAATGTCATTCCTGTTGTGTGTTGGTCATTTCAGAGCTCGCTTTTGCAGTATTGCGCTAAAAAGCGCCCCATAGCGAACGTTTTTGAAGTAAATATTTTTGCAGATTCCTTTTCCGCATCCTTTGAATAGTTTATTTACCAATTTTGGTGCAAATCTACTAAACGGTTCAAGCTCCAGGATGCTCTAAATAGGCCAAGTTTAATTATAACCACACTGTACATAGTTTGTAAATGTAAGTGACTACTGTACATTGCATTTTGACATATATCACATATTAATAAAATACAGGGTACCAGGGAGGAAATTTACATACAAAAGGTTAAACACTGGTAAAATAGCAATGAAAAAGATCACCCAAGCTCGTGTCAGTAAGACATAGGATAACACACTATAGAAGATGATGGCCACTGTTATAATATCTAACATAGATGTGGCCATCACTGTACCCCAACTTAAAGCTGGATTCATAAGAAAAGGCAACTTGTAAGATATTATTACCCTTCACAGGGATAACACAATTGCCAAATATGGTCAACACAGAAAAGCCTCCGGGGCGAGATTTTTGTGAGTTGGAAAGGCGACGTTTCCAATCGGCATGCCACTGTCTATATTGCTGAGCCCATGTATCTGCAGGCAACAACGGTTTTGTGTCAAAGAAATCTTGTACAAAGGAAGTCTTGCACACAGTCTACGGTGCAGCAAATGCTGACGAGTTGTTGGAGCAGACAATGACACCTGTAGCAGTGCTCAAATATTCTGCCAACTACAGAGATGAAGCTGTACTGTCAGTCACTGCTATGAGGATGAGGTGTCAATCATCATGTGCTGACATAATATTTTGTCTACTGCCAAATTTGAAACTTGTCCGGTTCTCTTCAGCTCACTGCTTCCACACTCATCACTGCCATAGCTCTGCATTCCATGCAAGCTGCTATTGCATGTTAAGTAAAAAATCCTCCACAAAGGCCGATCATTCATCCTCATTCAAACTCTGCAACTTGCTCATATGGCACCCTCTGTCATCGTAGAGGCACGGTGTCTTCTCATGAAATGTCTATCACTGGCAGACAACACTAAACTATTTTCAACATCTTACTACAGCTCTCTATTTATATGAATAAAAAAACAGTTCAGAGGGCACTGCTCAGCCCACACATGTGCAGTAACTCCGAAATTCTAATCATTTGAATAGCATACTCTAATTTTCATTTCCTGTAAGTTTCAGCTCAATTATGTGATCCCTTCATGGTGTTGCAATTTTTACAAACATGAGTATATAATAATTTTAATCTAACTGCACATTGAATAAAAATGTAAGTTATCCAACGTTATATTCATTTTAATTTTATGACTTAGTTGATAAGTTATTAACATTTAAAATGTGCAGGACATACTTTCTATAAACATATGTGTGTATATGTATATATAAATATACATACACAAATATATACATATAAATAATGTAACAATCCATTGTGCAAAAAACTAAAGGGAATATACATAAAACCAATTCAATTACAGCATTTATTAAATTATTGACAATTGTTTCAACAGAAAAAAATGACAATAATTTAATGCCTGAAACTGTTTACTGCCAAATGTAAATTGTGGATGAAAAGTAGGGACTAACTTTTGTGCCCATGAACTTAAAGGATATTTAATTGTGACAAGGACTAAATTAAGGGAGGTGCTTTCTTTTTTTTTGAGCAGAGCAGAATCACTCTAGCAAATGTTCCTGAAATGGATAATATTAAACAAAACAATTTACATTTTATATAATATGGTTATGTGTCACATATAATATTATTGAAAAAAAAAGGAGTGACAATATATATAAGTCACAGTATAGAATACAAATTTACAAGTACATGTGAAGAAAAAAGTTCACCGTTTGAGCCATAGTGTAATTTATTTAATGAAAAATCAATGAATATTTTGGACAGCCAAGTTCTGTCCAAAACGTGCATTGACTTTTGTTAAATAAGTTATAAGAAGCCTAAAATGTTGAACTTACTTTCTTCATTCATTAATACTGCATAGTGCTACGTTGTAACATTAGTTCTAAATTTACACGTTTCACAGTTCTAACCTATATGTATTTGCTTACTGATGCTGCAGAACTAAGCCTTTTTTTTATTTTCTTACGTAAATTTCAAAAACATATTACAGCTATAGTCATAGTTAATTTACGTTTGATGGTTAATGAAATATACGGAAGAAATAGAATGTTAATATGAGAGACAGCAGAATCTGAAAAAATAAGCTGAAATACAGGAGAACCCGGGAAATACAGAAGAGTAGGTCATCCTAATGAAAAGCCACATGGATCACCATAATCACTGAACAGACAGCGACCATATATTGTCCTCAAAATAAAGTAACATATTATACCAAAGGTTGAGTGTGCAGTTTTTTTACTAAACTTTCAGGGAGAAACCTATTTTTACATAAGTCATTTACATCTTTGCTACTAGTAGTTTGTTTTAGCACAAAAACAGTCAAAATCATGACGTGCTGGGACCTACAGCTTTCTAAGGAATCTGAATTTCATAAAGTCTAGGGATCCAACCACCCCAGATTTCAGTGAGCAGTTTGTAAGTTTTTTATTTCTTTGCTACTAATGAAAATACGGAAAGATTTAAAGAAATTGAGATCAAAAGAATAATTTACCATTTCAATAAAACTTTGCATTCGAAAACAAGAAACTGTGGTTTAAATGCTAACAATATTTTGCTATTGCTGATTTGTATAATTCCTCTTTGTAGACAAAATTGTTATGTTCTGTAAGTCTGAAAAAAAAAAAATACCATGTCTGACAAATATAAAACTTTCAGTATTTTCACTGGACTGCAGTGTATACAGAGGATGTTTACACATATTTATAATGACTTCGATTTTAAATTTAAAAAAAAAATAAAAAAATAACAGCCACCCGAAAATCTGGCAACACACTATTACCTAAAAAGCGAAAAATCGTTTGCGACTAAAAATTTAGTTTGCGATGTGAAATGGCATACGACAGAAAGCTTTGGCTTGAAGGTTATATATTTACCCTTTCCGAAGAGAAATATTCATATTCAATAATTAAAAAGCGATGCAAGAAGCATGGTTTTCCAGTTTCAAAATATAAAATAAGTGATATTATTAATGTAAAATGAAAAAATCATAAGGTTTTAATGTCAAGAGTAAAAAAACAAACAAAAGAAAAAAATTATTGTATAAAAGAAATATCCCCAAAAAGTTCGTACTATTTCTAATATTTCTAAAGTGCAGTCTATGGTTTTACAAGAAATCCAAAACCTCAAAGAACAGTTACAAAAGCTGTGCACACATCAGCATCAACTATAAATAAATAAATTAATAAAGATTTGAATTTAATCAAAGCAAAAAAAGTGCAGTTTATCGTCTGCTACCTCGGCATGTTGCTGAGTGGAAGATTAAATGCAGATTATTATATAGAAGTCATTTTGCAGAAAATAGATGGACAAAAATGTTGCAATTGACGAAGTATGGATTTATTTAAATAAATATAATCGATTGTTTAAATGAGATCGATTATTGTCGAAAAAGAGGGCCAAGAGACTCAAACATTTAGTTCAAAGAGAGCAAAGAAATTTTCAGTAAAGGATTTATGGTTATCGCTGGCATCTCTTATAACGGAAAATTAAAAATAAGAAAAGTTGAAAAAATCCAAAACTCAACTCTACATATTATCAAAATAATGTTCTGACTCCTGTTTTTAAAGAAGATATTCCAAAACTGTATCCTACTAACTTTCAAAGTGTAGAACACCATCAGGACAAAGCGAGCAGCCACACCTCCAAAAGTACATTTCCAGAAAAAAAATGAGACAAGAAACTGGAATCAAGTCAATACCAGTTAGCCACATTCCTATCAAGTCTCCAGATGTAGCACCGATGGATTACTGTGCATTTGGACTTTTAAAACAAGCTTTTTAAAAACACTAACCCACTACCTTGAAAGAACTGTGGAGGAAGAACAGGACAAAATTCCGTTTGTGACTACAAACAGCCCTACTATCATGGAAATCTAGATGTAATATGATAGTTCAAAGACAGGGCTATCAGATAGAATACATTAGAAAATAATTTGTTTGTTGTATATATTTTATTTACGCTGTCAAAATCTTTATAAATATGTGTAAACACCCTCTGTATAATATTCAATGCAGATGTGAAAATTTTTATATTGGTCAGATATAGACAGCACCTTTATTTCAAATTCAATGAATATCAAAATTACGTCTTAGGACAGCAAAGGTCATGCTGAGTAGGTACCTACAATTTTTCCAAGGAATCCCAATCTCTCAGGACTCAGTGAACTAAACTCTGGACTTCAGTAAGCAGTTGGTTGGTAAGTACTCCTTTTTTTTGGCATTAATGGGAGTCGAACCTGGGTTAATGGCGAACATATCGATGCACCACTGTAGGACCAAAAATATGATGTCTGTTATATATATTATAAGAACTGCACAAATCAGCAATAGCAAAACATTGGTAGCATTTAAATCATAGATTCTCTATTTAGGCAAGCTTTGCATTAAAAAAGGCCAATTTTTACAACCTTAATTTCTTTGAATCATTCCATATTTTTATTAATGGCCTTGTTTTTATTTTGTAGTACAAGGGCATCAAAGGTCATGCTGTGATGGAACCAACATTTTTCTGAAGGATTAAAATTTCTGCTGCCAAGGAAACCAAACCCTGGACTACGATGGGGGAAAAAACAGTATACATTCCATGACACTAGTGGAAGTTAAACCCGCATTAATAGCATACCAGAAAAATGTGTTACCACTGCACCAACATTAGTGGCAAAGGTGTTATAAACAACCTGTATAAAAATAGTTTTCTCCTTGAAAATTAAAAAAATTCGCTTAACTGTTGATATATTAGTACTTCCTTTTGGGGCCAAAAGATGAAATTTCCTGCCCAGTGATTACGGACCATGTTAGTTTTACTGTACAATTTATGAGCATAAGACATTTTTTCGAAACATTTGCTAATGATTTAATAATTATTTAAACTGCATAAATTTTGTGTATATAATAATCTTTAAGCATAGCATCATTCTATTTAATGGCTATTTCAGTTCAAGGACACCACTTTGTGGCTCTGACATATGCTTCAATGCTTTGTAGAATTAATATATCTGAGATAAACGGCTGTTTTGTTTACCTACATTTGACCTTGTCCCCCCTTTGCTGTCACTAACTGCAAGTGCATCAATTAGCCCTCTGAAGTGATAAGGTTCCCTTTGCATATAGTTCCCTTGCATGGTTGATGATTTTCATTTAAGTTTACTTTTATCTGCTGAAAAATAGCCACTAAAAGAAAACAACATTTCATGCTTCAACATAAAAATTATTAAAGAATGTGAAAAGGATTAGGGAAAATGCAAACCGAAGTGTGTTAGCCAATTTCAGTTATCTGTACTCTTAAATGCATTTTAAAAACCACGAGAAGATATTGGTGGTTGTATAAAAATGTAGATTGTTATCAAATAAATATCTGAAAATTCATTGTTCTAAAACAGAAAATTTTGACAACTTGCTTTTATACTGGTTTAATGAAGTAAGAGCATCCAACATTCCAGTTTCTAGTACAATGCTCAAAGAAAAACCCTATATCTAACAATGAAATTTAGAACTGAAAATTTTTAAGCTTTTTGTGATTGGCTATTAAATTTTACACAAACATATAAGCTTAGTTTGAAAATTGCATGTGGAGAATATGTGCCGTCATAGATGATAAACTAACAGAAAACTTTTGTTTGCATTTTTATAGCACAAGGACTGCAAAGGTTATGTTGTACTAGCACCTATAGTTTTCCAAGAAATCCGAACCTCTCAATATCTGGGGAATCAAACCCCAGACCACAGTAAGCAGTTAGTTTAAGTTTTTTTTTTGGCACTATAGAGAACCCAGGTTAATAACATACTAGGTGAACACACTACTACTGCATAACAGAAGGGTCCCCCAATGGAAAATAGTGCAGGTCATTGTAAAAGCAGTTGAAAAAAAGAACATCAACAATTCAGGTAAGAGAGGCCTTTATAATTTACTTCCAAATAAAACACTGGCACGTAAGAATGAGAAGAGTTACGGTGAAAAAAAAAAAAAAAAACTATTTTGTTGTGAGCCAATAGTACTGGATCAAAAGAATTGGCCATAATAATAGTTGTCAAGTTTGCAAAGCCAAGATATTTTAACAGTGTAAACGAAAAATACAAAAAAACCTTAAAAAATAATGAAAAAAATATGCCAATATATTTATCAAAAGTATTGATAGTCCTAAGCCTCCAAATATGAAAGGAAATCGACAAAAATATTAAGGTCAGTCCATATTCAGTACAACATTCCAATTCCTGTTTAATGTTTTTTCTCCATACTTCGGAAATCTTTACTAAGAGAGGTTACTGTACTTTGTTTAATAACCCTTTTCACTTATCGCATTAAATTTGTATTAAAGGATTTCAGATAATTTAATGCACTTTTTTTAGCATAGTTTATGCCTTTCCTAAATTATAGCACAGAACTAAAACTCATTACATATAAATGACAATATGGCATGCACACACATATACACTGAAGAATAATTAAATTAGAGATACCCATCCAGTATCGGTAGCACCATCTTTTGCCCAAATGACTGTAGCAATTCGTTTGGAATTTTACAGTGCATGGACAACAAGGGTCATGCTGCGTCAAGGCCTACAGTTTTCTGAGGAATCTGAACATCAAAACCTAAGGAACCAACCCCACCGTACTACAGTGAACAATTAGTAGGTAAGTATTCTTTTTTGCTGCAGTTGGGAGTCAAACTTGAGATAACCACACAATAGGCAAATGCATTACCACTACAAGACCCAGCTGTGATTCGTCTTCGCATGGACTTGACAAAGTATTTGGAAGCTATACGGATCCACAAACTCTGAATAATCTCTTACAGTTCATGAAGATTTGATGGAGGAGGGAGGGGACAGGTCAGAGGCTTGAACATCTCTCTTGATGGCATCCCAGATGTGCTCGATGGGATTGAGGTCAGATAAGCTTGATGGCCGGGGAAGCAAGTTCACATCTGTGGACTGCTCAATCATTTGGATACAATTTGGTAATAATGGTATGGCACATTGTCTTGTTGAAGGAAGATGTCATTAGTAGGATATTGAAGACTAACAAATGGGAGTACATGGTCGTCAAGGATATCGTGGTAACAATGACCTGTGAGGAACAATGTCACACATAGCAGCGGTCTTATTTCGGTCCACATAGGTAGTCCCTCAGATGAAAATGGCACCTCCACCAACTTAAAGAATACCCTGACGGTAAGAAGGATCCATTGCTTCATGTGGTTTGTGTCATACTCATACCTTGCCACAGGCATGTACCAATGTGAATCTTGATGC
This sequence comes from Dysdera silvatica, assembly GCA_006491805.2. NCBI lineage: Eukaryota > Metazoa > Arthropoda > Arachnida > Araneae > Dysderidae > Dysdera > Dysdera silvatica. The sequence continues at coordinate 208,215,450 of QLNU02015360.1, read as the reverse complement.
ATCATCAATCCAGGCAACATTTTCCACATTTCTAGAGTCCATTGGCGACGTCTCCATACCCATGATAATCTTTGTACCCAATGATGTGCAGTCAGCAGAGGTTCCCTCGTGGGACGATGGCTTCTGTACCCCATAGCGAGGAGATTGTTCTGGATGGTGCGGCTGCTTACACGTTGTTGTGTACCAGTGTTAAATTGTGAGTGATCTGTTGCACTGTGCCGCATCTATCCGCTGTTATATTGTGAGCTAGCTGAAAATGACCCTGGCTCATCCACATGCCATTGTCCACAACACAGAGATGGTTTTAACAGAATCAACATACTCAGGGTACACCCTTGACGCAATGGCGTATGAAGATCCCAATGTCTGCACAACTTCCGAGATGGAGTAATCCATTCATTGGGCCTTGACAATTTGCCTGCGATCAAATGCACTTAGGTCCTTCATCTTACCCATACTGTGTTCGACCATTACTGATCACTGCTTACATAATTTTTGTTTCTTTTACATATCCACCCACAGTGCCAAATTGCATAAGCTGTTTCTAACTCAATTACTCTTCAGTGTATATACAAACTACATTATACATAAAAATAGTAAATGCAATTGTACTTACTCCTCTTTTTCTCTTAATTCCATTGAAGTTTCTTTTAGGACAGTATTTATTACCTAACAAAAAGTAATCTTAATGAGAAAAATAATATATATCCTTTAAATAACAAATTAAAGTACCTTACCTGAGACAACGTTTAAATGTACCTTATGCATGGTTGTTATAAATATTAAGAAAAGCAGACTTTCACAAAGGGGAAAACAAAAGGATGACACATGAAGTGGTAATTATATGCAGGGTGAACTGAGTGAAGTTATTATAATCAAGTTTTGGGAGAAATATGTTTTAGTTTTATGGCATAAGGGAGTGGCGGCTCGTCGGGCGACGTGAGTGAAGCGAACGGGTTTTGTTTTTGTTTTTTAGTACTGGTATTTTCAGAATTTAAAATTTGATTAGAAAAATAAAATTCGAAATTTTATTTTGAGCCCACTATTTTTTTTTGAATTTAATTCCTTTAATATAATTGGAATTACATTCAGGAACAGAAGGCTACGTTTTTAAGTCAGCGCTTTAAACGCGTTAAACGCACCAACGAAATGTTGCCCGCCGAGAAAAAGGGCCGAATGAAGCGACGATAGAAATTCAGAGCTTCGCTTCAAAACGGAAATGTTTTGCGAACATGGTTACCATGGCGATGGAATATTTACGGCGAAAGCAAGTACTGTCAGAGAAGAGAAATTTTTATCGCATCATCATGTCAGCTAGTATTGCCAGATCAGAGGTTTTACCTCTGAATCTAGAGGTTTTGAATGGGGAAAAAGGTAAAAATTACCAAAACAGAGGTATGGCTTGATCAGAAATAAAAATTGAGATTTTTGATTACCACAGAGGTTTCTAGAGGTAAAAAATTTTCTGTGGGGGTGTTACTGGTCAAAGAAAAAAAATTAAATCAAAGAATTGAATCAAACTACAAACAGTTTAGTGTTATATCTGTTAAAATTATTTAATTACCCTGAAGTATTTCGAGGCACGTTGAGTGGTAACAGTAGAAGCGTGTAATTTCGTTGTGTTTTTGTTTCTTAAGGGGACACAGGACCTTTAAATCTTTAAAAAATCGATTTTTTATTAGTTTAAAAAATAATATCGATTTTTGGCAGTGTTTTAAAACAAACCGCATCAAAATTCTTCAATTACTTCTTGCACTATTGTATAAAATAAAAATAACTATTACATGTTACCTTGTTACCAAGTTCCAACTTGAACACTTTTTTTCTCAAAATCACTGTTTCTATATTGCGCGTAGATTATCTTCAGATCTACGCGCACTAGAGTTCTGAAATTTTTAATATGCTTTTATATC
>QLNU02015360.1:208179250-208203827 GCA_006491805.2 Dysdera silvatica | reverse complement strand
CCAGGATAATTTCATACTTATTGATTAGTTGAGAAAACATAACAAGACCACCATTGCTGGCCTTTGCTCAGCCATTTATGATTGTCAGCACTTTGTTCATTTGAAAAAAAATAAACAAGAAAGAATATTGAAGTTATGAAAGTTTAATATTCAAGGAAAAAATACAAACTATGAGCTAATGAATACAGAATGATTTGGTATGAATCTGTTACATAATTCACCAATTTTCTCAAAGATATGTTTACCTATTTTCTATTGTTCGCTGCTTTTTGCCTGGAGAAGCTTTGGATTTAACTGCAAAATTAAAAAAGTTTTGCACTTCGTTGTGTTGTCGTGCAACTTTCTTCACTAGTAACCGTTTTTTTAAATGTTCATTGTATATATTAACTTGGGCCAACTTTAAACCTAGGAACAATAAAAATCATTATACAAAACATTGAAAATAAAAATAAAACTTCATTTTTGATTTAAGAAAAAATTAATGATTTCCAACATAAAAGAACAGTTTAAGGCACTACACAAATTCATGACAACTATAAATAATTTCAGAAAATAAAATTTATACATAACAGACCTACTACTACAAATGGCCTCCCAATTTTATCTTACATACACAGGGTGTCCCAAGAGGTCGTGTACAAACTTAATGTGTTAATCTGTCAGACCATGATGAATGAGTTTTACAAAGGAAGTAGTGCTCAAAAATATGACCGGCACCTGCCAAAGGGTGTTTATTCACAGGTTGGTTGGACCCACTGCATAGCCACTATAACCCCTGACATCACCACCCTGAATTTCCTTCTGTGGGGATACACGAAGTCCCTAATATACAAACAACCATAGCATCGGACATCGACCTTGTTGCCAAGATTGTTGAAGCAGCAACACGTGTCCATGACACACTTGGCCAATTCAAATGTGTCCAAGATTCCATGCATTGACGTTGTGAGACCTGACTGCGTCAGATGGAAGGCATTTCGAACATGCCCTGTAATGACACAGCTTTTTACCAAATATGCATTACTGTGTTCACACAAATATGCATTTGTGTGTTGTTTTTTTGTATGTGTTATTAAAGTCATGTTTAGCACCTCTACCTACCTTCCTTTCTCATATTATTGTAGCATCGTACAGTCCCATTTCCAGACACCACTTCTTGTAAAAAATTGTTTGTCTTGGTCTGACGGACCAACATGTAAATTTTGTACACAACCGTTTGAGGCACCTTGTACATATTGACCTACAACACTTTCTATTCAAAAAGTAAAAAAAAAATGCTAGTTTGGATTTATCAGAGACAACCAATGTATGTATCAAACAGGTGAAGGCTGCTTTTTGACGGGGAATTACTTTCTGTGATCTTGCGGGATGGATCTACTGCATGTAGTAGCAGTGTGTATGCATGCCCATGTTTATGCATTTCCCCTATTAGCAGCACAAATTCAATAATTTTATGAATATTTCTATAGGATGAGCTAATTCACATGGAAATTTTTTTCACACCCTGGACAACGATTATTTCATAAAAGTAAAATTGCTTACTTTTTCTCTAGAAGTAGTTTACACATCAGCATTTGCATATGAAAATCAAAGTTTTTCAATTTTTCAGTAAAATTTAACTTACGTTTGTCTAATTCATCATCTTCATTTGAAAACACAAGATCACTAACTAAAGACTCTGCTTCATTATCATACTCCTGAAAAATTCAAAATAAATTCCAAATATTTACATATCAAAGGATAAACACTAGTTTCATATTTAAAAATTACGTCTTTAAGCTTTTGTACAGGGTTCGTACACATTTCTTTACATGAAATTTAAGGACCAGAAAAAAAAAGAAAAAAAAAATTAAGAACCTATCAGCAATTGAGAATCTAGTGAATTAGAAATAATCTATGCAACCAACTTAATACTTATAATACTATTTTAAGAATAAAATAAAAGAATATATTACATAACAGTTATTTCAACACTGGCGTAAGGTTTAAAACACGACGTTTCGAGAGCCAACTGCTCCCTTTGTCAAGTGAAGGCAGAATGAAGATCTTCATTCATAATGTTGTTATCTTACAATAATGTAGACAGGGACTTCTTTAGCAATATTCCAAGTGGGAGTTATTCTCTAATCATGTTCCCATTATTTGCAAAAGACATATTACAACCTCCATGCTGTGCATTTAATGCTCGTTCTTTATGTTGATTCACACTGTGTGAAGAATGTCAGTAACAAAAATTGAAACTAAAATATGTTACAGAAAAATGTTGAGAAATAGAAGAACAAAATTAAGGACTTTTTGCAGACTTTGGGTGAAAATAAGGACTTTTAAGGACCGTACGAACCCTGTTGAATTCACAATTAAAATAACATGTATATCGGTAGACAACTCATTATAATCTAATTTAAAACGGGACACCCATATTCACACCATATGTACGAAAATTAGTAGAAATTTGGGAATAATAAGAAATATTGCATATTATTTACCCACTCCAATTCTTATAAATCTTTACCTTTCTTTGATTTTCTGTAAAATATATTATTGTTTATTGATTTGGGGCTGTACCACAAAATACAATCTCTCACGGATTACTGCTCTTCAGAAACGTTTTATTTCACTTTTGTCTTACAATAGTCATGTGTCTCACTCCTTTTATTCATCTTCCAATAATACTCAAATATTACTAATTGAAAAATTACTAATTTACAAGATCTTTATTTTTATGTTTAATGCCATATGAATCGGTTTATATCTTAATCTTATGTCCTTAATCCCACCTGGACATAATCACTTCACAAGAAATCTAAATAATCTAATACCAGAATTCTCCAAAACAAATCTTGGATTGGTATGCACGGGTTGTATGGGCCCTAGGGTGTGGAACCCTCTTCCTGACAGAATTAAAATTTTGAGTTCACTCCCACTTTTTAAAAAATATCTACATAAATATCTTTTGGAAAACAAATTTTTTGTATAATTTCATTGATTTCTTCCTGTTTTTATATTTTAATTTATATAGTTATTTTGCCTCGGGCAGCTGGGACTCTGTCAGACCTTATGGTCTCTACCCATAGCTGCCCGAGCAGATCGATTATTTGTATGTTTTTTTTATTCCATAATCGTTTCTGCCCGAAAATAAATTTGAATTGAATTGAATTTAGCAGTTTTGATGTTTTAGATCCCGAAAACAAAAAATTTGTTTATATTTTTGATGCAAGGGCAGCTAAGATAATGCTGTGTATACCTATAGTTTTCGAAGAGAAGTTTTCCAAGAGAGAAAGTTTTCCTACCTATAGTTTTCCAAGGAATATGAATATCTGTTGTACATTCCATGGTGGAAACACAGCTAAGATCATGCTGCACCAGGGTATGTTTCCCAAGGAATATGAACCTGTTTAACTTACAAAATCAAAACCTACACAACAGATCAGTAGGGAAAAAATAGTAAGTAATGAATACCTGTTGGAACTACGCCCAAATTATTTCCATAGTAGCCAAATGTCTTTCAACTACATAATCACAGGGATAATATTTGTTGTTTAGAAAATCAAACACTGGACTATGGATCCGTAAAAAAAAACTGCAAGTGTTTAATACCATTTGGATTCAGACAAGGGTTTCTTGCAAGGTAAACAAATGTGCTCTCGTGTTTAGCCATTAGGCCATAGAGCTCCATGGCACACGGCCATCTAGTCAAAAAAAATTGCATTTAAATATCTTACATCTCAAAACCTTAGCATAGATTATCTGGGATGAGACCTGTGACTTAATGTGATCTCCAAATCATGATACATTTATAGACAACCACACTTACTAAAAGTCAAACCAAGCTTGGTTAGCCCAAAGGTGTGGTAGTCAATCATTTGACAGTGAAGAATAAACAGCTTAATACAGCTTCCCTACTATAACGCTCTAATAAATCATATTTTATCCTGAATTTGAAACCTGGACTCAGTAGCAAAAGAGTGTTAGTTTTCATACCACATGAACAGTGAAGTAAACCATAAAACAATTTTCTTTATCTTAAGGTGAGTTTACACACTAATGACATTTGTACAAACTCCTTACAGATGTCAATTTGTGCAAAAAAAGAGAATAAAATTTAACTCAAACATCTGTTTACATATTTAGTTTGCATAAATTTCCTTGGATATTATTGTATTTGCGAACACAATATAAAAAAATACACAACTTTGCATGTGTCCCCATAGTTTGTGTTTTTACAGCATAAGAACAGCAAATATCATGCTGCCAGGGATCTACAATTTTCTGAGGAATCCAAACCTGTACTGCCAAGAGATCCAAACCTCAGACTACAGTGGGTAGAAAAATGTCACATGTTCTATGATGTTATTGGGAATTGAACTAATGGCACGACAGATGAATGAGTTACCACCAAGCCACTATAGGACAGTGGACCTACAGTTTTCTTAGAAGCCTAAACCTCTTAAGGCCTAGGGAACCAATCCCCAGACTACAGTGAGCAATTAATCAGTAAACATTAGTTTTCTTTGGAGTCAAACCTGTGCCCATGGTAACAATTAATATAATTATGTTACACGATTTTATGACAACAATAATGTTAAACTGTTGCCCCAATTCGCCAGTTACAATAATGCAAAACCCTTACAGTGAAGATGTCTCCATGGCAGTTTCTTCAGAGACTCCCTTGCAGCGAAGTCTACAACCCACTTTGGTAATCAAAAATGTGTGTGACTTGAAACAGGTCAGCAACCTGTGGTTGGTGAGCCGCATGCGGCTCTTTAATTTCAAACATACAGTAGTGGCAATGGAAATTGCATCACCTATGACATATATACCAAAAAGCGTTGAACAGATGTGGAAAGTAGCATATTTAAGCTATGATCTTAATTTGTAATGATAACAAATGTAGTATAGAGTAGAAACCAAGAATTATAAACCAAAGGAATGCAATTTATTACATATAATGCTACACTGAACTCTTAAATGTTATTTCACACCACAGGCCCATCAATACTGTTTGTAAGCACTGTTATAAGAATTTGCATTTCGTAATCATGGAAGCAAGAAAACAAAAAGGTTCATAGCATAAGTTGGCTTAAAAAAACATAACAGCGACAATTACTTCTCAATGAATTGAATCCTAGTACAAAGCCATAAATAAGCTGGTACGTGACACTTCGACAAGGGTTGTCAGCCATTTCTGATGGGGAAAGACAGTCCTTAAAAATAATGGTGGCCAGATACATATTTACTGTGGATGAAAACTTGCTTTGCATATATCCGGTTGCAGTTCTTTAATAGAACAGTCGTTTCGCTTCAAAAATACTTGCATGTATGAGGTTTTAGCATGTATAAAATCGCAATTAAGCTGGTTTAGATAACATTAAAAAGATAGAGAATTTGAGGATCGATATTTTTTGCATATATGTGATTTCCGCATATATACAAGTTGCTGATGGTTTTGACTGTACCAAACACACAGCTAAAAATAAGAACTGGAAACAAATTGTCCCACTCCCCTTTGAAAGATTTCTAGATCAGCCCTCAATAATAGCAGGGGCGGATCCATAGGGAGGAAATTAGAGGGTTTTCCCCCCAATCCATAAAAATGCAGCGAAAAATGTGTTACAACGAGCGGCAATTATAATGACCACAATCGCACATAACGTAGTTTTTTTACATAAAGTCTATTCCCCCCAACTCCCTTTTTGTAATAAGTAGTGATAACTAATAATAAGTTTAATAGCAATTAATTAAAGTTAAGCATTGGAAGTCACGTGCCTTGTCACATGACGTTCGAGATGAGCATAAAAGTAATCTGTCTGGCCACATGACATTAGAAATGAAGTAAATCGTAAAATACTAAAATAAACATTTGATACTTTGCCTTAAAATGTCTAGGCATGCTATGCAATGCCTGCCGTTCACACTTTGCCAGTAACATATATAAATAACGTAATACATATATAAATAATATAATAATTTTATATTTAATGCGTTTTTTTTACTTTGTTAAAAATTCTATTATCCAAATGTGACGAGAGTGGACAAAGAGAGATCGTAGATCTTTTGGTTACTATCAAAGCGGGTCATGGATTACTTGATTACTATAAAAGTGGGACATGGCTTGGAAAAAGGTTTGCAATCACTGATATAGACTTATCTTTTTTATTTACCTATATCTACTATTTTGTATCGGTTTCTCTTTTAAGGCCGGAGTACATTAGAAAGTGAATACAAATATTTCTGCCGAAAGCATTGAACAAGTATCTACCAAAATAATAGTAAGTACAGTTGGTCATTTCATTTAAACTAAGTTCAAATAATCGGGGTTCTGCTATATATTTAATCAGTGGCATAGCTAAAGTGGGTTCAGGGGACTCAAACTCCCCCAATGGGTAACAAAATACACTGTTCCATTTAAAGCCAAATCACATGATCAGTTAAAAAAAAACCTATGCGAGCCCTCCGTAATTTTTTGAATTGCTACGCTCCTGCATCTAATTGAACTTTGACTGTGATCTTCAATTATAATTAAATCAACGCAACCTTCCAATGTGAAAAGGTTCCCCACCCCTACCCTAGAGGGTTAGTGTGACCAAACCACTTTAACAAGGATAGAGATTTTGACAACAGTAATGATTTCATTGTTTCATTTCCATCACCCCTAAATTCATACTATAAGACAGTATGAAGCCATTTATTTTATGGAGTATATTTATGCAGACTAGAATTTTACACTTTATGCCTGCAACATTCAAGTGTAAAATTGAATTGCAAAGCACAGAAGTCATTGAGTTTAAGAAAGAAGCTAAAAATTCAAAATAATGCAGATTATGGGAAGTTGAATAAACCAGAAGTTGCCATAAAATTTGGGCATGCAAATATTATTTTATTTTCACTTTTAAAAAATGTAAGCTGCTTGTGCATTTCATTGGCTTGAGTAGATAGTAATATATATATGCAGTAAAACAAAGATTTTTCTAATTATCTACTGCATATAACATGAACTTTAAAGGTATATATATATACTATTTTTATTATGAAATATGTATATGCCATATGGTTAAATATAAAATATACAATAAAATAAATAAATGTGCACAAATTAATAAAATATAACAAAAATAACATGTATAATAATAACAAGAAAGTTATGGTAACGAAGATGGAATAACTTCAATAATATGATCCCATCCTTTCTGGAAACACAAACTACTGTTAACACAATAGATTTTTTGTCCCCCCCCCACCCTTGGTGTTCTCGTTAACAAGGTCAACTGTATAAGGTATGTATTTACTTGTTACATTCACACATATTTAAAGATATCAAAACTATTTCCAAAGTAAGTACTTACAAAGTATATATGTTAAGGTAGTACCTTAACATATGTGCTTTGTGATGTTTATTATCAATGTAGTAGTTTATTAATATTTAATTAAACATATTTTTGGATAAATGTTATAGTTTCTTTACACCTAAAGACGAAAAATTGAATTTCCAGATTATCGAAATTGTATTTGCCCTCTTATTTAGGACAACCAGAGAACTACTGTTTCACACTTTTCTATATATAACATTATTTACTAAATTAACCAATGAAAACTAATTTATTTTAGTATCACTGTATATTTTAACACACAAAAAATTTAAATACAAATTGACATAGAAAACACCAAATATGCACTACCTGGCAAAGAAAATGCAATACCATGAAGAATTCCAAGTTATACGAAAATTACACAAAATGAGGTTGACACAATATTTTATGCAAATGATTAAAATTGTGTAACAACGATGCCAAAGAGGTTTGGGAAATAGAAGGTGAACCAGTAAACGCTATGTTCGAAAGTGTGCCAAGGCAACAAGATCACATGGGTTGTTGTTTTTTTTCTATTTTTATTCAGCATACAGTGTATAAAGTGAAAATGCTTTTATGACTGCAATGTAAACAATTTACACAAATGTGTAGCAGTTGAGATTCTATGTGATATACAGGATGATCTGAACATTCCAGACCAACAGTTCTGCAAAAACTGTTAGTCGTAAAAAGGTTGAGGTCCATCATTGACAAAAATTAGCCTGATGTCATGCTCAAGCTACATGTCACAAGTAGAATATTACATGCAGCCTTTAATGATGCAAGTCATACTTCTGTATTGGTGCTAATGATGGTCAATTAAGAATATGCAGGTAATGTGGTCATCAAGATGATCTTGCCAACATTCGTAAGTACCACACAGCTTGTTGGCATGGAGTAATGGTGTAAGTAAGCAATAACAGCCAGACACCTCAAATTCACATTAGCAGGATGTCTACCCAAATTTTTTTTCAAAATTCTCTAACATTTCTAGACCAGAAACAAAACATTTCCAGATGTAGTGTTTTCGCACACTTAGATACACAGAACATTCATTTTTAATCAAATAAATTTGATGAACTACAATAAATAAGAATCGAATTAATTTAAACTATCATTGTCTTTTTAGACATTTTAAATTCGAGTCATAATTGTAATGTTCTCCATCTACCCCACATATTCTTTCATGCCTCACTTTAATGGTTCAGGCTGTATTAGAAGCCACATAAAATAAAAATGATATAAAGATAACAATTTCTCCCACCCACACTTACGCTTAAAACTAGAGCTTATGTAGAAGAGAAATAAACATCGCCCTGTCGGAGTCAAACCAAGGACCCAATGTATCACCCATTGTGCCTCTACCTGATTGGCTATCAGGGCAGGAACAATGCTCCTTTTATCTGTATATAAGGTTTTTATGTATGGTATTATTACCCTTCACAGGGTTAGCACAATTGCCAAATGGTCAAAATATAAAGCCACCAGGGTATGTTTCATGCAATTTTCATGAGGAATTTTATAGATAATTTCTGACACCCGTGCTTAAGCTCAAACTAGAGATTATGTATAGGAGAAAACGGGGCACCGCCCTGACCCAGAATCAAACCAGGGACATAATGTATTACCCATTGTGGCTCTACCTGGCCATCAGGCAAGAATGACACTTCTTTTCTCCATTTGTGTTTTTTTATATAAATGTTATCACCCTCCATAGGGTTAGCACAATTGCCAAATGGTCAATACACAAAGCCATAGGAGCATGTTTTGACAACATGCACGATAGCTTTGTATATTGACCATTTGGGCAATTGTTTAACCCCATGTGGAGGGTAATATACTCTATACATCTTTTAAAAAAAAGTATAAACTTGTAAAAATACTGTTGCAATTAGTTCAGTAAAGATAAATTAATAAAACCATAATGAAAATGAATTCTTACAAAAATATTACGAAGTGATTAAAACTGAAAGTGAGCATAATATTGTTTACACTCTAAAACATTATTAGCCAATATCGTCCACCTATTTGTTTCAAAACATTAAAGATCATAATGTAAGGCATTTTATGCAAAAATCCTTTTTTCTTCATCTGGAAAGTAGAAATAAATTCTAGTTTCTGGGACTTGTAATGCTGGAATTTCATTACATTTATTTTCCTTACTTTTTAAATCAGAAAATTTCCCTGACTTTCTGCAGAAAATTTTCAATATCCACAACTTTTCCAGGTTCTCCACACTTTTCAGGTGAGTAGACACCCTGCATTAGAGATATCCATCCACATGGCATGACAATATGTTGCAGGTCATTTTGCTGCTGTAGCTTTAAAGTCTAAAAGCAGCCATTTTCCAACAAGATAATGCACAGCCACATGCAATCGCACACTACCATTAAATTTCTAAGTGTTTGGGTACTTCCTTGGCTTTCACATTCCCTAGACCTGCTTCCTATTGATTTTCTTCGGTACATCACCGGCAAGCTATTTAATGCAACTATAATGCAACCTCAAAGTGAAGATAAAATATGGGATCTTGTAAATATCATAAGGTCATCAATTTAACAAAACACCGTTCAAAGTCTTCTAAGTTTGATGTCCCATTATGCTGTTGTATGCATCACCCAACATGGTAGTCCTCTCACATATTGAATCACTACAAGTAATCCTGTATATATTTTTTATTACGATAACTGTACAGCCAACAACAGTGTATCATTTATTAATAGTATGTGCGTTTATGTATTCTTTAAATTTCAACTCATTCCAAACATTCCTTTATGGTGTTGCATTTGCTCCGTCAGGCAGTATATTTAAAAAAAATAAATAAATAAGAACACATTTTGTAATACCAATTCAAAATCATCTCTTAATGGCATATATCCTAATTCCCGACACTGATCGATAGGAATTTCTTCTAAGACAACACAATCTGTCAACCTGGATAACAAGGATCCTACACAATAAAAAGAAATAAATTACAGCACTCTCAAAATTACTATTATACGGTATCGAAAAATATTTCCAACATATATATCAATGCTATTTTAAGTATTTACTTTCTGCATATTCAATACAAGCAGTCACAACCGTAATCAAGAATAAAGAATACAACCCACAAACCACAGAATTTGAAAACAAAGAACTTGCAGATTACTTAAAATACAAGGTGGGGATCCAAAATAAACCACTATTTTCTTCTGGGGGAGTAAGCAATACTTTGTAGTACAGGCTTCTCCAACAATGTGAGTGTTCTAGGAACCAATCAGCAACAGTGTGCCAGCTGGCATTGTGTGAGAGGATGTGATCAGCTCAGTGCTTACCTTTTTTAAAATAGACTATTTCAACATACTTGCCTATTTCTTACATAATAGCTGATTTAAATAAACAAAATACAGCAGTGAAATAATCCTGTTAAGGAGAAATGAAACAGTTGTTATACTACAGACAGCTTACAACAGTCATTCTCAATAGGCGGCCTGCAAGCTGTAAAAACTGACCTGGCTACGAAAGATTATAAACTAAAAAAAACTGTGTCAAAAATATAATGAATAGTAAAATGCCAATGTTATGAGTGGAGATTTGACATGTGTGTAATTAAATGCAACATCACTAATATGTGAATTTTTTTCACCTCTTTTTAACATAAGTTTCCAGTACTTATCTACAGGGTGGTAATAATTAAACTTAGCGTATTTAGAGCACTCTGGAGCTTGAACCATCCAGCGAATTGACACCTAAATTGGTATATAGATTATATAAAATACGCGGAAAAGGAATTTGCAAAAAAAAATGTTTACTTCGAAAATGTCCACTACAGGATGCTTTTTTGTGCAATATAACAAAAGCAACCTATAAAATGACCAACAAGCAACAGAAATGACATTTAAACATTTAGTAACAGTTATTGCATCGAAACATTTTAAATGAATGTTGTGTGAGCAGTAACAGCATGCCGACGCTACAGGCGTACTATGAAAAAAAAATTATTTTACACACACAGATAGCAAGTAAAGAAATGTAGCAAGCAAGCAAGTACCTGTTAATCGTGTACACAATGATATAACGCAGGTTGCCCAATGTGGCTGCTATCGTTCACTTGTAATGGTTTATGGCCCTGTCAAATGTTCTCTGTGATAGCTCTTCGGTACCGTGAGTTGCTCCAGACGTTTGTTTTGCCGCAACTGCAGAAACGATAGTGCGTTACGTCTACCATTTTCATGGAAGATGGTGCGCATGCACATGTTGCATGGTCCATCAAAGAATTTTGCCTCGGCATTTTACCGATGAGCATGTTAGTTGTTCGTTTACTAATCACTGGCACACGTTCGCCGGATCTCACTCCGTGCGACTTCCAGTTGTGTGGTCATTTAATGATTACTATGTTAGTAGAATCTAAGGATTCCATGCCACTGCATGTGCGAAGCATCACAGAGGATTAGTTATGATGCACTGTGGAACACACTGTTCATCGGCTTGAATTGTTAAAAGTAAATGATGATGGCCGCATTGAGGAACATCCATTTCATCGTCCTGTACAAGATTAACAGCTGCTTCATTGTTACATTTCTTTACGTACTATCTACATGTGCAAAATTTTTTTCCCCATTGTACGCCTGAAGCACCGGCGTACTGTTATTGCTCGCACAACGTTCATTTAAAATGTTTCGATGCAATAAGTGTTACTAAATGTTAAAAATATAATTTGTGTTGTGTGTTGGTCATTCCATAGGTTGCTTTTGCAGTATTGTGCTAAAAAGCACCCCTAGGGGACGTTTTTGAAGTAAAAATTTGTTTTGAAGATTCCTTTTCCGCATCCTGTGGATAGTCTATATACCAATTTTGGTGTCAATCAGCTAAATGGTTTAAGCTCCAGGATGCTCTAAATAGGTCAACTTTAATTATAACCATCTTGTGTATACATACGTGTAACTAGCCTCGCAGTCTAGGGAGTTAATTTTTTTCGAGAGAGGACTAAATCTCTTACTTCAATGCTATTTTATGGAATGGAAAAATTTCTAGGGGGATAAACCTTCCCCTCCAGCCCCACTCATTATGCCAATATCTCTAGCATGTAAGATAATGCAATTTTCATACATTCTGGCCCGTCAACTTAAAAAAAATTATGCAACGTAGAATGCGATGAAAACTAATTGAGAACCACTGGCTTACAAAGAAACCGCTCTGAGTAAAACACAAGTTTATGAATGGTTTTCCCCATTTTAAATAAGGCAAAATGCCGACTGATAATCAACCTCAATCCATGCATCCTTTAACCATCGGAACTGACAAAAGTTATAAATAAGGATTCGTGAAGCCATTTTGGAAAACCACCGTCAGACCATTTGATGAACTGGTCAGCGAATTTAATCGGAAGATTTGGGTATGAAACAAATAACAGCAAATTTCGTTCCTCCCTTGTTCACACTTGAACAAAGAGACACTCGCTTGGCAATGTGCAATGCTTTGAAGCAGCAATTGGAGGTTAGCAGCAATTGGAGGTTGACCCCAATTTTTTCACAAAGTCATAACCGGAGATGAAGTTTGGTGCTATATAGTCATGGCCCAGAAATGGAACAGTAATCTAGCCAATGGAAAACTCCCACATACTCAAAAAAAAATTCTACAAATTGTTGACTATAAAAACAACAATCATCTAGGTATTCTTTTACATGAACAGGATTGTTCACTCAGAATTTGTTCCTTGGGCTCAAATGATCAATCAAAGTTTTTATCTGGAAGTTCAGAGAATGTTGGGTCATGATTTGTGGAAGAAATGTCCAGAATTGTGGTAGGCAGGTGACTGGTTCTTCCACCATGACAACGAACGAACCTGCCTATACCACACAAAGTGTTCAGTTGTTGTTGACCAGAAAGCTTGACCTCTGTGCCCCACCTTGCCTATTCACCCAATCTTGCCCATGCAATTTCGTTTTCCATGGATAGAAAAAAAAACACTAAAGGGGAAATGTTTTGCCAATGTAGAAGAAGGGAAATAGAGAATAGCAGAAGCATTAAAAGGCATCAATATCAACAAGGGCAAAAAATGTTTTGATCAGTGAAAAAACGTCTCAACAGGTGTAAACCGAGAATACCTTGAAGGGAAGCTTGAATATGAAAATATAAATAAAGGATGATCCATAACTAAATTCTGGTTTATTTTGGATCCCCCTTGTACCTTGATTTGTCCAAAATAGGTGCACCTTCAACGATGCAAATTTTTATATAATCTCAAGTATAATTTTCAAGCTCTCTGAAAACCAATTTACCAAATCAATTTACGCCCAATCCACTAATAACTAAAATCTGCAACCAAGGACCTTTCGAACTCACATCATCCCCTCCAAGCCTTTCTCACTCCCCCATCCCTCCCAATAAAATGAAAATTTGCTTTAAAATTCTGATTGAACAAAACCTAGTGATAATTTCCAAAATAATACAATTACTCTTTCCCCCTTTCTCTCTCCAACTATCACTACCTTCTCTAAATATCTCCCATTAAAGATTCATCTCTTTACCTATCAATTAAGCCAAGATGATAACTTCTTAACTCAAACATTTAAACTATCTCCAATTTCTGTAAATTTTTATGATTTCTCCACAAAATCCCCATCTTCTTTGTTCCAAACCCAAAATCAAATCAGCCCAATTATGACTCGCTATTTTCCTGCAAAACCAGAAATTGACCTTAAGTCCTTCTAACTCTGCTCATTTCATCTCGAATCATCACAGTTCAATGCACCTCCACTCATTGGTTCGTATCTCAAAATCTGCAGAATTTTTTTATTTAAATATAATATAAATAATAAATTATAAAACCATATATATATATATTATAATAAATAATAAAACCATAAATGCAAAACCTCTAACATTTAAAAATGTGAATTAAGTAACTGTTCATTTCGTTGCCTTTTAGTTTATTTACTTTTTTGTTTCACTTTTACATTTAATTGCTTCTGATGATTATTTGATTTATATGTTTATTTTCTGTTTGGGTGGCCGGGGCTAGTCAAGTAGCTATGTAGACTTTTTTCCCGGTCTCCCCCTAGGCCAATTGTTCACAATGCCTATACTTTGTATTCTTATTTATATTATACCTACGTTTAATAAATTTAAAAAGAAAATACTTCAAAAACGGGCCCCTCAAAAACCTCTTTCACTTCAAATATAAATGAACACCCCTATGAAATTACTACTATTTCAAAGTGCTCAAAGAATCAATTTCCAGTCAGGTAATTTCTCTGTTTGGATGTGTCCTATTTTTTGTGAAAATTGTCATACATAAGACAATCTTTTCTTTTTTCTTACATGGCTTCACATTTTCAATGACTATATGCAGTAGAACTGCTGTATATTTAAAATATACATTAAAGCTTTTATGAAATCTCTGTGGCCATTACATAGAAAACTGTTTTATATATTAAATTTCTTTTAATAAATCCAAAACTTTTTGTTGTTAAACGTTTTAAAACATAACTAGTAAAATTTGACACTGGTCGGAATATACGAAATACAAATGAAGAAGGTAAAAGACATTTACCATCTGCAAAAATATTCGCAACGTTTCGAGAACTACTGTTCCCTTCATCAAGCGAAAGTGTCAAGGAAGTATAGTATTTATACCCTAACTTTGGGTTTCCCTAAAGCTCTATTTCGCAGTCACATTTACCCCTTGTCTGAATCTGGTTTTCCCCATCTCATAGTGGTTGTAAAGGTCAGGCATCGATTTTGCGATGTTCATCGCCTTACTACGTATTCGGAAAGTCTCCCAGGACGCCAGAAAAAGTCTACAGTAGCGAGAAATTACATTTTTATGAACTTTTGTACCTTTCCAATCAGGAACATGACCTTTCTCCCAGGCATGTTCTGCCAGAAGATTAGTCATTTCATCCTTCTCTACAGCATGATGTTCCTTTTTACACATGTACAAACAGTTCTTCCCGTCTCGCCAGTGTATACTTTTTCGCAGTCTTTGCAGGGTATCTGGTAAATTGTTCCAGTCAATTCATCCATTGGAACTCGATCTTTCACTCTCACTAATAGGTCATGTGAAGTTTATGCAGGTTTGTGGTAAGTCTTAGTATCAGCTTTCCTCAGAACTTACATAATAGGGTGGGCCAGAAAAAATTGTTGTTCATCGAAAAATAATAGTGCGGAAAACCTGCCTACTTATATTGTAAGTATGTGTGAAAATTTTCAGTCCGATCAGGCAAAATCTTCTGTTTCAAATCTAAGCTTAAAGTTTTGACATTGTAGCCCAAAATATGAAAACTTTGGTTTGTGAAACAAGTTGGCCTTTACTCCCAGGATCGTTATCTCGAAAGCCATAATCGCTCATATGATCAAGATTAAATATCTCCTCACTTCCCCCTAACTGATTATTTTGCAGAATGGGGCTGTACATAGACTGCTTTTTAAACTAAATTGCCAAGAGATTGGTTATAAAAACCATTGAGAATCCTATTACAGCAGATATAGTTATACAAGTTGAACACTACGCAAATTAAATTAAGGAACAATTTTTATCAACGTTTCTTTAGACGTAGTAATAATAACGCCGATGTTATGGCATGTTTAGATGATAAAACGTTTATAAAGGAATGTTTTTTGCATCTGGTGGGCCACGATCCCAGGACCTTCTACAATCCGGGCAGGTGCTCTTACCAACTGAGCTACAGACGACAAACACTCAATCCCTTACGAACGTATTTAAATCGTAAAAACATTTCTTTTCTTTACGAACGTTTCACCATCTAACTGTGCCACAACATCGGCGTTACTATTACAACGCCTAAAAAATGTTAATAAAAATTGTTTCTTAATTTAATCTGCGTAGTGTTCGACTTGTATAAATATATCTGCTGCAACGAGCTTTTCGATGAATTTAATACCGATCTCTTCGTAAGTGGGTTTAAATTTAAAAAGCAGTCCATGTACTGCCTCATTCGGCGAAATATCCGGTTTCGGAAAATACACTTTAAATACGTTCGTAAGGGATTCAGTGTTTGTCATCTGTACCTCTGTTAACAAGAGTATTATGTATAGGCTATTAACAGTGCAATTCCCAGCAAAGACACAAAATATTTGTATGACATATCCCAAGCAGTGAACTCTGGACATCGTAGTCCCAATCTCAGTATTACAGCTTCTGGTCGTATCCACAAATCTTGCTGGCTAACCTCTGCAAACGGAATACTTCGACTATGCATTTCTGCCTTCAGGAAGTTTCAGGACTATGGTGACCTACTAGGGTTCGTACACTTCAGGAAGAAAAATCTGTTTTTCAAGTGCCCGGCCCAAAGTCATATATATATATAAAAAAATATGGAGCTGTACACCTAATTATATATACATTTTAATGTTATAATTTTGTAAATGCTGGGCAAGTAGCCATTTTGAGATATTAGAAATATTTTTAAAATTTTACTTTTATAAATAACAACAGCTTACAAAATAATGATTCAAAATAAATCTCAAAAAATGAAATCCTACGGACTGAATTGTTAAATAACACTGAATGTCAATTAAATGATATTCAAAGGAAGAATGGGGGTAGGGGTGAGGAATGTAAAATGCATAATAATAACTAATATTTTGCTAAAGACAAAATTTTCAAATGGTCAGTCCCATCAAGGAGAAATCCTGAGTGTGCCACTAGCAGTAGCGTAGCAATTAAAAACTCATGAGTGAGGCTCAAGTGGCTTTAAAGATTACATTATGTAGCTTAGAGAAAATAATGTATTTTATCTAATGGGGGGGGCGCTTGAGTCTCCCCCTTTCCCATGCCACTGGTTTAATGTCAATTGTCAAAACAGGAAGGAGCAGCTAACAAAGGTTGGCTATGCACCTAAAGCAACAATTACTATGAAAACATAAAAATTTTACCCTAGCAAATGGGCTGGGACTAACTGTAAGGCTATAGGAAAAAAATAAAACTCAAATTAGTCTTACATCATTTTTTAAAAATGTTTTGGCTATTGCTCCCTTTTTAATCCATAATTATGTTGCAGACCCCCCACCCCACCAGTTTTCGTTGAAGAACTACTTTGTTGGCAAGGATGGTGCCAAAGGGGGGGGACATCTCCCCCCCCCCATTGGGAATAAGTTTTAGTGAATTTCTAGGGTTTTTTTCTGTTTTGTTTTTAAAGAATGATTTTTTACACTCAACCCTTCAATCCAGAATTACGCTGTGGTTCAACATTAATGTAACTCTCCCCACCAAAAAAAATTCTGGGGGCTCTTCAGCTATATATATATACACCTGTATGAAGGGGTTGAGTCAATTTTCCCATTGTATATATAAGTAATACACTATTTTCTGGAAGAAAAAAAACCTTGAGGGGGAGGTTAAATAATAAAATCGAAATTTGAGATTTGATATGCTTAGAAAATAAAAGTATGCAAATGTGTGTAAATATATATTCTGTGAATGGAGTTCAATGAATATTTATACAAATGTGTTCTTTTTTAAGAATTCCAATTTCGTCGTCATTCAAAATTTTCATTTTCTTGAAAAATAAGCAGTTGACTTTTTTTTTTAAAAAAGAAAAAGGAAATCGTGTGTGATAAAGCACCTGAAAATTAAATCGAAAATACAAATACAGTACTTAAATTAAATAATCCATTTAAAAGAAGGCAAAAAATAATATATGCCTGCATCTATAGTGAGCGGCGACTGCACAGTGCCAAAGGAAGAGTAAAGTTCTACGCCGCCCCTACTCGAACGAGGTGGCTTCTTTGCAAAATAAAGTTGCCGTAGGCTGTGGGGATAAAATTCTGCAATTGTCAGCTCTTTTATACTATCCCTCAATGAAGCTTTTAAGACATTCTTATTCCCCATGTTCTTTTGTCTCTTTATCTAACCCTATAGGGCAAAAAAGTGCTCCAGGAATCTTCTGGCATTTCTGTGCATTAGTAAATTAGTAAATGGAGTGGGTGGATTAAAATAGAACTCAAAAGCTGTGGGAAGGGAGGGGGCACCCATGCTGTCTGTCGATTCTTTGTTCAGTCACACAGATAGCAAGTTACTTTAAATGCCAAGAAAACTGGAATTGTAGCAATTTTGGGCAAAATTTTATGGCCAGATTTCACAGAAAGGAAAATTTGGCACTACAAACAACAAGATACAAAGGCAAAACGTAATTTTGATAAACATGAAACTGAATTTCGGCGCTTCGAGAAATTTAATAGTATTTCGGCACTATGAGAAATTTAATAATATTTCGGCACACTGGAAAATTTAACTTTTTGACGCATTTTAGCAAAATTTTACAGAAATCGTTAAGTTTGGCGCAAATATGTGCAGCAATATCATTCCGGCGCAGTTGTTCCATCCCTGCTTCAATTTACAATATTGTGGATTCTTCCGCCATATTTCTTGGAAGGCACCTTTACCCATGTTTCAGTTTAAATTAAGAATGCTTAGAAAACTATGCTACCAAATATTACTTGAAAAGAAGGACGAAAGCAGGACTCAAGAACGCTCCAAGATTGTTACTATCAATAAACGAATGATGCATGTGAAGTATGACGGAAACTGAGCCAACAGGGATGCGAGATCCTCGCTCGCAAAAGAACACGTAAAAGAAAGAGGAGGAGAAGTGGCATAACTAGTTTATTCAGCCGGTTGTTACTGTTAACTACACAATAAAAAAAAAAAAAGAAAAAAAATTGCTAATAACATGGAAAAGTTTTATTTAGCCGGTGCTACGCCACTAACCACAGATGCATGTGATTGGATAATCCAAATACACTGACTTTAACTAGTGAAAGTGACTAAAAATAGCCTATTCGGGAAATAAAATAGAAGTTCAACAATTTTCCCAGCCACTGTGAAAAACCCGGTATTTTTCCTGGATATTCAAGGCCTTGGAAGGATTTTTTAAAATTTAAGGCTTTTCCCCGGTTTTCAAGGCTCCATACAAACCCTGACCTACACACTTACAGTTTATGCCCCAATGTTGTTTTCAATTCACATGAAAAATGACATCAAGGATGGGTCTAGGCATCTCTTTGAAGCCATTTGCCTCTCAAGGTATTTACCTTTTAAACACCATATAGTTGTTGACGCTTCAAAAGTTCATAATGCTTTTGCCTTTAGCCGAAAACATCCTTCACAGTATGATGACTGATCCTTCACCAGACGTGCGTGAAGACACACTTAAGAAAATTTTACAAGCCTGATCAAAGTCTTCAGGTAACTAACTCATCTGGTGCTGTGCGCTGAAATATTGTCCCAGCTTTTTATTTCAAAGCAAACCACTACTGGGAAATGATTGACTGGTCTCATCCAAGTGTATTACTATAATTACTTCACAACCAGTACTGGGAATAATATCTAATAATGAACTTTCAGAGAAGCTCTCGGGCATAGATATGACACACGAATTTCTATGCCACACAGTAGAAGTGGAAAGGACCGTTAAGATGGTGATGGAGGCTTCGGCAAAAGTATGTGGCTCTGAATCACGTAACTGCTACCTTAGGGCAACTCTTGTACCTAGACAAAAACTAACATATTTTGACTGTAAAGCTAATTATGTGAGTATTCTGACTGATAATGATACGTCTAAATATTTCCCAAATTATATCCTAATGGTTGGGTGAATAGGTAGGATTCGGGCGGAAACCGTAGTGCAGCCACCTCCACGTGGTGGGTTCTGGATCACATAAGTCAACTAAGAGCTGCACAAACTCCACTGTATTCGAAATGGAGCTTCATACCACCTCATTACATAGTAATGTTTTGTCGCACTGAAATTTCTAGATCAAATACATCACACATGAAAAAATAGCGCAACTTTTCTCACAAACTAACATTTTAATGTTTTGAGCTACAATAGCAAAATTTTAGGCTCAGGTTTGAATCAGAAGATTTGGCCTGATCGGACAAAATTTTCACAATTGATTCTGATATGAGTACGCAAGTTTTCCGCATGATTGTGTTTCTATGTGCGAAAATTTTGTTTTTTCGGCCCACCCTAATGCACAATCTCCTCAGAAGTCCTCTCCACATATGGCAAAACAACAGTCCCTCAAATCCGTCTTTACTCCACAGGTTCTCGATGCCCATCATCAGATCTTCAAGTGATGAATTTGCTCGGATAGCCAATATCCGAAAGTGCTCTCCTTATTTTTCGTACCTCAGCATCCTTCAACTAAACACTGCTACTGCATTGTGAGGAACCGACGAGTCGGAGACCCCACAACCGAAGCTTTGTGGTAAGTTAGATGATGCGAGCAGAAATCTAAGTAGTAGTCCATATGAGTTGACTTTTGATACACAGAAGTTGACAAGCTTCCATTGTTTCCTATGGTCACTTTCATATCCGAAAATGGCAAACATCCCTCATGTTCTACCTCTAAGGTAAATTGAATATGGGGGTTTAAGTCATTAAGGAAATGGTAGAAGTAGTTCATCTCTGTCTTCAAAAGTACATTAATTAAACAGGGTTCCCACTCACCATGTAGAAAAAAATTCTGACTAATAGCAAACGAAACTTTGAATTGGACCTTGGTTTCAGAGAAAATAGCCTCATGTTTATGTAAACTTTAACTATTCAGAACGGGTTAGGAAGGTTTCCCCCGACTTTTCCAGGATTAACCAAAAAATTTTATTTTCCCCAGACTTTTAGGGATGATTTTAAGTTCCCTAACAATTCCAGGTTATCCTGGTTTCCCAGGTTGTGTGGAAATCTCGATTAAAGTACATTAAAAATTTTACATCATGTACTTTAAGAAAAAGTTTCCGCCGAGATTTAGAAACCTTGTACATAGAGAGTGGGTTTTTTTTGTTTTTTTTTTTGGCTTTTTTTTAAACAATTGAGAGTGATATTCATAAATCTTGTGAAAACAAAGTAGCCACAAGTTTCAAGAAAAATAACTGTTAGAGAAAATTCAAAAATTCTTGCAATTTAAATTAATTGGTTTCTATTTATTTCTCTAAATTTTAGTTGGGTGTTATGTAAGTTTTCTAACTAAAGATTCAAAGTATATTAAAGAGTAATTGTATATAATATTATATATTACATATATACAATAAAAATTTATTACCATTTTCTACTTTAGTGTGATCTGTAATTGAATTTCGTTGAGAGAGTTTCCATGTAGCTATATAAAAATAATTTTTGTGTGTAATCGATTAACTATGAAAACAAAATATCAAATGCTTACAAAAAATAATAAAAAACTTCAAGTGTAAAATTGACATAGCATTATATAAAATACATTATATATTAGTATCAAGTTGTAGAATAGAACATAGTTTCAGTCATTTGGTAGAGTGCAGCTATTCTCTGGTGAACGCACATGTGGCTATGTGTGTTGACCATTTGGCAATTATATACACCCTGAGAAGGGTAAAAATATCTTATGAAACCTTATATGCAAAGAAAGAAAGCATCATTCCTGTGCCTTGGTGGCCAAACAGGTTAAGGCACTCTGGTGCATACAGAGGGTTTACAGTTTGACTCAGGGTCAAAGCAGTGTCTTTTTCCTTCTATACATGAAAAGCTCTAGTTTGAGCTAAAACAGTGGGTGTCAAAAATATTATCTATAGATACTAATATTTGAAGGAAAAAATTAAATACATCAATAAAAACTGAAAGGAAACTTCTTGAATAATTAAATCATTCATACCTGTACCAATTGTCCCATGCACGTACAGTTCATTGTAATGATGCTGTACATCTAAATAAAAGAAAATTTTTAAAATCAAAACTAATATGAAACAAAATTAAAATATTTCTATAATCACAAATCATTTAATACTGTATGATAAATAAAGTCTGCCTATTCTGTAACAGCAAACTACCACTATTTTATGTGATTACAGACCAAGATAAAATATTTTCCAACTGTGTTGCGGTAAGTCTTGCTCCTAATTAGATGTGCTTGATATGATGTAGACAGCAAATAACTGGTGGTATGCTTGCTGGCACTGAAAGGATATAGAGACAATTCTTTCTTTGCTTGCATCTCTTTCCTGTAGCTTACTTTCAGAATTCTAGTGCTATAAGCGCTTATATTTAGGTTAACTGGAGTGAGTGGCTGGCCTTCATGCATTTATTGATTTTGACAGTAGTTGAGCAGGGAGATGGGCTTTGATATTGGTGTGACATAGTGTGGTAACATCTTGTGTCAAGTTGAATGCAGCCTAGACCAGATGTCTTGTATCCTATGGTAAGTAACAGCTGAATAGTGCAGTACGTTGAGTGGAAAGCCAGGAATAAATAACAGTTTTCAATGGTGGTATATAGGATTAAAAATGCTATGTGTATCTACAGCCATGTAAGTATTTTGACTATTCAGTTGTGGAGTTGCTGTGAGGGTAAAAGCTAGAAATTGCATCTTCCCATAGCTTTGGGGACCATGAGTAAAAGCACACACACAAGAACTTAGAAACTACAATCTCATTCGACATTGCTGACTCAAATAATGTTGTCGCATTTGTTACATTTATCATTTTTATGCTGTAAATATATATTGATGATACAGTACTGCTTACTTATTGCATTCACTACGTACCAAACACATACAAGTTTGTCCCAAATAGTTCTAAATATTGTCAGAAACATTTTAAGACCCTCTCAGTTGTAAGTGGGAAATGTACAATTCAAAACGAGATTTGCAGCTTGGAACAGTGTTATTAAGAGGTCAAATTTTATGCATTTGTATATTTTACAATCTAAGATAATGCTGTAAACATAACCTCCAAACCGCCATATATTTACACCCACCCACACTAGAAGTCAATGTTACCCATAAGTGCAGAGGTTAAGCCTCCCCAGTTCTGCATTTATAATTATTTACAATTTGATGAGTGGCATGCGGTATGTAATGGGTAAAGGCCTATGTAAAATAAATATTTTATTTTATTTGAGTGGCATGCGGCACACTTTGTTCAGTGGTTCTGCCAGTATGCAGAATGACTCTGCAGTATTACTTTGGAACAATACCCCCAAAAAGGTTGCTGATCCCTGGTTTAGGGGAAAAGAAATTCTAAATGATATGGATTATGCACACAACATAGAAATGTAAATAACATACAAATTGACATAAAATTTGTGATTGCAAAGAAAGCTTTATCGATGATTCTAAAAAAGCGAACATATTTGTACAGTTAATTTGAGCTTGCCCAAAAAGAGTAACAGACAAAAATGAAGTTGAAATAGCACTGATAAGGTGGATCAGAGAGATTTGAGTGTAAAATCTTACACTCACAAGGAAAGTTCCACTATGTTGCTGATGCTCTGAATATGGGTGGTTTTAAATGCTTATCTGGATGGTTACAATCACTTAATTAGGGACAAGTATGGGTAAATTTGTGAAAAGGTTTGTGGTGAACACCTAGACGAACAATATTTGCCATAGAATCTAGGGTCGCAAACCACTCACAGCGCCAGTTCTAAAACCGTCCAGCATGCACAAATAGTGACAACCAGTGCATGAGAAGCGCAAAATGCGATGTCCTAATCATCTATGCACTTGAGCAGCTGACCTGAGTTTTATCTGGTACTTTTCACGCACTGGTTGTAAATATTTGTGCATGCTGGACGGTTTTAGAACTAGCGCTGTGAGTGGTTTGCGACCCTAGGTTCTATGACAAATATTGTTCGTCTAGCTGTACCCTACCCCTCCTAGATGTTTATAACCCTGGTGTTGAGACACCCTGTGTGTGTGTGTGTCTATATATATATATATTAAACTTGGCTGGAGTGCATTTGGAAGAAACAGTTTTATCCTGAAGGGGAAATTGCCTTTGTGTCTAAAAAGAAAGGTCTTCAACCAGTGTGTATTGCCAGTCCTCTCTTATGGATCAGAGACATGGAGTCTAACAGTTGGAGCAATACGAAAGTTACAGACAACGCAAAGGAGCATGGAGAGGTGCATGCTTGGAATAACTAGGAGAGATCGAAAAAGAAACACTTGGGTGAGAGAGCAAACTAGAGTAGAGGACATCATTGTTAAAGTAAAAGGGCTGAAATGGCGATGGGCTGGGCATATTGCAAGAAGAACTGATCAACGATGGACAACAGAAATTCTGAACTGGATTCCAAGAGACCACCGAAGACCTAGAAAACGTCCTCAAACTAGATGGGTGGATGAAATAAGAAAACAGGTTGGGGTGACGTGGAAACGAATGGCCCAGGATAGACTTGTGTGGAAAGCATTTGGAGAGACCTTCATCCAGCAGTGGATAGATAATGGTTGAATATGATGATGATATATATATA
>QLNU02015360.1:208155432-208179150 GCA_006491805.2 Dysdera silvatica | reverse complement strand
ACCGGTACATCAATGAAGTTCTGGAGCCCGAAGTTCTTCGAGCTGTATTTCAACAGGACAATGCCCGCCCACATATTGCCAGGAATGTTCAATACTTCTTTTCATCACAACAGATACAGCTTCTTCCTTGGCCTGCCTATTCGCCGGATATGTCGCCGATTGAACATGTGTGGGATTTCGTTGGTCGGCGTCTCGCTCGTGATCCTCGTCCCATAGCTACTACAGATGAACTTTGGGGTCGCATACAAGCAATCTGGAATGCTCTTCCTCAGGCACACATTCAACATCTGTTTGATTCCATGCCACGTCGTATAGCATCACTTATTGCAGCGCGTGGTGGCTTCACCAAATACTGATTTTCGACATGTAATATTGTTTTTTTGCTTTGTAATTTTAATCGTTTATTTGTATCAACACAGGTCGTTTGTACATTAAATTTCATTCAATTCGGACGAGTCCTTCATGGTGTTGCAATTTTTACAAACATGAGTTTAAATTCCTTCTTTTGATTATTTAAGGTAAGAGACTTTCGTAATGTCGGGTCGGCAGTTATTTTTGTGGGCCAGTAAGATTTGAAAAAATATTTGTATAGCTGTTCTAAAGTAATTACAGATCTTTGTTTTTTAGATGTATTAACAGTGCATTAGGTTTTATGCCTCAAATCCATTTTAAAGTTAAATAAGCAACAAATACTATCCATGATAAATAAATAATAACAGTGATAAACAACTTTGCGAGGCATGGACTACTACTGCCAAT
The DNA here is from genome assembly GCA_006491805.2 of Dysdera silvatica. Taxonomy (NCBI): domain Eukaryota; kingdom Metazoa; phylum Arthropoda; class Arachnida; order Araneae; family Dysderidae; genus Dysdera; species Dysdera silvatica. Next base: position 208,178,391 of record QLNU02015360.1, on the reverse strand, counting down.
GACGTAATATTGTATACCAGAATCTGCAATCATGAATATTGGTTGAATATAAGTAGTACTGGTCCAGGAAAGGAGGAATTGTTTGGAGAGTCCTATTTCCAATTGGTAGGTTTCAGTTTAAATATTAGGGCTTTTGGGCACTTGCCCAAAACTCACTGCCTGTTACCGCATCACTTCCTGTTACTATTCGTCACATTTGCTGTGACTTGTAGTACTTACGTGCTAGTAGTTGTAATTTTCGAGATGCATTACATTAAGTCAGGGGGTTACTGTATATATATAATGACAAAATATGTATAGGGTAATTGGTGATGGAATAAATAACTTCGTAATGTGCGATCCCATGATTTCCAGGTAACGTGAACTACTGTTAACTTAAGATTTTCTGTCCCCTTTGGTGTTCATTAATGAAGTTTGACTGTATTGTGCACTTTTGGTAAAATGAGCTTTGCTCTGCTCTAAAACAATCTTAAGCTAGTACATAAAATATAACTACTAATTTTATTTTTATAAGAATGAAGTTATATGAAATATATAGGGGTGTCGCTGGGTGCTCATAAAACTGGGTCCCAACGACCCGCTGTGTTTAAAAATGTGGGTATTTTTTCGAAAATGTGGGTCCCAAAGAACGAAACACCTTTTTCCTTACTAAATAGCAGATCCCTAAGACACACTATTTTTCTAATATTGAGTCCTTTCCTTCTATTCCGGGTATTTTATGCGCTATAGCATGTCAATGGAACCCCTGAATATATATTCATCTTGCATGCATATGGAAAATTGTTGATGCAGATTTTTATTAGTGTTCATAACATAATAAAATGAAAATAAAGCATGATTTTTTTTTCCAATAAGTTTTCAATTTCTCCTATGTACTCTAAATGACAACAATAATAATCAAGGTTCAACAAATCCAGTCACCACTTGCGACTAGACTTTCGCTGTTGGCGAGTAAGAAATCATATTTCTCTGCTATGTTCCAAGGTTTTTTACTGAGGTAGGCACATACATTTCTTGTCTGGCAAGTATGGTTCGCTGCGATTTGTTGAACCCTTATAACAAGAATAAAAATAAAAAATTATAATTTCATAAAAACATCTGAATCCTAATATTTCACAAATGGTATTAATATTCTGAATGTTTGTGATCAATGTTATCAAATATAAAATACTGATCTTAAATTAAAAATTATAATTATAACATTTAAGACATGGTACAGAAATGTCTCACCTTCAGGTGAAGAATCCACATAACACTCTTGTTGCCACTGTCCCACATGCCATCAAACGAATACTTATAAAAACAATGTTTATAATTAAACTATTCAGACATACATTGAAATACAAAACTTAGTTATTATACTATAATTTTTGCCACCCACGTATTAATTACAGCTCAAACTAGAGCTTATGTAATTTTGGAGAAAAAGAGACGCTTTCCCCATCCTGGATTCGAACCAGGGTCCCTCCGTTTAGCCCGGAGTGTCTTGGACCGCTAGACGAATGAGGACAGGTAATAACGCTCTCTTTCTCCGTATGTAAAGATGTTAAGGTATTATTACCTCCATAATTGTTAGTTTGAGTGAGTCAATACACTGCGTTGTTTATCACGTTGGGGAATTTATTATCATTTGCTTCACCCATCATTAATTAGCTCTAGTTTGAGTTTACACACGCGCATATTGTATAATAAATTCCCCCACAAAAATCTCGCCCCGGAGGCTTTCTTGTGTTGACCATATTTGGCAATTGTGTTATCCCTGCGGAGGGTAATAATACCTTAACAAAAACTTGGTTATAATGACCATAAAGAGACCAGAGGATTTCTTCACAATAGCCGTTATTTGATATAAGCATCTATATTCTACATTAAATCAAACTGAAATCATTGTCCATTACAGCCATGAATTTGTTATATCCATGTTCATCATAACCAAGTTCCGCTGTAATGTTCAAAATAAATGTATCCTAACATAACAAATGGTACAATAATTTTTCATGTAGAACAAGGAAATACTTTCACCTTATTTGAACTTTTTCAACTTACCAATTTCCCAAACCATATCGCAGAATTGCACAAAGCAATTGTATTTCATGGTTGGATGTCCACACTGGGTTTTCAGTTTTAAAAATTGGAAAGTTACCACAATTCTGCAAAATAAATGTATTTATCCCAACGTAAATAACACGTCATACTGAAGTACATTTTAAGCTATACACAGAAATATTCATCATACCTACTATTGTGTTACAATTCCGAAGTACAATAAAGCACTATTTATACATTTCTCATTTACACATGTTTCTGTTTATTTGTCATTTGCTTAGGTCCGGATTCATTCTTATACACTGATGTGCCAAAAGTCATGGGATCCCTAACATTGTATGGGACCTCCTTGAGCTTAGCAAAAGGTAACAATTCAACATGAAATGGATGCAACTAGTCTATGGAAGTTGCCAGGAGAGATGTTCAACCATGCTGTCTCCATAGCTGCCCATAATTCAATGGTTGTGGTAGGTGCTGGATCTTGTGCACGAATGGCTCTTCAGATCATATCCCAGATGTGCCCCACAAGGTTCAGGTCTGGTAATCTAGGTAGCCAAATTATGTGCTGGAACTGTCCTGGATGCTCTTCAAACCACACATGAACAATATAGGCCCAATGACACACACCACATTATCATCCTGGAACATCCCATTGTCATTTGGATAAGTGAAGTCGATAAAAGGCTGCAAATGGTCACTAAGCAGCTGAACATAGTGATTTCCTGTTAATGACTGGTTCACTTTAACTAGAGGACCTAATCCATGCCAGAAAACACTACCCACACCGTTATGGAACCACCACCAGCTTGTATAATGTCTTGTTGACAAATTGAAACCATAGCCCCATAAAGCTTGCTCCACACCCAAACTCAGCCATCAGCTCGTAGCAACTGGAAAAGTGACTCAACAGACCATGCTACCTTTTTCCAATCATCTAGGGCCCAATGGATGTGATCTTGAGCCCAGGAGAGGCACTAATGTCGATTATCTGATCTGAGTATAGGCACTAGAGTGTATTCTGATGCCATACACCATCAACGCCAAATTCCACTGCACAGAACTCACAGACAAGCTTCTAGTGTGCTTCTCATTTAATGTGGCAGTCAGTTCGCGAAGTGTCATTTGTCTGTTCACACGGATACTTCTGCTCAGACATCGCTGGTCTCAATCATTCAGCAGATGTGGACAGCCACTGCATTGTCCTTTGTGAGAGGTAATGCCTTTCATAAGGTACTCTCGATATACCCTTGACACAGTAGAGCGAGGAGTCTTAAAGGTTCCAACAATTTCAGAAATGCTATATGCCATGCATCAAGCTCCAACGATCATTCCACATTCAAACTCTGTTAATTCTCGTTGGATAGTCATTATCATGCTATTTAACATTTTACAAAACATTCAAGAGTCTAACAGACAGAAGTGAAAACCATAAAACTATTTATATCCTTTTAATGCAATGCTAGTGCCACTTGCAAATTTGCATACTGCTAGCCCATTGTTTTTGACACTTCAGTGTATTTATATCCACATTTAGAAACAGTCACACATTTTTCATACACAGGTAAAAATGTAGATGGTCCGTAAGTTTTGGATACCAGTGCATATAATTAAAATAACAATCTTTCTATCAGATGAAAATAATGTTTAAGATCAATAAGAAGAGATAAGAAAGAGAATACATAAAAATAAAGATTGCTTATAAAAATAAGCTGATCAAGACCCAGTCTAATGAGTACAAGTTTAACTAAACCAATTAATACTAAGCCATAGAAACCTCACTAGCTAATTAAGTTTGGAATAATCATAAGACTGAACAGATACTTTAAACACGCCTAACAGCTTACTATGACCTCCACAGCATCCATTCTTATGCCATCAAAAATTATTCATGGCTGGAAAGAATCTCTTCATACAATGTCGAAGTGACAGTACTATAAGTTGGTTAATTTAACATGTTCACTGTGTTACGAGATTGGGGTGACTATCAAGAATATCTTAGCAGGCCATTAGGAAAACTACATCATTAGCAGCATTTAAGGCTTAAACCTTATCGATGCATTTTACACTAATAATTGTGTAATCTCTGAAGATGTTTTTTGTGTAAGGTGGCAGTCGACAGGTGGAAGTTTTGTTTAGTGGAAGTTCTTGTTCAAGCCTTGCAGAAATTTTGATGGGATCTATAATAAAGATTGCATGTTTTCCATAGTCAGCCTATATAAGTTATTTACCACCCTCCATAGTGCATGTACTGAACGATATATGCTTTCTTCCAATTTCTGCTTTTGTTCGAGATGAATCGTTATTTGTAGGGCATATATATATATATATATATATGAGAAAACATTAATTGAGGTTACATAAAATGAATAGGATGCTAAAGAAAGGCCATGTTTTATAATGATCAGCAATACTGTCTCGGATCATCAAATAAATGCAGCACAAGTCACTGGTGACTCAGACTACATTAGTCCAAGAGTAATCCTGACGCCATGTACTGAGTGGCTGAAGCTTCAATTCACATCCGTAGTCACCACACTCTATGGTGCCTATTCAGTCTTGTGTCACCTGATAGCACGGTTTGCAATGAATCATTGGTAACTCATGTCACCTGATGATAATAACAGTCACTTTATTGTACTGTGCAGCGAACATGTTAAACTAAAGACAGGCTTTATGTATCAATAAGCATAGATCATCATTAAGCAAAGATCATTCATCATCATTATTCTAATGCTTTGAATTCTCAAAATTCAGAAATGTCCTTTGTGTAACATCAGCTGGTCCCATGCATAACGCATTATAATTATTTTTTTAAAAATTCCTGATTTGATTTACAAAGAAAAAAATGAGGGCCATCATTGTTTAAAACCTCTAGTATTGAAAAACAAATACAAGGTCATTTTATTTGCACATAATTCACAGAGATTTTCAATTATAACTTACGAAGTGGAAAATATAAGATTCTGTGAGTCCCATGTGTAACGCTAACATTGTGCCACTTTTTCCCTTTTGAAAGTACTTGAATTTTTATTTTTTTAATGATTTGATAATAAATGTCCATGGTATCTACTAATATTTCTATTAAAAAAATCAGTGCATTAAATACTTATCAACAATATTGAAATTGGAAGTTATGCAAATGTCCCATGCATAATGGAAGAATGGGCCTATTGCAAGCTTCTCCGATACAACATGTTCTGGTGCCTTGATTATCTGATGTTTTTAGTAAGTGAGCAGGGGGAAGCACTCCCTCATTGGTGCATGCAGGGGGTGTTGATGGGGGCTGTAAACCCCATTGCAATGAATTTTATATACTTAATACAGGAACATATGAGTTGTAGCTCTGTAACCCCCCCCCCCCCCCATTGAGCCTATAACTCCCTTATGAACTTTCTACGTATGCTTATACACTCCCCTTACTAAGCTTGTACTGATTCAAGAAAAGAACTGTGTCCAAAAATGGTCTGAAAAACATTTCATAATGACAGGCAATAGCAGTTCATTTAGGGAATGCTACAAAGGACAAGCTGAAGGGATGTTACAATAGAACTGAAAGTGCACATGCAGTGTGCAGATGGACTATGCTGAAAAAATTCACGAACCAATTTTAAGAGTATAGCATGAGTTTGGGCAATGTCAGGAGGAACTTGGTAATGGGGGATTAATATGTACTTCCCCCAACTTTCCCTTTTTTATCCAAATAGTACTGAATACAGTTTTATCATTTTTAAATTATCTCAAGAAATTCAAAAAAGTAACCTTCCTACAAAATGACATGGCTGCAAATGATCTCATAAATATCATATTTAGCATGAACATAAATCAAATTTTTGATGTGCAAAAAATGAATAAATCAGGAAGAAAGCATTTTATTCTCAATAACTTGATATATATTTAGAAAAGCGGGGGTGTCGCTGAATGCTCATGAAACTAGATCCCAAGGGCCCACTACATTTAAAAATGTGGGTATTTTTTAGAAAATGTAAGTCCCCAAAAAAACAACACATTTTTTTTTTCTTTACTGAAACATTTATGTTAGTAAGTTTTCCAGCAAACATACAAGTATTTCATATTACATTTGAAAATCAGTAAAAAGAAAATTAAAATATTAAATTGTAAACAGGAACATATTATGGCTTTCAACCATCAGAACGATTCTTCTTTAAGAAAATGATATTTACTGTGTTAACTATATTTTTTGACTTGGACAGTGATGGCCCTTCCAATAATTACATCATCAGGTCATAAAGCAATGCAGTATTGATAAGTTTGAGTTCTATTGTAACATAGGTGATCCTGGCTTTGCCCATTACATTTAATTAAAACTCCTAAAAATAACCCTCAAAACTCTCAATGTAATATTCTATATCATAACATTATAAACCATAAACAAGGATAAACCCAACATTATCACAGTTGAAATTTATGAACATCTTTAACAGCTGTTTCTGTAACCACAGAACGTAACAAGCAGTTAGCTAAAGATGACAGCTAACGTTGCCATCATGCAGGTCATAAATCCGTTATTTGGGAGGAATGTGAGCCTGTAGAGACATATCCTGTTATGCTCTGAAAGAAATTGGGGAATATTTTTCTAGTGGGCAAAGATGTCAATGATCTGAGTGAAAGTGCTTTTCTTCGGTAATACTAAAAAAATGTTGCTGCAAGTTTTTCAGTAATGTTCACATATTAAAAACAATTTTCCCTAATTATTTTCATGCTATAACAAGTGATGTCACCACCGACTCATATGCCTGCCATTTTCTCCCAAACAATAAATGAATAAATTGATTTTATGACTTTATAAAATAAATTTATGACTTGTATGATGGGAGGATTGGCTGGTATTGTTAGCCAACTGTTATTTCATTCTGAATAGCATATGGTTACTGAAACATCTGCTAGTAATTTTATTAAATTTTAACTATGACAAACATTGCATTTGTTATTGTTTATTAGTTTCTGCGCAGTATATTTATTGACGTATGCAGTGGGGTGTTGATAGGGGTTGGCTTGCAATGAAATTTTGTATATTTAACATAGGAATATGTGAGTTGTAGCTCTGTAACCCCCCATTGAGCCTATAACCCCCTTATGAACTTTCGTACACCTATGAGTATATCATGGTATAGTTTATTATAAAATGTCTCATCTTTATATTGGACTGTCAAATAATGTTTGAAAGACTAATGGCAGACACAAACATATAAGACTAGAAAAGGGGGGAGGTCAATTTCTTTTTCAAATATAGTACATAAAAACTTTGCTAAACGCTAAAAATATAGTGCATACAAGTTAAACAATCACACAAAATATTTCTTAAAATGAAAGTATAATAAAAAAAATTAGAACTTACAATTACAGAATACTTATGTTGCTTCTTGTGTTTCCCAACTTCCACACCAGAGGAAAAACACTATCAGAAAAAAAAATACTAAGTATTTTCATAGTATTCATATATCACACAGTTAAAAGTAGGTTATTGCAGTTAAGATATACAATTAAAGTAGGCATTATAGTTAAGGCGATTATTTATTGCCAACAATTATTACATAATCAAGTAGACAACAGCTGTTTTCAATAAACATCACATAAGTGGTGGTACTTTCTCCCAGTCTTGTAATATATTTGGTAAATTTGTATTTTATGTTACCACAAGTCTTAGATGATGAATGGTTATGGGTCAATAAATGCAGCAAAAAGCTATTGCAATGCAAATAAAAAGAGTGCAAAGTACCCTTTTGAATCAGTAAGCTTGAAAAAGAAATAGAAATCATAGGAAACAATTAAAAGCAGTTTTAAAATGAAAATGAGATTACAATCAAGGGTCATTTCTTTATATGAAATTTAAGGACATTTTAGAACCTTTAAAGACCAGAAATTAAAAAAAAAACATTAAGGACCCATTAGCAAATGGAAATCCACTGAATCAGAAATAATCTATGGAACCGACTCCATACTTAATAATAGAATTTTAAGAATAAAATAAAAGTTTAGATAAATAATTAAAGCAAGTTCTAAGAATTAGCGTAATTATGAAACAAGAGGAGTTGAGAATGAGAAGCAATTCCCTAAAAGTGATCAAGCAGTTAGCTTTAAACAAGACAATATAAATCGAAATAAGGTCGATAATTAAAGTTTAGTCGGTTTCACACCTATAATAAATTCTAATTCAATATATATTTATAATTAAAATTTCCATCAATCAAGCACAGATCCAAGGGGGATGATGGGGAAAATTGCCCCCCCCCTCCCTTCAGTCAAGCCTATATCTATTTTTATATCACAGAAAATGAAATAAAATAGTACCGGATACTTGGCTAAAAAAAAAATTACAGAATTAAAAGGGTATTTAAAAAATACTTTAACACATGAAAAAGAAAATTACGTGAAATAACTGTGTTAAACCTCCAATTGCTTGCTGCACCATTCAATAAAGCTTAAAGCTGAGATATTTAGTGACCACTGGCATAGACACCGACTTGAAAAATTATTGTGAGTTCCAAAAATTTTAAATCGAATAACCGGCACACATTTCAAAGGATTCAAGTATAATTTAAATTTCATTATCAGATTATCTGGTACAATAAGACACCTGAAATGTTAAAATGAAGCAAATTATAGGTTATTAAAGAAAAATATTTTTTCTCTAGATAATTATTTAATGCCCCCTAAATGCATACACCCTTTATAGTTTTACGATTGCTGCCAAAATACTCAGATGTATCCAACATCCCCCTCCGTCTCCCTTTAAAAAGAAAATGACTGAAATAAAAGCTAGATTCCCCAGGTGCTCCAAGGATACTTGGGAGGAAAAATAAGGTAAAAAGTAAAAAAAAAAGTAAAGTGTGGATCCCCCAGCTGTTGAAAGATAGGGTGGGTCTGTTACAATATGTATGTTCCCGTATCTATATTCAATGTCAACTGCGATTTCCCCCCTCCCCTATCTGTATAGTGGACTCTTCCTTCCGGTTTGTTGATCATGTGACGTGTAAGCGACCCCATGATGCTGGGTCTGGCGGTCGCCTTCCTCGGGTACGCTGCGTCTCTGTTTTATGTGTAACCAAAAAGCTTTCTGTAATCTGTGTTGTAATTAAAAATGTTTTAGTGTGTGCTTCTCCTCTGCTTCATGGAATTACAATAGGTTATATGGCGCCAACTTGTTTCAACTGCGCATACTGAAGAAAAATAAACGATAGGTCACACCCAACGAGAAGCAAACTCTCCGAGCCGATTACGAAATGGCGACTTATGGAGGAATGAGGATAGACATGCTAAATAGGGACAACTACGAAACGTGGAAAATTCAAATGAATGTGATGTTGGTTAAAAGTGACTTCTGTGCTTATGTATCTGGAATAAAAATAAAACTGGTGTTAGAAGCGAATGACCCGAAAATGATTGAGGAGCATGATAAATGGACGGCTATGGACAAAAAACTAAAGCGGAGCTGATTTTGTTTATAACACCAGCGGAACTAAAGCAAATTAAGAATTGTGAATTGTCAAGAGACGTTTGGGTTAAACTTGAAGAAATTTTCCAATCCAAGTATCCCACCAGAAAGGCATCACTACTGAAGTCTCTGATTTAGCACAAAATGCTAGACTCTTCAAGCGGCGACATTCAAGACCATTTACGAAAGTTCTTTGACATTGTCGACAGACTTTCCGAAATGGATATTAAAATCGACGAGGACCTGTTAACTATTATGTTGTTATACAGTCTTCTATCGAACTTTGAAAATTTCAGATGTGCAATCAAATTCAGGGGCGATTTACCAAAGCCAGGTGTATTGCAGATTAAAATCATTGAAGAGAGTGAAGCGCACTGCCGTGACACCCAACATGGCGATCTGTGAGCGTATGCTGTTACACACCTTAGAAAGAAACGTGGACTAATAAATCTGGAAAAGCATCTAAAACTGTTACCGAGTATTCGAGTAATAATTCAAAAATAAAGTGTTTTAAATGAAGGCGGCTGGTACACAAGGCAAATCAATGTGACAATCAAAGAAAAGAAAATTTTCGTCAAAAACAGGAGCACGCTGGACTATTGACGTATATGGACTCGGTGACAAAAAGTGCCAATGATATGCCAAACGAAGAAACCTGAATACTCTGGTGTCTTGAGAGCGGGTGTACAAGACATTTGTGCCGAGATGGATCAAAATTTGAAGCCATTTATGATACCAACGTAACACAGATGAATTTAGCCAACGAACTGTCGACCAAGGTTACTGGATTGGGAAAAACGATTATTCAAGCAGAAATCAACAATCAAATACAATATGTTGGCGTACGTGCAGGGTTGGGACTTTCCAGGGAAAAACTAATATTTCCCATCCCAGTGGGAAAAACTGGTAAAAAACGGAAAAAAATTGTAAAAACCAGAAAAAACTGGTAAATACTGGTCAGAGTCTGGTTTAAACTGGAATGAACTTCCTTTAACTGTCAAAAACTCATAACTAATGTTTTAAACAGTTTGTTAGCATTTCACAGTTATTAGTAGAAGTACAAGAAAAATTTTACTGTAGGTATGTACAGGGATGTAGTGATAGGCCCTGCAGAGGTCGAGGGCCCCCCGCAATTTTTTTTTTAAAAACATAAACGCACTAAATAAATGCAAACTGATACAAAACACAGAAGTTGTGATTTTGTTTTTATTTCAGTTACCATTTTTTAAGTCATCTTTTGTTCTGGGTGCTTAAAATACAGAGTGAGCATAAATTATTGAGTGCATTTCAGAGTTCCATAAAACAAAAATAAAGTAATATAGCAACCGCTGTTGTCGTTTAAATGAGAGAGCAGTTTAAACAATTTGTTTTAAAACAAACTGTTTAAACCGCTCTCCAATAAGTGGCATGCCGTGTCTGTCGGCGGAATTTGCTGCAGCAACAGATAACCAACAGTCCAGTGTCAAAATGGCTGACGTGAAGCAAAAAGCGATGTGCATTCTGTGGTTTCACGAAAGCAAATCTGTTGTAACAGTTCAAAGACGTTTTCGCTTAGAGTATCGAAACCAGCATGCTCCAAGTAAGGACTCCATTAAGCGTTGGTATCAGCAATTTAAGGATAAAGGAAATGTGCAACATCAGAAAGGTGCTGGTAGACCATCAGTCTGCGACGACGTTGTTGATCAAGTGAGGGAGGCTTTCACTAGAAGCCAGACTAAATCAACTCGTCGTGCGAGTTTGTAACTAAGAATACCGCAATCAACAGTCATGAAAGTTATACATAAGTGCCTGAAATTGCATGCATACAAAGTGCAGTTACTGCATAACCTACAAACTAACAATAAACCTACACGTGTTTTGACTTTGCCGTACGTATTCTTGACGAAATTGACAGAGAACTCTTTTTTATCGAAAGTCATTTTCTCGGATGAAGCAACGTTTCATGTTTCTGGAAATGTGAACCGTCATAATTGCCATGTGTGGGGGTTAGAAACTCCTTGTGTAGTAAGAGAACACCAACGTGATAATCCAAAGGTTAACGTTTGGTGTGGATTGGCCGTGGATGAAATGGCAGGGCCATTTTTTTTCCATGAGCCCACAGTAACAAGTTGTGTGTATCTCGACATGTTACAGTGTTTCGCTATGCATCAGATGGAACATTGTCAGCCACAAGTTTACTTCCAGCAAGATGGGGCACCACCACATTGGGATACCACTGTTTGAGACTACCTACAGGAAACATTTCCCCAACGATGGATTGGTCGAGATGGACCAATTCCTTGGCCTACACGATCACCCGACATAACGCCCCTAGATTTTTTTTCTTTGGGGGTTTGTCAAAGACAGGGTTTACGCAACAAACGTTCGCTATATTGATGAACTAAAACGACGAATCACCTCGGTTATTGGAGGAATAACAGATGAGTTGCTCCACAACGCTTGGCGTGAAGTTGAATACAGGCTCGATATTTTACGTGCGACAAATGGAGCTCATGTAAAACTTATTGTACGTGGAACTGTTTGAAATATGCTTGTAAATAAAACATTAAACATGTGAGTACATTACTTTACTTTTGTTTTATGGAACTCTGAAATGCGCTCTATAATTTATGGCACCCTGTACTCTGAATTAAGAGGAAATCTATGCTCATCAGTCCAAATTAAGGATAAAATGTCAAAATTATCAAACACAGGCAAAGGAGACAGGCCAACAGATCTAGTGTGGGGTCATTTTAATCAGAGTGAAGAAAATGGCAAGTTAATACTGAAATGTAAATTATGTAACCAAATTGTTAGTGCAAAAGCTGATAGAATGAGAAAACACATCTCACAAACATGTCCAAAACTCAAGGATAAAGTAAATGAAGATGTCAGTGGCTTAAAATCAAACAATACCTCTAATGTAAGTGCTAATATGTCTAGTATTAAAGTACATAAGGGCAATCAGCCTTGTAATTCTGAAAATGCATCAGTCAATCAAGTAGAAGCAACTACATTCCAGCCTTTAATGAAAAGGTTCCAGCAGCCTTCTGTAAGAGACTTCGTTATGCGTACATCAGTAATTCAAAAACAAGATCTAGATATTAAGGTAGCACGCTTCTTCTATACTTGCAATGTACTATTTTCAACTGTTGAAAATAATTCTTTCATTGACTTAGTATCAACATTAAGACCCGGATATGAACCCCCATCTTAGATGCATTTGGCAGAAGATTTGCTTAACGAAGTTACAGAAGAACTTGAATCTACTGCAGAAAATTAAGTTTCTGGAAAGCAGGTAACACTCGTGCAAGATGGGTGGAGTAACATCCATAATGATCCAGTAATAGCAAATTCCATTTATCACAATGGTAAATCTGTGTTCATTTCTTTAATAGACAGTGATTACTGCTTTAACCTTGCCATCGAAACAAAGAATGCTTCAAAAACAAAGTATGGGTGTAGAGTGAAAAGTTTTGTCTCAGATAATGAACAAAAAATGATTACTATGCTCCAGAATCTTCAGGAAAGTGATGAGGTACCAATAACATATGGTTGTGCTGTTCAGTATTTGAATCTCTTGGGTAAAGGTATCAGCACTCGGTCCCTTTTAGCACATGTAGTTGAAAGCCCAAAAATATTTTCACAATCACCATGGTCCTGGAAGTCTATTAAAACAGTGTACAGGATCAGTTAAGCCGCAGATCCCAGGAGAGACCCGGTGGAATTTTCAGATGACTTGCCTTGAAACATTTTTTACCAATAGGCCATTTTCATACCAATCATAGATAGAAATGTAGATGAAATAGAAGAGAACATTAGAAATTTAATTAACGATCATGGTCTTTATAGAGAACTTAAAAATATGTACAATCAACTGAAATCTGTAGCTAATGCTCTGAATAGTTTACAAAGTGACCCTGCTACTATTGCAAATGCACGTGAAATATTTATAGATCACCTTCATAATCCAGAATTTAAACTACACATCAAGAAAGTGCAAGCTTGTTTTGATAGTGCAATGACACCAGTTCATTTCCTTGCTAATATGACAAATCCAACTAGCTATTTCAAGTGCTGGAAGAAATGGCATGCAACTATCTGCAAAATATAAACCCGCAATATGTGCACACACACAGTTCAAAATAAAGTTTCAGTCTGAAGATCCACCTTTCCCAAAGACACTTTTTTCACCTGATGTTGTCAACAATTTGAGAGCATCCGCATGGTGGAAGAACCTACAAAACAGTGGCATCGATAATGATTTCTTAGAACTGATGGTGCACCTGCAAGGATGCCCAGCATCATCAGCATCTTCAAAGAGAATTTTTTTTAATTTTTCCTTTATACATAACAAACCGAGAAAGACTTGATTTAGAAACAGTTTCAAAATTGATGTTTTGCTATAAAATGGCTTCATTCCAAAGCGGCAATTAAACATGCAGAGTTGGACTGCTAATTTATGATTTGATGATAAATGTTTGCAATTTATATTTCTGTGTGTTCTCACTAATGTATGTATTAGGTCTACCTACACAAAAGTTCTGTCTAATAATGTTAATGTTATCTCAAGTTTCAACACGCATGCACGTGTTTAAGACATATACATGACTGTCTCTCTTTATCATTGTATTTATACACATGTGCTCTTCTAAATTAACTGGAACACAAGTGTCTCATTTCATTATCAAGTGAGACATAATCATGTAAACATGGCTGCCTATGAAGTCATTTAAGACACTGTATTTTGTACAAATTCCAACAAGGCAGAAATGCTACAGAAGCGTGTCAAAATTTAGTGGAAGCTTTTGGTGAAGATGCAGTTTTGGATAAATCATGCAGGAAATGGTTCGAAAAATTTGAATCAGGTGATTTCGACCTTAATGATAAGCTAAGCTTTGTGTGGCCATCTTTGATTAATGACGATATTGTCAAGACCATGATAGCGCAAGATCCTTTTTCGACAACATAAGAGATTGCAGAAAAGCTTAACTCAGCCCAACAAACCATTTCAGACCATATTTGGAAACTAGGATTGGTCTATAAATATTCTAGATGGGTGCCTCATGAGTTAAGTGAGAAAAATGTGCATGATCGAGTCGCCATATGCACATCTCTGCCTGCTCGGAACAAAAACAAACCCTTCTTGGACCAGATGATAACTGGTGATGAAAAGTGGATTAACTAAGAAAACATTGTTAGGAAAAGAGCATATTGTGAGCCTGAACGACCCTCCCCCTCCACCATCAACCCGAGGTTGAGCCTGAATAAGAGAATGCTGTGTATATGGTGGGACATCTAAGGACCCATATAGTATAAGCTTTCAAAACCTAACAAGAAGCTCAATTCAGAGAGACACTGTCAGCAAATGGATGATTTAAACAAAGAAGTCAAAGAAAAGAGGCCGGCGATATTCAATAAGAAGCACATCATACTGCGCCATGATAATGCTAGACCACATGCTGCTTTGGTGACTCGTCAGAAACTTACAGAGCTAGGCTGGGAAATTCTGCCACATACACCATTTATACTCCACAGGCCTAGCACCCCCCGATTATCACTTGTTTCTCTCCTTCCAAAATTTTTTGAAGGGGAAAAAATTCAAAACTGAAGCAGGTGTCAGTCAAGCACTACTTGAATTCGTCGCCTGTAAGAAAAAGACATTTAAAAAAAATGGTATTTACAAATCACCATCACGCTGACAAGAGGTCATAAGTAACGTCGGAAATTATATTGTACAATAAATGTTATTGAAGGTATGAAAAATTCATTATTTTCTTTTGCTTCCCAAACAGACAGAACTTTCCGGTAAACCTAATATAAGTTCAATTTTTATGTTCCCTTGCTTTCTGTATGTGTTTATCTTATTATATTAATAAGAGAAATATTATGGTTTTTGAGTTCAGATGGTATATCTAATTTTATTTTGCACTGATAGGTAAATTTTTTGTGTTTTGGTATTCTAAGGTTTAGAAAGTGTGTGTAAACTTTGTCTTAACAGCAATTTTGTAATCGTTTAGTTTATAAACAATATTAAAGTCTAATTTTATATATATATATTTTTTTTTTCTGATCTGTTAAACAGAAGCAGTGATTTTTTGGAGTTCATGGCATCTAATTTTATTCTTTTGTAACGAGGAATACCAAACACAAAAATTTCCAAGGCCGAAAAGTGTAAATTGTCTAAATTGCGCAATTTTGTAACTGGCTTTAGTTTATAAACAATATCGCCCACTTATAATTTTGCTCAACAACCAATAGGAAAGTCTCAAACCGAAAAGAACAATTGGGGAATAAATAAAATGCATTATTATCATCAATAACAAAAATCTCAAACAAGTTGTAGTGGCTGCGTATATCCGTTCCACGATAAACAAAACTAGGTATTTCTAGATGATAAAACCGTATTTACCGATGGAAAACAACAACCGCATACACAATTCCATAATTGAACGAATTGTCACGGTAAAGTTATGTCGAACGTTACATTGAACCATCATTAAAAATCCCAAGACCAAGATGGAAATCCGATTGATAGAAAGGGACAATCTTTACATTTACGTGGAACTAACATTAAGAGCATGCATACCACGCTAATAAGTACTAAACACTACACTTAAATAGGGACGAAGCAGCGCGATTTGTAAAATATTCGTGGGTTTAAATGTGCTAAAATCCCCAAAGGAATTTTAATTCGTAATATTTGCATGACTAATAAGTTGACCCATGTGCCTTTTCTCCGAACGACCCGCCGTAATTTCTAAACGTTGGATATTGTGAACTTTGTGGTCCTGGGGAACAAATGAAAGTCCCATCTTTGGGTGTTCACTTATTTATCGATGACGATGATTATTTTACCGTACAGTAAACTTTCAAAACGTAAGAATGATGATGGACACGTATAAGCATAAGCAGGGAAAATCAGAAATCTGCAAAATAAAGGCCTCTGTGGAGTGATAATGGTGGAAGAGTTTGTCAACGCTGAATTTGATAAATTTTTGGAGATTAATGGGATCGTCTGAGCATCATGAGCTTCTACCCATATTGTCCTGGAAACAAAATGGTGACGCAGGAATGGAAAATAGAAGTTTGGTGGAAACTGCAGAGGTCTTTGTCCAATCAAAATTCACTGGCAGAAACTGATAAATACCGCAAATTATATGAGGAATTGCGCCCAACAAAACTCAATGGAAAACTCCTATATGAGTTATGGAACAATGTCATCCCAAATGTTAGCTATTTTAAAACTTTTGAATGCAAAGCATATTGTCTGAATAACCGGACTTTACCGCTAATAGATCATCGCTCCAAAACACTGTATTTATGGTTTATCTCGAGGCCATAAAGACTTTCCAAATCTATTTTCCTGATGAAAAACGCTTTTATTTTTCACGAAGCGTTAAATTCTTTGAAAGTGATAATGCTAGCAAAAATCATACCCCATATAAGCTCGATTTGTTAGACGAGTCTACGTTGCCAGTTATTGAAAAGCATGTCTCTTTCGAACAGGAAGTGCTTACGGAATGCATTTCTGGTGGTGAAAGTTTTGACCTTCAGAATGCCCCAACTGATAAAAACAGTACAGAGAGTTCTTTTTCCCATGCGTTTTCAGCAGACAGAAATGTACTGTTTCTTTGAAATAGGGACGTGATAAGGGAAGTTGGAAATGAAACTAAAGGTAATTCTTCCTTAATTGTTGAAATGCACAATGTTTATTCTTACAATGCAAAAGTATGAATCAAAGACATTATTAATTCGATTGATGCTTCTGAATGGTACAATGCTTTGGTAAGCGAAATCAAAAGTATAATTCGGAATGATAGATCTGATATTGTAAGTAGACCAGAGAATAAAAAGTGCATTGGAAGGTTTCTTCTCACAAATAAATATAATTCAAAAGGAGAACTCATGAGACATGAGAGGTGAGATTCATAGCAAGAGGTTATAATCAGAGGTATAACGTGGATTATAATGATACCTTTGTCCTGTTGACAGGTCTGGGTCGATTCGTGTAATGAGTGCCCTAGCAGCTAAACTAGGAGTTGAAATCCATCAATTTGATATAGCTACTGCTTATTTAAATGGAAATTGGGAGGAGGATATCTTTCTGGAGTATCCACATTATTTTAAGGAAATCTTTGAGAAAATAATTGAGACTGAAAAACCTGATAACGAAATATATTAGGTCTACCGCAAAGTTTTGTCCGTTTGGGAAGTGAAAGAAAGTAATGAATTTTACATACCTTTAATATTAATTATTGTATAATATAATTTCTGTCGTTACTTATAACCTCTTGCCAGCATGATGGCAATTTGTAAATACCATTTTTTAAAAATGCCTTTTCCTTAGAGGCAAAGAACTCAAGTAGTGCTTGGCTGACATCTGCTTCAGTTTTGAATTTTTTTCCTTTAAAAAAATTTTGCAAAAAGAGTAACAAGTGATAAGAGGTGGGTGCTAGGTCTGGGGAGTATGGTGAATGCGGCAGAATTTTCCAGCCTACCTCTGCGAGTTTCTGATGAGTTGCCAAAGCAGCATGTGGTCTAGCATTATCATGATGTAGTATGGATGTGCTTCCTATTGAATATCATTGGTCTCTTTCTTTGACTGCATTGCTTAAATCATCCATTTGCTGGGTCAGTGCATCTTTCCAAATTCAGCTTTTTATTGATTTCCTCAAAGTCGCATATATTATCCGGACGCCCTGCCCTTCCTACCCTCCCTCCTCCTATCATGCATATTCTACCGCCTTTCTTGCAACGCCACTGAAAAGTGTCATTCAAACAAGGCCTAGCCCACGATCTCATCACATACTCATATCCGGACAAAATTAATCATCCTTTCATAACCCACTCCAGCACATTTAATTTCTCTTTCAACTGTAATTCCACAAAAAAGACAAGGTCAATCGTTCAGACATAATAGAATTCACTGCAACGAACAAATCACAGCCAAGAGAACGGCGAACCACGTGAAAATGTCCTTACCACCTCAGAAGACAACGTGTGTGTTATGTAACAGAGCGTATGATGTCATAAGCTGATCTACAAGTATGTTTGATTCTTTTCAAGAGGAAAAAAGCACTAGGGGATGTGTTCTGTACTATTACCCATATTTTTAATCACCATTCCTCAATATTTAGTAGCGCTGTGGCCAGTGACAACAGTGAATTTTAACCTTTACCTTTCAATTATGGCAGATACCCAGCGTTTATTCTGGAAATGTTCTAAGAGACAAGCGATACTGTACATATGCTATGATAAGCTTGTATGCAGATCCAGTACACAAAACCAGCACTATGCAGAATTTTGGGACTAATTTTAAGAGTATAGCATGAGTATTGGCGATGTCGAACAAAGCTTGGAGACATGGGCATAGTTCATCACGGGACTTCTTTCTCCTACTTTTTTTGCAATGTTGTCAAAACCGATCGGCAATGGGCTAAATCAGCTTCCGTCATGTTAGAAATGTTGTTGTTCGTGTTTCTTAGTCAGTATTTACGTTTTACAAAATTCGTACTTGAAAACAAAAGGGGAGGAGAGGTGTGCCAGTACTCGACTGCTCTGTGGTTATTGTTTTTAAACAAAAACAATAAAAAAAAACCTCATGAATGTCTGAATATCAGTGTCATGTGTAAGTAACTGAAAGGGTACAGGATATCACTACACTATGCATCAAAGGAGAGTGACCTCGCCAGCTCTGTGGTTATTGTTTTTAATCAAAAAGAATAAAGAAAACCTCATTAATGTCTCGGTATTATGTCTAAGTAACCGAAAGGTATAATACAAATATTTAGTTCATTTGTAAACAATCATGGTGGCCGGAAATAAATCGAACATGTAAAATAACAAATCATGATGACTAATTGAATCACTAAAAACGCACAACTTCTTAATTAAAAATAAGACTAGAAATGAATTACAAAATTATTTTCGACATAATTTCGCTGCAATGAAAAAACGAAAGTTTTGAGAAACGTGAAAATGGCGTTAAAAACTCAAACGGGAAGCGCAAGTATGACGTTAGAGAAACAGTATGACGATGGCATAGGAGAGACACCTAAGAATGATGTCAACTACAATCTGATGCAATGATCTACTGCAATTTTCAAAAAATTTTAGGAGAGAGAAGCCATGTGACGAACCATGCAGTGTGGCCCCTGAAGGATAAGAACCAATTCTACCAAAAATGCAAAAGAATTTTATCAGTAGCCAGATGCTCTGATGTCATAGCATAAATGGCAATAACTAGTTTTGGAATGATCTTTACAGGAAAAAGTTTGGCAACTGGTGCAAACTGTGCACCTCCACCCAAAATGGTTCGAGGGAAGCGACGATGAACTGATAGGCATATGCGGTGTGCAGGTGTCTAAAAATGTCTCCAAACAATTTTAAGAATATAGCAAGAGTTTCAGCAACATCAGAAGGAACCCTGTGACAGTTTACTAAAATTGCCAAGGTGGTGCATTTAAACTGCATTACTTTTTTTTTATGGATTAGAGCTGTAAGTTAAGAAATAGGCGTAGCCACTGTCCACCATGACGAAATGTTGCTTTCCAGACGTTTTTGTGATTAAATACTTTTCCTGAATAAATGCTTGTCTAGTAAGGAGGGGGGGGACCCCATACTAAAAACATCAGTAAATCATGGCACTGTGATCTCTTGAATTCATAAAGCTTGCAATAGTACAAATAAAAACACATGTTATACATCCAGCATCAGACGATACAACATCACAAATCCCAGGATATTACGTCGATGAAACGAGAGCCGGAGAAACTTTAGGCTCCTAGAAAAGCACAGTCACCATTTTCCTGCCAGCGTATCACATGATCCCATTGCTGTGTTAATTTCCATTCCAATCCTGCCATTCATTGCTGCGTTAAAGTTGAGTGATTTCCAAGTGTGTTATTTTTAATAAAATGAGGTGAAATGGGTGAGTGTTCCGCTGGGAATTGTTCTAATCATTCGAGGAATAAACATAGAATGTTTGCAGTGTAACTTTGTTCTGATTATTTGCATTCTAATTTTAAATTAATTTAAAACTAAGCTAGGGTTGCAAATTGTATTTATTGGCGACATCTTAAAATTTGCGCCAATCTTTACATTTGTCGGTAAAATAACAGATATATCCCCTGTTTCATCGCCAAAACTTATGCTATATTCTTGAAACACAAGGAAAGTTTTGTGGAGTGTAAAAAATGTGCGGGGTAGTTGCATTGTACTGTCATAGCGTCCGTTCGTGCCGGTAGTTGTTTGCGAGTTATAGACATACGATGAGCGAACGTTTAAACTTTATTTTTATAATGGACTGGAATTGAAAGTATGTTTGGGACGGAGAGGGGTACAGGAGGTATGGGAGGAAGAGGTTAGAGGAGGAAAAGGTTAAAGGAGGTATGGGGAGAAGAGGTTAGAGGAGGATGGTATCGCAATATCGGTGATGGAAAGCTGTTTCACACTTCACAGAGTATATGTGGAGGCAGCGTCACAAAGACAAAGTGGAGGAAATGATTCCAAAAGCCATAAAAAATCAGACGGTTAAAGACAGAAGAACGTTTTTTTATGTGGGGAGGGGGGATAATACAGATTTCGTTACCCAAAACTCACTCTATTCCCTTGAAAAACGCTGCAAATTCCGCTAGACTGCCATATCACGTGAGAGTGTGACCTCACGTAGGTGTGTACGAAACACAAATAAGCTGTGAGTGAGCACGCCATATTTTTTTTTCAGAAGCAAGGGGATTTTCTGCGAATCAGTATTTTCCCTGTATCAATGAAAGCCTAGTGGAGCGTCCTCCCCACCCTACCGCCACCAAAAAAACATCAGTAAAGCAGAGAGTAGTACTCTACCGCCATAGAAAGCAATGGCAGCTAGTCACTGCGTGCCAATTGCCAGGTTCGGAGTTCTTGGAAACACGGCGCTAGATTCCGTTAATATTGCGCTAGATCTAGGGGGTAATGAACTGTATATTAGCGCCTTTTTTGTTAAAAAAAACATGAAAATAGTATAATAGGCAGTAAACTCAATATAACAGGTAGTTACTCCTTAAAAAACATGGCGGCCGGGAAGCAAACATGTGATGACGTAATCCGGAAGGAAGGTTGTCGCTGCTTGGCGTGACAAATCACACTGGGGATACACATGTAGTTTGGCCCATTTGTCGAATAATCTCGGATTGTTGATTATTTGTAAAATAGCGATCATTGCGCCAAAGCGGAAAACCTTTATCGCCAAGGTAAATGAAACCGGAAATATGCAGGAAAATGATGGCTGGTGCACAGACCTATAATTCTAGGGGCTCTAGGGGAAACTAATTTTGGAACAATTGGCGATGGATACGCATTCTGCAGTAGGACGTCTGGGCCCTTTATGGGCTATATTACACGTATATCCCCTGTGCGATTTGTCGTCAAGACGTGGCAACCCTGTCGCGGCAACCTCCTTTCCGGATTACGTCATCGTGCGCTCGCTTCCCGGCCGCCATACTTTTTTAAGGAGTAATTACCTTTTATACTGAGTTTACTACCTATTATAATCTTTTCAGATTTTTTTAACAAAAAAAAAAAACTTCTGTCTTTAAGCTTCTGAGCTTTTATGGCTTTTAGAATCATTTCCTCCACTTCCTCTTTGTGACACCGTCTCCACATATACTCTGCGTAGTATGAGTCAAACAGCTTTTCAGCGCTGACACTGCGATGCTCCACATACCCCCATACCTCCTCTCCCTTTTCACCTTCCCCATATCTTCTGCGAAGTATGAGTACAACTAGTCAACTCCGATTTATGAGTACTAGTCCAACAGCTTTTCATCGTCGACATTGCGATACTCCACATTCCCCATACCCCCTCTCCATCCCAAACATACTATCAACTACACTGTTACAAAAATAAAAACATTTAAACGATCGCTCATCCTATCGCTACACTTCACAAACTACCACCGGCAGGAACGAACGCCACGACACTACACTACAACTACCACGCACATTTTTAACGCTTCACAAAACTTTCCCTCTGTTTTAAGAGTATAGCATCAGTTTTGGAGACGAGTTGGCGACAAAACAGGGGATTCATCTGTAGTGTCGCCCCTTTATGACTTAAAAGGAAATCATTTTAATTTTAACTTAAAAGGAAATCGTTCTAATTTTGACGTGGCAACGTTATACATCTTATTTTTATATGTATGCATGCACAAAAGTCGTGCGACTTACCTGTAAACAAAGTTCAACATTTACGCATTCTGCACATTTGACCAAACCGCTTCTAACATCGGATAAACAATAACAACACTGGTATGGTGGAGAATCTAAAGATACTGCCAAACGTTTTGAACGTGGCATACTTCAAATTAAAGGACTCAAATGTGCACATCAACAAACCGGGACCACATGAACGACGCTTGTGACGTCATGTCCACAGACGGCAACGATATCTATCGATTAATAAATTTACATATACAACATTTATATTAAAAAAAAAAAAA
>QLNU02015360.1:208141711-208155332 GCA_006491805.2 Dysdera silvatica | reverse complement strand
GCTGGTTCGTATAAACCCAACATGCGAACAATATGGGGCAATCGAATTTTTCGAAAATTTTCCATACATTTACCTGCAATTTTTTACGATTTTCGAAAAAATTTAAAAGGCCTGTTTTGGGCCAAATAATGGTCCTATCGTCCTAGAAACCATATTTTTGGAACAATCGCAGTGAGTTGCTTCGTATAAGTCCAACATTTTAACAAAATGAGGGCATCGAAATTTTCGAAAATTTTCCATACCTTTACCTGCAATTTTTTGCGATTTCCGAAAAAAATTAAATGTCCCGTTTTGGGCCAAATAATGCTCCTATCGTTCTGAAATCGATATTTTCGAAACACTCGCACTGAGCTGGTTCGTATAAACCCAACTTTGGAACAAAATGAGGCATTCGAAATTTTCGAAAATTTTCCATACTTTCGCATGCAATTTTTTTCGATTTTCGAAAAAAATTAAAAGGCCCGTTTTGGGCCAAATAATGCTCCTATCGTTCTGAAATCGATATTTTTGGAACACTCGCACTGAGCTGGTTCGTATACACCCAACATTTTAACAAAATGAGGCAATCGAAATTTTCGAAAATTTTCCATACTTTCACATGCAATTTTTTTCGATTTTCGAAAAAAATTAAAAGGCCCGTTTTGGGCCAAATAATGCTCCTATCGTCCTAAAATCGATATTTTTGGAACATTCACAATAAGCTGGTTCGTATACACCCAACTTTGGAACAAAATGAGGCAAAATAAATTTTCGAAAATTTTCCATACTTTCATATGCAATTTTTTTCGATTTTCGAAAAAATTTAAAAGGCCCGTTTTGGGCCAAATAATGGTCCTATCGTTCTGAAATCGATATTTTTGGAACACTCACAATAAGCTGGTTCGTATACACCCAACTTTGGAACAAATTGAGGCAAAATAAATTTTCGAAAATTTTCCATACTTTTACATGCAATTTTTTTCGATTTTCGAAAAAATTTAAAAGGCCCGTTTTGGGCCAAATAATGGTCCTATCGTTCTGAAATCGATATTTTTGGATCACTCACATAGCGCTGGTTCATATACACCCAACATTGGAACCAATTGAGGCAATAAAAATTTTCGAAAATTTTTCATACTTTTGTATGCAATTTTTTTCGATTTTCGAAAAAATTTAAAAGGCCTGTTTTGGGCCAAATAATGGTCCTAACGTTCTGAAATCCATATTTTTAGAACACTCACAATAAGCTGGTTCGTATACACCCAACTTAGGAACAAAATGAGGCAGTCGAAATTTTCGAAAATTTTTCATACTTTTGTATGCAATTTTTTTCGATTTCCGAAAAAAATTAAAAGGCCTGTGCTAGAGGAGGATGGTATCGCAATATCGGTGATGGAAAGCTGTTTCACACTTCACAGAGTATATGTGGAGGCAGCGTCACAAAGACAAAGTGGAGGAAATGATTCCAAAAGCCATAAAAAATCAGACGGTTAAAGACAGAAGAACGTTTTTTTATGTGGGGAGGGGGGATAATACAGATTTCGTTACACAAAACTCCCTTTATTCCCTTGAAAACGCTGCAAATTCCACTAGATTGCCATATCATGTGAGAGTGTAACGTCACGTAGGTGTGTACGAAGCCCAAACAAGCTGTGAGTGAGCACGCCATATTTTTTTTTCAGAAGCAAGGGGATTTTCTGCGAATCAGTATTTTCCCTGTATCAATGAAAGCCTAGTGGAGCGTCCTCCCCACCCTACCGCCACCAAAAATAACCATCAGTAAAGCACGGAGTAGTACTCTCCTGCCGTAGAAAGCAATGGCAGCTAGTCACTGTGTGCCAATTGCCAGATTTTGAGTTCTTGGAAACACGGCGCTAGATTCCGTTAATATTGCGCTAGATCTAGGGGGTAATGAACTGTATATTAGCGCCTTTTTTGTTAAAAAAAACATGAAAATAGTATAATAGGCAGTAAACTCAATATAACAGGTAGTTACTCCTTAAAAAACATGGCGGCCGGGAAGCAAACATGTGATGACGTAATCCGGAAGGAAGGTTGTCGCTGCTTGGCGTGACAAATCACACTGGGGATACACATGTAGTTTGGCCCATTTGTCGAATAATCTCGGATTGTTGATTATTTGTAAAATAGCGATCATTGCTCCAAAGCGGAAAACCTTTATCGCCAAGGTAAATGAAACCGGAAATATGAAGGAAAATGGCGGCTGGTGCACAGACCTATAATTCTAGGGGCTCTAGGGGAAACTAATTTTGGAACAATTGGCGATGGATACGCATTCTGCAGTAGGACGTCTGGGCCCTTTATGGGCTATATTACACGTGTGTCCCCTGTGCGGTTTGTCGCCAATGAGTGGCAACTCTGCCGCGGCAACTTCCTTCCTGGATTACATCATCATGCATTTGCTTCCTGGCCGCCATGTTTTTTTAAGGAGTAATTACCTGTTATACTGTTTACTGCTTATTATACTCTTTTCAGATTTTTTTAACCAAAAAAACTGCTGTCTTTAAGCATTGATTTTTTATGGCTTTTGGAATCATTTCCTCCGCTTTCTCTTTGTGACACCACCTCCATATATGCCACATATACTCTGCGGAGTATAAGTCAAACAGGTTTTCAGCGCTGACACTGCGATGCTCCACATACCCCCATACCTCCTCTCCCTTTTCACCTTCCCCATATCTTCTGCGAAGTATGAGTACAACTAGTCAACTCCGATTTATGAGTACCAGTCCAACAACTTTTCATCGCCGACATTGCGATACTCCATATTCCCCATACCCCCTCTCCATCCCAAACATACTATCAACTACACTGTTACAAAAATAAAAACATTTAAACGATCGCTCATCCTATCGCTACACTTCACAAACTACCACCGGCAGGAACGAACGCCACGACACTACACTACAACTACCACGCGCATTTTTAACGCTTCACAAAACTTTCCCTCCATTTTAAGAGTATAGCATCAGTTTTGGAGACGAGTTGGCAACAAAACAGGGGATTCATCTGTAGTGTCGCCCCTTTATGACTTAAAAGGAAATCATTTTAATTTTAACTTAAAAGGAAATCGTTCTAATTTTGACGTGGCAACGTTATACATCTTATTTTTATATGTATGCATGCACAAAAGTCGTGCGACTTACCTGTAAACAAAGTTCAACATTTACGCATTCTGCACATTTGACCAAACCGCTTCTAACATCGGATAAACAATAACAACACTGGTATGGTGGAGAATCTAAAGATACTGCCAAACGTTTTGAACGTGGCATACTTCAAATTAAAGGACTCAAATGTGCACATCAACAAACCGGGACCACATGAACGACGCTTGTGACGTCATGTCCACAGACGGCAACGATATCTATCGATTAATAAATTTACATATACAACATTTATATTAAAAAAAAAAAAAATAAATAAAATACACTTCCTTACACCAAATAACTGACATTAAATAATTTCAACGACATTTTAACTCAGCCTCTTTGAATTCGTTGTAAAAAGGTTCGACTATGTAATGGCAAAGCTGGAGTCTCAAAATTTATGTCGTTTGTTTCTTAGTAGAATATCGATTTATTAAAAATATCGATAAGCGTCTAAAAAAAGCGGGACCTGAGGATTTGCAATAATGTCGATGGGATCTTCAAATTTTCTTAAATTCCTTCCATGGGCGGACTGGGCACCGGCCAGCCGGGCCTCAAAGCGGTGCGCCCTCATGGGCGATATGACTAGCGCCCTCCGATAATCCAAGATTTGTGCACTTTGAAAGGAGCCAGCCCGCTCCTCAATACATACATATAGAGTTGTAAAAAATTCGGGAATTTTGGACACATTGGAAACTTTGATGGGAAGAAACTAAGATAGCTAGAATAAAGGAGGTAGCCCTATCCGCACCTTCCTCCCTATTGGTCGATTGTGTCCAATCGAGTAATGTGAAGAAAGGTGACGACGTGACTACCTCCTTTATTCTAGTTATTTTGGTTTCTATGTTCAAAATTTCCAATGTGTCCAAAATTCCCGAGTTTTTTACAACTCTACATATATATACTTTTCGTTCACGAAAAGAAGTCCGATGGAGCAGCTAGAAATAACGGGGTTGCAGTCATAAACGGGCTTTCCCATTAAAGCAGAGGGGGACTCCAATTACAGAAATTGGTTTTGGCGCCGACAAACGTTCACTAAGACAAGTTCTGAATGGGGTTCCCCACTCTGCTATAATCAAGTAGTCCGTTTGCGACGTCACCTTCCGTTATTTCTAACTGTTCCATCGGACTTCTTTTCGTGAACGAACAGTACAGCCCGAATTATATGCAATTGGGTGGAAGTCCATTATACTCAAGTTCTAGACTATCACGGAAAATGGAATAATTAATAAATTATAACCAAAAAACAAATTAAATAAACAATTATCCAATCGCTTGCATGCGGTGCTAATCTAAAATTCACATTTTATAATTAATATATCCACAGAATTAAGATGGAACTATATCAGCAGTAAATCTGTAGCTCATACTATAAGCAACACCGAAAATTATTGCGCAGGGAGCGGTTTGGCAGAGGTCACTGTTGAATTGGCGAAATGTTGGCATACACATAAAATTACCATTTTCCTGTGGAGTTTAAAGAGGGAATAGCGACAAATTTGCCATTGGTAGCTTACGGGACGTCACACAAAAAAAAGGGAAATTACCAAATTACCGTTGAGAGTCCGATTTCAGCCAGTGACGGATTTAGGGGCGGGAGCGCTCTCCCCTTTTAATGAAAATTTAACATTGAAAAGATGCAAGGTAAAGGTCCAACGAGGTATCATTTTCAAAAATCAAGTCATTAATCGCCCCCCTTTAATGATCTCTAAGTCCGCCCCCGGTTTTAGCCCTGGTGGCGTGCGATCGTCTTTTCGCTTCGGTCGGGGCCGTCGTTAAATTTGATCATGCTTAATGACGGCCCCGATTCCGTTCAAGTCTCGAGGCCTTTATACTTGCTCATATGACAGTGTTGCCTGTTGTGGGGCTAGACTTTGTCAAAATGTATGGGTCATTGGGCAGGCCGCTGGATTGATGGATGTCGGTTTGTGCGCTCTGGTTTCGGGGCCGGCTTGTGCCCATTCTATGCCGCTACGCGATGTCCCGCACCCGTCCAACAGTGTCCGGTGGCTCCGGTAGACGTAAATTACGACACCAGTGCAAGCAGTGCGTCTCTATACGTTAGTACGAATAGACATTCTCCCCTTAACCCATTGGCGGTTAAGATCTTTAGATGTCTCTACCTGTCTGGGATCTTCGGTAGCCACCCTTCCCAATCGCCCCCTTGCCAACGCTACTACTACTATTACCTGTCCGTGATTACAGTGCTGCTTTTTAGGCAGCCACCCTTTCCATTAATTTAATGCCCAACCGTCATCATCATTACCAAATTACCGTTGACGAAAATACGTTTTTAATTTAATTAACTTTTTGAGCACACAAACGGATACAGATATTTTCTGCAATGTTTTAATTTAAAACAATTTCTATCTGTTTAGTATTCTTATAATTATAATTTAATATGCACAGAGATTAAATTCTATACAGTTAAATATATGTAGGCTATATATTTATTTAATTAATTTTAAGGTCAACAAATTTAATACATTTTTCTTTCAGAACGATGTATAAAACCCTAAAGTGTATTTCTGTACCATGATATTAAAAAATTTTGTTTATAACGACCAAATTTGCACGGAAACTTGAAGATGGTTATAACCGAATTCCACTGTATATTGAAAGGACTGTGAACTGTCTAGATTTTCAATTTGTTGCACCCACTTTTGACACTCCAAAAAAAATATAGAACGCGGTTTAAAGTTTGATATTTGTATTATATAAAATATGCAATATAAGTAGGACCCGGATCTTTATGACCTAAAAATTCCTAAAAAAAAATGCCTCTAAAAAGATAAAAAAAGCCATTAAAAGGATGGGGAAAATGACCTAAAAAGTAGAAAAAAATGCCATCAAGATAAAAAAATTCCCCAAACAATTTGTATTATATTTTTCCCAAGTTGTAAATTAAATAACTTTAACTTTAGGCAATTCATAGATTAGAATTTTTATTCCTTCACCGTTATACGTCAGAGGGTATCAAAAGAAAAGAAAAAAGGAAGTAAATATCTGTCATAAATGAATTTTAATGTTGTGTAATCTAATCGCTTGAAAGAACATAAAAATTGTATTGAATAATTGTGCATTTTTTAACACTGTCAAAAGTCTATTTTATTTTCCGAAAGCAAATTTTGATGCATTGAAAAGCTCTTCTCAACACTTACATATGTTATTACAATGACTCACAGAATGAAACTTACATATGTTGTTGGAGCATATTTGAAGAAAATATGTTCATTTTTACGCAAACTCGTCATCAATTATCGATGTTTCTGCCTCTCCAGTCAAGATACCAGAATTTTTTAAAGTCTGAAACTCGGAGGGTTTTTTTTTCTAAAACATAGTTTAATTTTGCAACAATGGGGTGTCCAGTCTTCCCCTTGGCCTATTTTACTACTTCGCTTTCTTTGTCGATGTAACAATTGGGTCAACGATAGCCATTCTGTGCTTCTGAACCCTTAATAATATAAGGTAAAATGCTGAAGTTTGATCTTATGTATGCCAAATTTCCTTCTATTTTTTCCTGAGAGAACAGACATCGCGCAATTTGAAGAGATGCTACGTACTCTGTCTGAAAATCATTTACTGTCGCCTTTACAGCATCAAAATTTTCGCTGTAACAAATATGCAACCATTGAGCATACGACCATGTTCCCTAATGCATTGTCAAAGGATTTGGCAGCAAAGTTAAACTACGAGCTTGCGCTTTAAAGGCTTTTGTAAGATAAAGATGTTGCAAGAAAAAATTTTTAACAATAGAAACAAGTCTATCTTTATCGACGTCCAGATAATTTGCCTGAATTTCCTCAGCAACCCTAATGTAAGGTGTGATCAAGGCAAGTGACATGCACTAGCTTTGGATTAAAACATTTAATTGTTTTCCCAGTATTTACTATGTTTGGCGTAGCATCCGTTAAAAAAGAGCAAAACGTTGTTACATTTCACTCCGTTTGGCCACAAAAAAAGTAAAAGATTTCTCAAATAGCTGACAGAGGGGGATACCTAGCGTAGTCCCCAAAATCCCCCGAGTAGCATGGGTTATTTGATGAGGCGGGAATGATCCAAGGCTACCATATGCCTCCTAACTCATACATTTGGCCTTTATTTTGAAATTTGGAAGAATATCTTTGAGTTGTTTTATTTACGTTTTCCAAGCGTCCACATTTGTTTAATAATCAAGGCCACATTCAGAGGACATGGAAATCGTGGAGGGGATTGTGAAAAGGCACGCAAAATTTTATTCGTGATCAATACGGGTATTATCTTCAATGGAATAAAGAGGGGACACTACATTTGAAATGTAGAATTGGAAAGTGTTTTGTCCGAGGTGTTTTTAAGATACTTTTAAACTAATGAAACGTTACGCATATGTGGATGACATTAAACAGTGTAACAAACTGAAACTTCGGTAGGCTTTGTTGAAAGAAACAGCAACAACATCGAAGCCACTGAAGTCATTATATAATAGTGTTGCAGAAAAGTAAATTTAATTTTAGGTTTAAGTGTATATCGGTCGATTTATTTTACTGATTATTGCGTTCAATTTATGCATTAAATTTACTCCTAATTAAAATTCCGTTGTTTAAACTGTAGATTTAATATAGTAAGATACAAATAAGGCATAAATTAATTCAGGCGAACGAACTTTTCATCATCATTTTCATCTTCATCACAACTGTGACATCAGACAATCTTTGGCGATGTTGGCGAGAACCTTGGGTCGTTTTAGTTAGGCAACCCCAACTAAAGTCCGCATGCTATTCGGAGGATTTTGGGGTCTACGCCTGGTTCCCACAGAGGGTTGAATAATTAACTTTTTCAAGTACCTCCAAATTCAATAAAAATACCTAATATAAGGTAATAGTTGGGAAGTGTGATCGAAGGGTTGAAATAAAAGTTAGCATGCGGTTGAAATTGTTTGGGAATGGCGCTAAAGGCAAAGTTAAAAAGGCTGGGATTGATATGCGTAGATTGACAATGAAAGATATTTAAGCTTTTTTTTCCTTCTAAAAATCATAGTTTTGGATATTGCAACTTGTAATTCTTACGAAAATTTAATTTTTATGGAAAAGGCAAAAAAATGACCCTAAAACAAGGAAAAATCGACTAAAATGCCCTAAAAACAGACAGGCAAAAATTGCAAAAAAATGCAAATGTCATCAACATCCGGGCCCTAGTAATAAGTAACGTACAGTGAAAATCGGTTATAACGACCTTCAAGGGACTGTGCAAATTCGGTCGTTATAAACGATATCTTTTTAAAATCACAGTAGCCTATAGTATAATACACTCTAGAGTTTTATAAATTATTTTGATAGTAAAAAGTATTAAACTATTTGGTTTCAAAATTAAATAAAAATGGATTTAATTATAATGAATTTAATTTCCGTTTATATTAAATTATATTTATAGCCACACTAACTACATAACACTTTTTTTTTTTAAATTGAAAAAATTGTAGAAAATACTAAAGTATATAACGTAGAAAACAAATCTAATGAATAATATTTATTATATTATACTAATGACTTCCGAACAGTGCCGGTTTAAGAGTTTTATGGGCTCTACGCTGAAAAAATAAAATAGGCCTCTAAAGAATATGACCCTCGTGATATTCAATTAATAAATCACTTTTTAAGTTCACTATCTTTAATATTCAGGTTTAGCAGTAATAAAAATTTCTCAGACATTTGTAAATAAACAAGATTAAAATAACGCTTAAATTTTGATAACTAACCCACATTGTTCCGATTTATGACTGTCAAGTCACGTCGTTATATCCGATACGAATTTCCCTACTTAGAATCTACGTAGACTACAAAATCGCCGTCGTTATATACGATATATTTAGTATGGAGTAGAATAGCAAACCAAACTACTTGTAAAAATTCCGTCGTTATATGCGATTGGTCGTTATAATCGGCGTCGTTACAAAAAATTTTAGCTGTAATTAATTTAAATGAAATAAAAAATGCCATCACTTAAGCACTAACGTTCAATATATATATAAGTGGTAAAAAAATGACGAATCGATACGTGAAATATACAGTAAGTTTTTATAACAACGTTAATAAATCAACGCGTTTCGGGCGAACAAATCGGTAGGTCGCCTTTCTTCGGGATTACATGAAACTAAAGTGTTACACGCGCGTGAAAAGCGCCAGATAAAACTCAGGTCAGCTGTCCAAGTGCATAGATGATTAGGACATCGCATTTTGCGCTTCTCATGCACTGGTTGTCACTATTTGTGCATGCTGGACGGTTTTAGAACTGGCGCTGTGAGTGGTTTGCGACCCTAGGTTCTATGACAAATATTGTTCGTCTAGGTGTACCCTATCTTTCCTAGATGTTTGCAACCCTGGTGTTGGGACACCCTGTATATATATATATATCGGTGCTCCAGAGGTAACAGAAAGGTAGAAAATTAATAATTCGAAGACACTAGCACGATGCGGTTTTCACAGAAAGACATGGGATGTTTTTAATAACGAAAAATTTTACTGCCAGAATATTTATATTTTCCACCGCCAGGTGACTCTGTGGCGGTCCCGGAGCTGTTGCCTATCGCTATTTAATGACAGCTGCCGGCCACCGCTCTTCAAACAGTGCGAGACTGCGAATCAATCTAACTTTGCCGTGAGGTACGTAAATCTCGGATATAAAGAATAAAGTTAAACTCTCAACATTTATTACCGAAGTTAAACGTTCTGCTAAGGGGAGGCATGTTATCGTTAAGAGATAAAGCACTTTAAGTTAGATGTATTATCAGAACTCCGATTGTGCAAGTGCGGTTTTGGGCACCTATCGTTTGATGAGGTATATTAGAAGTGGAAAGGGGTCGCTGTCTTGTTTTTCACTGATAGTCATGGTAAAAAAGTTTGAGGACACTGGGATTGGAAGCACGTACAAGAAGCTGGAGACAAAAAAAAAAGCTATTGCAGTTGTGCACGAGGTCGAACACGAAGCTGACACATAATCGGCAGTTTCCGCACATGGGGAATGCACTGCGCGTAAAATTTCAAGACGAACTAGCATTTCGTACGGAACTGTGTGGCGATCATTCAGGATCATCTGCAAGAGGTATCCTTACAAAATCCAACACGTACAGGAAGTGAAACCAACAGATTTCGGGAGAAGTCATGAATTTGCAAATTGGGCTTTTCAACAGATGGAAAATGATGCGGACTGGCTGTCAAACGTCCATTGTACTGACGAGGGGCACTCTTTACTTAATGGAAGTGAACAGAACTAGCGCACCTGGGCGGGAGAGAATCCACACACGATTATGGAAACCCCTTTACAATTAGCCAAAGGTAGTAGCGTGGTGCGGGTTCACTGCGTCATTCATTATAGGGCCTCTTTTTTTTTGAGGAAGTACACAACGGTACTTTTCGACTGTTTCTGTCACAGACGAGTGGTATGCAGCAGTTTTAAGAGACAGCATTATTCCCTCCTTGCAAGAAAGGCAAGCGCTCCATAGTGTCACATTCATGCAGGATGGAGCGCCACTACACATCATAGGTCCTGTACAGCACCCACGGCAATCGATATTTTGGCGATGACCGTGTCCCTAGTCGTTGTTTCCCCCATGAATATCCGCTGAGGTCTCCAAACCTTACACCTTATTACTTTTGGTTATGGGGATACTTGAAGTCGCAGGTGTACAGAGATCGGCCAAGGTCATTGGTCATGTTGAAAGAAGCTATTTGCCATCATGCAACAGGCATTACAGCCAGGGTGCGAATCAAACTTTTTTACGAGGGGGTATAAAAAAAATTCAACTATTTCCACTAGGCTAGTCGCTAGTTGGTAAAGGCGTTAGCTTGGCAACTTACTGCTTACATTGGGCGGGAATTTAAACCCTCATGTAAGCCATGGTTGTGTTCGTATGCGTATCGTGATTCGGCGGTCCCGTCTCAGATAGCCCAAGGTATAGCTTTAGGACGTAAGACTTCAAAACACACAAACAGGCCATGCGTATAGCAAAGATATAGGTTTACCAACTACGCTATTAGGAAGAGTTGCTTGATTTTTTTTTAGTTTAAATGCATAAAATGATGGTCGCTCACATTCTACCATGTAAATTTTGTACAAAAATTATACAAAAGAAAAAATTAATTTGACACATTGGAATAATTTTCTATAATAATTAATATCCGTGAATTAACAACTTAAAACATAAAAAAAAAAATGTTAACTCTCTATATAAGTAGATAATTTGGAAATATAATCTGAATAATTATTTTTTTTACCTAATTGCTCTTCTAACGTGTAAATTTCGTTTTATCACAGAGTGTGAAATAACAAATAGGAACTAATAACTTTTCATTCCTATTATAAACATATCGTATTTCTAACTTTCAGATATGTGCATCAATAAAATTATACAAGATGCTATGATATACCCAATAAAATAAAAAAATTAGATCATTTATGCACTAATATTTTGTAAAATAATAGCTGAAATACAAACTTTCAATTTTAATGTATCAATTTGTTTAAAATTTATCAATTTTATCACCCCCAGTGTCATAGGAAAGGAGGCACAAAATGCCCATAACGGATATCAAAACATATTTTCCCTAATACTGCATCGCATGATCTTCTTTAAAGCTACTTAATCCCCCCTTAATTTTTGAAATGCTACACCACTGCTCCGTTCTCCCCGTTCAAAAATAAAATCACAATTAAAACGTTACATTTAAATGCTCATCAACCGCCACTATCTCCGCGAAACCACTATAGTAATGGGAAATAACCAGAAAATCTATTCGTTGATACATTGGCCATTATAATGAAATACAACCAATGAAAAAACAATTATACACGAAAAGGATGCGAATAGGTTGAATATGGAGTTATGGCCGGATTTCAAATTTTGAGGTAGATATACCGCCAAATAAGTTTAAAAAAAAATAGCCGGGTGATTGTAAATGATAAACATTTCTCCCTTTTTCACGCGTAAGAAAACGTTATTTCTAAAATAAATGCGTAATTTTTATGAGTCAATAAAATATATCCTATCGTACCTACAGTAAGGGAAAACTTGTGCACATGGGAGACAGTGAACGTATTACATAAAGACTTTTTTTTTCCCCCACAGAGTTTATAAACTCTTAAGGATGGGTCTTTAGTTAAGACACAGTACATCTAGCAGTATTGATTTAAAGAAATCCAGAAAAATAAAAACGTGGAATCCAAGTGTAGGTTTTGAAATTCTGGATTTGGGGATCAGGACAGGGGGAAGGCAAAGTCCCAGCGCGAATTTTTTTAATGGCGCTTTTGCAGGATACGCAGCATGCGTGCGGAGGGGTGTACTTCTCTACGAACCTCTCCAGAAGTAGTTTCTTTTCTCTTCTGACGTTACATCATACAGCTTCCGACTTCATATCGTCTAACTAATACAGCCGACACTAAATAGGCGATTTTTTTCTTTTTTTTACTATTGTAAGGTTTAAGGATTCAAGGGATTGCGTGCCAGGATTATCTGCATGGTTTTAGTATAGGGAGTGCCTCCCTCCCACACACACAAGGTATGTACTCATTCACGAAAATTTCTGGATCACAAAAAGATCCGTAAAACAACATTCCATCACAGTGGACAACCGTTGGAGTCCATTTTGGCGATGTTGAAAAAATTTGGAGACCGAAGCGTATTATGTATTAACCCCTTTTAAATTATCGTTAAATACATCGAAAAAAAAGAAACTAAAGAAATAACCTCTGAGATTTTCTATTCGGTACTGAGATCCATTGCTTAAAAAAATGCATTTGTAAACATGTGAATATCACCGATTATTAACTACCCAATTTCCGATTCAGCGTCAGTTCAAGATGAAATAAAAAAGGACCAAATGGTAAATGAAACCCTACTAATATGGACTTTTACATAAAAAATGGACACGTTGGGAGCCCTGCAACAAGGGTGGATCTAGAAATCTTTCAAAGGGGCAGATTTTCTTCCTATTCCTACATTTAGCTGTGTCAGATATTTTTAATTTCATTTTCCATAATATAATCCCGGTTCAAGGGGGTTGGGGGCAATCGCCCCTTCCCTCTCTATCCGCCACTACCCTACAATAGTTGGCTGCAATTAAATCAAACCAGGATTAAATAATTTTAAAAGTTTCAACTTAATACAAAAATATGCATGCCCTTTGTTCAATTGAAGTTCAGCAAAAGCAAAACCAGTTAGGTACGTCAATCTCCAGTAGTGTAGAAATTAAAAAATTATGGGGGGGACTCAAGTTTCTTTAAAGGTGATTAGGTTACGAAATGTGAGAAAATAATGTATTTTAATAACCAATGGGGGACTTGAGCCCCCTTCCCCGTTTCCTCCGCCACTGTCAATGTTCAAACCGCTGATAAGTTTGAATAAATAGGATTTTCCACAGATAGCAACATCAATAATCTTTAGAAACTCCATGCGAACCGAATGACTTGACTTTCTAAAGATTTCAGGAAATAACTATTAT
>QLNU02015360.1:208112754-208141611 GCA_006491805.2 Dysdera silvatica | reverse complement strand
CGACCGCTGAAGACCGTTTTGGCGATGTCGAAAAAATTTGGCGACCGAAGCGTATTATGCATTAACACCTTTTAAATTATCATTAAATACATCTAAAAAAAAATAAATAAAGAAATAGCCTTTTAGATTTTCTATTGACACTGAGATTCATTGCTTAAAGAAATGCATTTGTAAACATGCTAATATCATCGATTATTAACTGCCCAATTTCCGATTTAGCGTCAGGTCAACATGAAAGAAAAAGGACCAAATGGTAAAAAAAAAAAACCTGCTGGTATGGACTTTTACGTAAAAAATGGACACGTTGGGAGCCCTGCAACAAAGATAGATCTAGAAATCTTTCAAAGGAGCAGATTCCCGGGAGGGGGGTCCCCCTGTATTTTTTTCCTCAGGAAAACAAACTTGAAATTTGAATTATTAAGACTTGACTTACCTAAGACAACCCCCGAAAAAAGAGTAAATAAAAAACCAGCTGCGAAACTGCATGGATCTGTATGTACATTTACGATTTCTGACTTCACATACAAAACCATGAAAATCAATATTTATACTATACTACTATTTATTACATACGATACTACTATTTAATACATACGATTTGGCTGAAAATAAATTTATAATACTTCACCAACATAAATGTCGAAATACAACGAAACTTTAAAACGAATAAATGTAAAAAAGAAAAACTTTTCGCGCTTTTATATTTGCGAAATTATTGGTAATTTCTTTCAAGACCATTTTACTGGCATGTTTAGGCTCAGTAGCCAATATTGCACATTCTACTTTGACCAATAGTATTTCTTTTGTAAACTTTTATTATTCGTAATTTACTAAATGATCTTTCGGCAGAGGCGGCTGACACGAGTAGGGTGAAAAATAACATAAAGTAAAAATTTCCAAAAAGTCACTTTTTAGAACACTATATTTTGTAATTAGCAAACAAAAAAATTATCTAATAGACATGTCTGCCGATAAATCCTGTTTGACAAGCGTGATTAAATTACAGTATTGAATGGAAATAGGCAGTTGCGGAGAGAATACAGATACTTTTTTTTTTAGATTTTCCTCACACTTGTGAAATCTCAGCATTTGACATATATTATTTTTTCGGTTCTAATATTGCAAATTTTTTTTCACTAATTTCATGCTTTCAAAACGACTTTTAATTTGCATTATAATTTTGCCTAAAACATAGTAAAAAACACTGATTTTAAAAAATTGATCGCTATTATCAAACAAAAAATCTGAAGCTAACTCGTCATATTGTTTTTAATTATACGTTATCGTTTATTTTCAAATTTAGGATCTATCCTGAACTTGTAGTGGGATTGGTGTTCTAGTACATTCTTAATTCTTTGAACCATGTCCTTTAGCTTCGTTGATTGACGTGCGAGTTCAATATTTTCAATTACCAGCTACAGGTGTGGGGGCCATCGAGCGCCCGTCCACTTTTCTTCTATCCCAATGTTTTGAAGGTGAGCTCGGTAAAGAGGCCATTGTAAATAGGTAGTCTAGGGTGATTAGGCGCAACTGGAAGGTGCCTCTAATTCATTTGTAAACCGGACAGCTAGTAGTGTTATTGTAAGCGACCTTTTCTGTTAACAATAGTCCAAACCATGTTTCCTTCTTTCCATACACACTGACGTCTTTTCTTTTCTAAAATTCTTCAGCAGCCCAAATATTTCTGGCACATCTGTTGTTAGGGTGTGTTCTGCTTTTCTTTGTACTCAGTTTGTGGTTAGCAGCATAGGAGGTAGGTGGGAGGAGGAACAGGAATGTATTAGCAATTAGTGATTCACTCAAGGAATCCAATACCCCTATTCAAATTACAATTTTACGTTCAATACTAATAACATGAAGTTAAAATAAATGGTAGAATATTAAATTGGAGAACATTAAATCACATTAATTATTTCCAGGAGTTAAACACGATATCAACAAATATAACTGGTTTCTCACATCAACGATGAACCTGTAAGGTTGTTATTTGAAAAATAATTAAAAATTAAGTTATAATTAAATAGTAGTACATTGTTGAACAAATTTAAATACAATTGATGTCCTGTTACATGGTTAGCATGCCAATAGCCTGAACTACATGTATATCTGAAATGAAGAAAGTCCTTAATATTTAATATATTCATGTTTTGTAATTGATGTATTCTGCTGCATTAAAGTCCTAATATAGAAGTCCTCTGAATATGATGATTTTTTAATTAGGCTGTCTAATAAGAGTCCATATGCTTCTATATTAGTTAATATGGTAGATGGATGAGTGGCATCAAGGTAGCTACCTTTTGCACCACTGGTATGTGCTGTGCATTATCATGCACTGGGAAATATGGCACTGACAATACACTTGCTATTTTTAGATGATAGAATACACTTTATACAATGTTTTTATAGGTTATAAAATACACTTCACTATTTTCACAAGATAAACTGCTTTGATTTAAACATATAAGCAGTTCCTTCCTTCCATCGTCTGCTACAGGCTTTGACAATCAGGGCTAGCAGCAGCCCTGAGTTTAAAAAATAGTAAAAAAGTGACCATTATTCAACCCTAGACAGATTAGGTGGGAAAATAAAACTTGCCAGGATAGGTGAGGTACAAAG
Source organism: Dysdera silvatica (assembly GCA_006491805.2). NCBI lineage: Eukaryota > Metazoa > Arthropoda > Arachnida > Araneae > Dysderidae > Dysdera > Dysdera silvatica. The sequence goes on along the minus strand of QLNU02015360.1, from coordinate 208,138,995 downwards.
AAGCTTTAATCTTTAATTAGCTGAACAACATTCAAACTGAACATTATTTAGGCAAATATTCATTAAACATGGGGAAATGTGTTTTTCTTCAGTGTTATACTTTTTTCTCTCATCACTGGCCACTCACAGTTCACATTTTAGTCATCATGATTACATTGGGAGAATAGCATTGCTCGGTAGTCTGGACAATATTGGCTTGAGGCAACTACAAGGCAGTTTTCTTACCCTTCGCTCTCAGACAGAACAAGCATCTCCTTTTGCTTCCCTCCCAGGTTGAAGTGGCTATTGCTTGGACCAGCCATTGGGAGAAACATCCATCAGATTAATTCAATTGTTCGATACCGGTATATGTGGGGTACACGGAACCCCAAACATATGTAATCTACGGAAGCTACCTATCTGTACAACCTGCCTCAGCAAGATCTCTGTCAAAAACGAATTTACACGGAGGAGCTAGTGCCTATTATCAAACATGTGCATGCGCCAATGGTTTATTTACACAGTGAGGGCACTGTGTACCTCATCTATACTGTCTAGGGTTAAAAAAAATGACCAAGTTGTGATTACACAAATTATACAAGTACAAAGTAAAATGGTTACAGAAAGTCCACTTTCCTAAAATTATATACAGCTAAACAATTTCAATTTTTAAAAACTAACTTACAATTCTGATTTAACATTGATACAGCAACATTCACATGGGACGCTAGTACAGAACATGTCCCCCAGTGCTTTTTAGTGCGAAGTGTTTCCAAAATGCATGGCAACAGTGACACTGACTTGCCACCATGTTGTTTACGTCATGTTAACAACATGGATGTCTCGATTCAGCACAGTTAAAAAAAAAGGAGGTACTAGCCTTTATTACTTCTCTTTGTCGGATGTGTATAGTTTTTGAAGCGGGAAACAAATTTTCTGGTCTATTTTTATGCTGGCATTGCCATATAAACTTTGCAACTTTCCCTTCCCCTTTCCTCTGCCTCCTCTTCCTTCCAACTTCTCTGTCTCCCCTTCCCTCCCTCCCTCCCTCCCTCCCTTCTCTGCCTCTCCATCTCTTCCTTTTCTCCTCCCCTGTGATGCACATTCTGATAACCGCACTGAAAGCGTCATTCAAATGAGGCCTAGCCCATGATTTCATCTCACACTCATATCCAGACGAAGCACTTAATCCTTCTTTCATAACCTACTCCGGCACATTTCTCTTTCAATCGCAATTCCACAAAAAAAAACCAATATCAATTGTTCACACATATACAATTCACTGCAATGAACAACACACAGCCAAGAGAACAGCGAATCATGTGAAAATGCCTGTTAAGTATGACGTCACAAGCCAATCTAAAAATATTTGGATCTTTTTAAGAGGAAAAAAGCACTGGGAGATATGTTCTGTACTGTCACCACATATGGATTAGAAATTTCCTGCTTAAACTGGCTGTATACATGTATTGCATAAAAGTTAATAAACTTAGCCTATATGATAATCTAATAAGACAGCACAACAATGCAGCAGCTCATTATTTCAATCTATGCAATTTCAAAAGTTTCATTTTTTCCATGTTATTCTTAGTTTTGTTCAGTCGTTTGATAAAAAAAAAAAGTAAGCTTACATAATAAATAAAATTTGATTATTCTCAATGTGATAATCTTATGTTCAGGACAGCCAGCATAGGTGACCTTTTTATGCAGAAGAACAGATAAAATATCCACAATGCTATCTCTGTGTAACATTTCTGTAGCAAAATAATGACTCAAAACGTTTTCTAATTGACTAATTAATTCAATCTGTTTACCTGAAGGATAAACTAATCCACCTCTGTCAAAATGATGAATTAATGTGCTAGAATGGTTTTCTTTATCTTCTTGTGTAGTTAGTATACAGAAATTGTAACAGTTCTGACACCCGTTTGGAATGCATTTTCTAGCTACGTAGCCAGAAATATATATCAACAATTGATCTTGTAGTTTGTATTAAAAGTGAACTACATGCTGCAAATGAAGTGTCCTTTGAAGACAAATTTGTTTTTTCTTCCTTAAGAAGATCCAAGTCTAATAAGCAGTCTACCTTTAATAGTTTTCTTGACTGCTCAGAATCATCAATGGATAAAAGAGACTTTATGGTTTCGAACTCACAATTACCACTTTTACTCGATCTTGCCAAGTTATAAAAACTGAGGCATTGTATGATAATTAAAAACTCTGATGGAATAGGGTGATCATTACATTCAAACAATTCCAAAGATATTTTCGATACTGTCCTGGCTTAATCATGATGTCATTAAATATTTATAACTTTCAGCTTAAGCTAAATACTCCAATAGATCAAGAGTGCTCTTAATTATAACCCATAACCCGAGAACAGTGTGGGAACTCAAGAAGCTTGTTTTTTTTTGGGCCAGTATGTGTTTCCCATACATTTAGATATTTCAAAAAATTTCAGGAGAATTTCATATTGATCTGTATTGAAACGCAAACTTGTCCTTGGAATTCTTGATGTCGTAACTTGTTTTAAATCATTTATCAAACTGATAAAATCATAAGTGGCTTGAGTTTTGCCATATGATTTTTGAACATCAGCTTTGAAAAGATATAATCCTTTTAAAACATCTTAACTGAATAGATGGAAGGCATAGCTTACTCTCATCTTCTCAAAATCGCTAGGGTGAATATGTGCTTTTGTAATTTTTGGCATTATTTAAGGTAGCCAGATTCGAATCCACTTCCATGCAGCTTCAACACGCTTCGTGTCTTGCTTGACCTTCTGTAACAAAATCCCCAACAAGACGAAATTATTTCACACACATTTTATCAAATGGGGAAAGTCAGAGATAAAAAATAAATACCTGGAACAATCCATGGGATGGCTAACTTTATTATTGATATGATTTTTGCTTGCTGATATACCAAATATGTTCCATATACTTCAATTCCATGAAGCAGCATCACAGGTAACGAAATCCACAAATAATCCCGTATATTCAAAAAGAAATGTGGCTTCAATAATCAATTTTGTGAAGAGATCGCCGCTTACGTTGTTGCTCGTGCCAAACATACACAATATTGTCACCAATCACCTGTTAATGGCTCAAACAGGAACACTAATCCATGATTACATGGTGGTGTTTTCAGATTATCTGGGATATATCTTCCAATATCCACAAAGTCTTCAATACTACCACATGACTTTGCTTGCAATTTTTCAGTCAGTTTCATTTTATCCATGGTAAGTCAACCACGTTTCTTAAACAAATCTATAGTTTTTGCTTTTTGTGCAATTAGATCAAAAGTATTTGCATTAAATCCAAAACCGGAGTTATAATTAGAAACATACTTTCAAATAGTACTAGAATTCAGCAAATTAATGACTTGATGTTGGCATATGTGTTTATATAATTTCGAACTTTCCATGTGCCTCAAGATACACTCCAATGCTTATTCTTTTGAATAATGCATGCCATTTGCAGTTTTTCTAATAGTTGCTTGAAAGCAATGCTGAACCACTTACTGTTCTTTTATGGGTAATCCTGCTATTTTTTCATCAACATAATTTTTAGGCAGGATTTTGTTTTTAGTTTGAATCTCCTTCAACTGATGTGTAAGGTATATAACCCGTTCTTTTAGCTTTTTAATTACATGCATTTTGTATGTAAGCTTGTTGGTACCCAACAATCAAGGTGCTAATCGGCTTTTACGAAATTTTTTATGCTGTATTAATTTTCGAAGATATTTACAATGCACACATATATCTTTAGTGTCCTTGTATAAATGCTTGTTTTAGAAACTGGTCAATACCAACAAAGTGAGATAAACATCCAGCTCCTTTGCAAATTAACATTTTATCTACTTCTAATGAAGTATTTTCTAACATTTCTTTAGACAAAATACTTGGAAATGTATCAAATTTCTGACCCTGCAAATAAACTTCACATTTTATCTGACACTCATTTTCATGCACTGCGACTGTCTTTTTCGATGAAAGTAAAGGTACAGCTTCAAACTGGATAGAGTATGGAAAATTAGACGATTCTTATTGTTTACAGGCACTTGCAACCCCAAACTTCTGACAGAAGCTAATGTTTTGTAGAATATGCAACGAAATTGTTACTGGAGGCAAGTCAGGTTCTGATATTTTAGAACTTAATCCTTCATCACTGGAATTCCACGAAACTTCCTTTAAAAAAAAAAAAAAAAAAAAAAAAAGAAGAAGAAGAGTAGCAGAAAAATACTTTGGAAAAATTGTTGGTATAGCATCAGGCAACAAAACTGATAACTTCTGGGTATAGTAACGTTTCATCATTCACTCTACGTACAAAATTTCGAATTATAAAACTGATCTTGGAAATGAAGTTCACACACAGCACATTTGTCATGGAGCAATTTATCAGCACGTGGCATCAATTTTTGCCACTTACTGACAAACTCATTTTTTGGAACACTAAACAGTGATAACTTACTATTCTTATATTGTGTGTTGCATCCAGGAACGAAGCAATGAGTATTTCGTTGTTTGGGAATAGTAGGAACTTTTGCAAAAAGATCTATATATTGAAAAAAGACCAAGAAAAAGACAAAACAATATTCATTCTGCTTTTGCTTAAAATAAAGATTAACACACATTTTTACAGCTTTCAAATTTAGATAATTTTAATCATAGTTGAATATAGCTATGTTTATTTTTTTAATGTGGTGTTTTCCAAAATGAAACAAAGAGCTATTAAAAAGGAAAGGGATAGATAATTATTATATTACGTTTAAATTCTGAAAGGAATAATAGGGTTGAAAAGTATCTCTAAATCACACACAGTGAGAAATGACAAGTAATTATTGTCAATGAAGTACTTACCCAATTACTCTGTGAATATTTTGGCAAGCTACACAGAAGATATACAATTGCAGTGTAACTTTATTTTCTAGACATACATTATATTTGACTTTAATTAACAAAAAAATTAATTTGCCTTGCAATTAAAAATTCACACACAGCAGATGTAACATGGGAAAAGTAAGCAAATAGACTGCCCGCAGTGCCACCTTGCGGAAATGTAAGTTTCTTTTATATTTTTTACCATTGGCAACAATGAGGAGTCGGAACACTATTCCTTCTAGGCACTATAGTATTGGGAAGCAAGGAATCGAATAGGCACATAGACTTTTTCTGTAGCCACCTCCGGTTGGCTTTAGATATCTTATACCAGCCATTGGGAAAAAAATTATGTATATACAGTTAATAGCCATTAGCAGAGTTGTAAAAAACCCGGGAATTTTGGGCAAATTGGAAACTTTGAATATAGAAATGAAAATAGCTAGAATAAAGGAGGTAGTCCCGTCCGCGCCTTTCTTCCTATTGGTCGATTCGACACAATCGACCAATAGGAAGAAAGGTGAGGACGGGACTACCTTCTTTATTCTAGCTATCTTGGTTTCTTCCCATCAAAGTTTCCATTGTGTCCAAAATTGCCGGGTTTTTTACAACTCTAGCCATTAGTAGAATATTGCAATATGTGTAGCCATGTTGAAATATAAAAGCATTGGAAACATTTGGTATGGAATTCCTTATATAGTTGTGGTGACGTCCAAGAAACATGTTTGCGACCCCCAGGTTGGGAAACACTGGATTAGATAATTTAGCTAAGAACACTTTTCCTCCTAGTTTTACATAATTCGCAAACATTCTCTCCCGAGATACAAAATATGGGTTCAATAATTTTATATAAATTATATTCCTTTTTGTGCAAAAAGGTAATTTTTGAAGGAAGTTTAGTCAAAAGCAAATTTTTCAAAAGTTTAGAATTGTGTAATGCAGTAGGAAAAGTACGCAGTTCAGGAAAATTATTTTAATAAGCTATTTATTATGAAAATGGATTTCAAATTCTCCTAACTTTTCCAGTCAGAACCCCGCTCCCCACTCAAATTTTCCAGATCAGTAGACACCCTGTAATCTTGTGTAATATTTGCCATAACATTGATGAAAAGATAAATGAAATTAAAATACCAATTCTCTAGATTTTATTATATGAACATAGTCACATACAAAGGGAGTTTCCTCTCTAACTAGGCTAAAGAAAGACACTGTTGCAATTTTTCTTAACACTTTAAGATTAAAAGCAAATCAAACAAGTTTCAAATTATATAAAACACAAATACACTAATGATCTACAAGTGCAAGATTAAATGAAAAAACGTATCAGATAGTCGAACTAAACATTAGTTAAAATTTATTCTGAAAATTTTTTTCCCAATCATATGACAGTTCGCTTTATGTAAAAGCTCATGTAGTCAATTAAGTTTAAAAAGTTTGTTTTAGAAGAAAAGCTGAATAAACATAAAAAATGTAGAATTCGGATATTATCTTCAGTCTCAAACTATTAATTATATACATATATTCACACAATATTTTACAGTACTACCTGTATACCAAATTGCCCTATGCATTTCCTATTTACATATTATCACCTATAGTTATGCAAATCAGCAACTCTTTTAATATATATTTCTTTGTTTATATAATCACTTTTAATTAGAATATTTGTCACATTAAATGATTAATAAGAAACTTCTACAAATTCAATACTGCATATGTATTCTTACTATTTAAAGAGAACATGACTAATTTAATAGATTGGATTTTGAGCAATTGATAAAAAGTCAATCCAATACAGAAATTTAGTAGCAGCACATTTTAATAAAAAAAATTTATTTGGTATTACAAGATCATTTTTAAAAGTCAAAGATAAAAATATGGAATTAAGATGTTACTTAAAATGAATAACAGTAGTTTCAACTTTCTATGGTTTATTTTTATGCAGTTTGATTAGTGTTTCTAAACCGCTGGGCCGTAGCCCGGTATCGGGCCCTGGCATTAATAATGTCAGGCCGCAAAAGGTTTTCCTGGAATTTATAGTTTTAGTTTTCTATGCAGTTTCATGACTACTTAACAATGGAAATATTCTGGGAAGAATATTTCCATTATGTAGTCGCAAATGCATGGGAAAGCTTAGATCCAGAATGCTTAAATAACATATGTGCAGAAAATGCCAATGAATAAGCAGTGTATTTTTAAATATGCGAGTATTTATAAATGATTAAGGATTTTCAGCCATCAAATCTTTTATCGTCAGAGAAAGGGTTTGCCACTCATTATGACTGGTGATACAAAGTGCCTGAAAGCCTATTACAATAACGTAAAAGGTGCATCCTCTGCTCTTAAAACTAAACGAAATAATATCTGTGTTGCAAATGCCAGTGACCGTTTAGCAAAGTGTATATTAATAGGAGTGTACTGACATATTTTATGATTATGCCATAATTATTCATAATTATGGTAGTTCAATATATGAACTTAAAAAAAAATGAAAAGGTATTCATGAGCACATTTGTTGGGACAAGGACCTATTAAAAAAAAATTTTGCAGAGCTGCGACATCATGAAGGTTGAGAAATACTAAGTTAGACAAAAAATTCTGCTCTAGTTCTGGCTCATATTAGAAGCATAGTTCTTAGTTATTAGAAAGACTTCGATCTTTTCTTATACATAGCAAGTTTCACCTACTTTATTTCCATTTAATATATTTAAGTAAGGTAATACATTTTGCTAAATTAATGAAAACATGTATGGCCTTATAATTATTTTAAGAATGATGTACATTGGGTGAAATGCACATTTCCACTTAATTAGCCAAGGCATCAAGAGGAAACCTTAAGTCTGAGATCATTAAGATGCAGTATTTCCTTCGCTGCATAGAAGTGAGCAAAAAATCCTTCCATATGCAATAAGATCCAGCATAGAAATAAAAATTTCAAATTCTAAAGGTAGTTAATCAAGAGATAGCAAAGATCAGATTTCAAGTGTTTGTAAATTTAAACAGGACATAAAAGGGTGATACCCAAGTATATATAAGAATGAAGAAAAGTGATGACATTTTCGGAACTACTAGTTATAGTTCATAAGGCTAGTTAGATCTAAAAATATAGAATTTTATTAGTCACAATAATTTGAAGACAATGCAATTCTCTAATTTCTAAATGATATGGAAATCCTCCCTTCTAAATTTATTTTTTGTTGTCCACGGTTTAGTATAGAAAATTAAATATTTCCAAGGTAGATTTTTTGTTGATACTAAAAATGTTCAGTTTGACTATCTGATGAAACAAAAATTAAGATTACAAAATGTATGTAATTAAAGTAATATGATATGGCTTTTGAAATTTTCATTATTTTTCAAAACATGAATATGCAGACACATCATTCACATCAATCCCAAAATACAAATGCATAGTTTAAAAAACAGATACACATATTCTGGCACATCAGGTTGTTACATATTTTACATAGTTTAAGATCCGGAATGACATCAACTTATATAATCATCTTTGTATTTTGTTTAAATTGCATTTGGTCCAAGTTTTACCATTTTTCTGCTACACAAAGCATAAGCAAAAATATATTCGACTTATTGAAACCTTATATAGAACTCCTAACATTTGTAAAGTAAGGTTTTACAACAGCTTTAATGAAATGTTAAATAGTTTTTTGTTCAAATTGCTCAATACACTTAATCATTTTAAAAAATAACTTTTTGCAAAAATAACTTAAGCTGTATAATATCAGATTTTAGTACATTAAAACAATTTAGGGATATTTTTGCTACAGTCTGAGTACATGTAGCATTCAATTTAATGTTAGTTCATCTGACCTTGAAAATTATTCATCTGCAGTTATAAATCAGCTTAAATGTTTTCAAAGTAGCAGCATATCTTTTTTAAAGAAAATGGCGCAGTATACGATACTTATGGCAGAATTTTACTATTTTAATTATGGGCTTTGACAACAAAAAAAAAAATCTCAAACTATATTAGTATTAGTTTACAGTAATGATTTAAAATATTTAGTTGGTAAATTTTACATATAATAGATCATATTCTTTTATGTTAATTTTGCATGTATGGCAATACAATGTTAATAAGCTATTTAAGTTTGTACAGACATGTAACTGACTACTAAAAGCAAACATAGCATTTCCTAAAATTCAATTTCCCTTTTTTTTTCTTCTTGTAAGTCATATACTATAGTAGCTAGAGCAGAAGAAAATTTGTGTACCCCCCAAAAAATCCTTTTTAAAATAAACTTTTATCAAACATTCCTACATTAGCAGAATTTGGGAATTCTCGCTTTCTTTGGTATTATGCTATTAGTGCGTCTGAAAACATGTTCAGTAAGAGAAAACGAGTTTCTGATGCACTACGCAATATATACAAATTTCAGACATAAAAAATATGTTTATTGCACATATAAATTTTTAATTGATGAAAAATTCAATAGCATTTCAACCAGTTATGTACCAGTCTTCATCAAAAGATAAAGATTATAAACATGAAGAATATAATGTATTGCCATACCTCAAAAGTGTAATTTACAAGCTGGTGCCCCCTGTTATCAGAGGCCAAACTTGTGAACTAGTAACAGGAGTGGTTCCTAGTAATAGGATGGGCTACCTACAGAAGTTTAAAGTATGGTGTGCATTTTTAAATGGCAATACACCATATTCGTGTTTACAATGTTTATCTCCTCATAAAGGCCAGCACATGACTAGTTGAAATGCTATTGAGTTTTTCATCCAATTAAAATTTTTTCGATGCAATAAACACTTTTGTGTATTTTTTGTGTTTGAAATGACCATGAAGATTTGAATAATTCATCATAAATATCTTTAAACTTATGTAGGTAACATGGTAAATTTATCTATTATTAAAAAAACAAACTCGACAAACCAGAGACAAAAGAACTAGGATGTCGCTGTAAAAACTAAAACCTCCCTTATAGAAAGTAACATCTTAAACATGATATAAACAAAGCGTAGGGTTTAAAACATTTTAAATGATGAATTTTAATGATAAGTTACTTAAATCATTATTGTAGACTTATGGGTTCATAGCCTTACTAAAACGTTTAAAAGGAATTTAACATAGAGTTTTTTCATTTACACTAACTTCAGTAATTGGTATTAAGAACATGTATCTTTGTAGATATTTTAACTTTTGGAGCACCACTGAATTTAGCGAACTTTTAAGTGAAGTAATAGTAATCACTTTAAAGCAAACATTTATAATTAAAACTATGTCAAACAAATTTTACCTAAAATAACCACATTCTCAAGACTGATCATGTAACAAATATTTACTATTGTAGATACTGTGAATAAGAGAATAAACCAGGGGTGGAGAACCTGTAGCCTTTTTAGATGTATCCAAATTTTACAAACCAAATCCCTTTATTTTTATAATCTTAAATGAACATATTTAAAACACAAAAGATAAAAGCAGTACCAAAGAAATAATCCACCAAACTGACTACTACAACCAAAGCATTAGTAAACAAGAAGGGTTATTTATTTTTATGTCCAATATCAACAATTTTTATTGGTTTCTCTCTTAAGGCTGGAGTATATTAGAAAGCGAATACGAACATTTTTGCCGAAAACATTGAACAAGTCTCTACTAAAATAATAATAAGTACAGTTGACCATTTCGGTTAAACGAAGTTCGAATAATCGAGATTCTGCTATATATCTAATCAGTGGTGTAGTAAAGGGGACTCAAGGCCCCTATTGGATAGCAAAATGCATTGTTCTACTTATGGCCAAATCACATGATCTGTTAAAGAACTACTTGAGTGCCCCCATAATTTTTGAATTGCTACACCTCTGTATCTCATTGAAATTTCTTGAATGCAGCCGTTTTCAACTGTAACTTAATGCGGGCTTCCAACATGAAAAGGTTCCCCACACCTGGAATACACATTGTTGATAATACTTGCTAATTGACAAAACATAATCATTTATAGTTTAACTTTTCTTTCTTTGCATTGATGTTTCTAAGCTAATAGTAATTTGGAAAACTTTAAAATCAAACGAATTTGAATTTCCAATATAAAAAGGTATCACTTCACATAAAATGTCATCTAAGTTATTGATTTTTACTAAATCGATTAATTTGATAAATTATATGATACTTATTAGAAGTTTAACTTCTTATAGAAGGGATATTTTATGGGATTTATTCAAAGCAGCACAATATATTAAGCCGTAATATATTTTTTCCTTTTTATTTAAAAGAGTTAGCTATCTATTAGTAGTTTCACGACAAATTGTAACTAAAATAAGTTCAAAATTAAATACACAAATTATTTCAGTATTTTTTGCTTTGCTTCAAATTTGAACATCCACAGTAATGATATCATAAACAAAAGAGTCAGAGGAAATTTAGATACATATTTTCCATATTACCTGTTTTTTAAACATTTAGTATTATTTAAAAAGTTGGTTACTAAACAAGCTACCGAAAAAATTATTTCTTAGTCTTCATAGCAATTAATAAAAAGGACTTGTTTTATAAGAACTAATAGGTCTATCTCACATAAAACAAGGGAAGAAACATAAAATGTTACATAAATATGTTTACATGAAGACATAATTCATAATTTGCAAATAAAATCATAAGCAATGTTGAAAACAGAGTAAATGTTAAAACTGCATTGCAGGGAAAGTTTTCTACACACTGCAATTACTGTTTGAAATGTTAAAATGAAAATTTATTTAAATTTAAAAAATAATTATTTTATTTTGATTCAAGTAATATCCAAAAAAACAAAATACAAACTCTTAATTAAAATATGCATAGACTTTTATCTGCACATTTATGTTACATTGCAGTATGCAAAAAATTTTGTAATTAAAATTCCTCACGGAAAATTACATTATTTCTACAGTCTATACAAGTGCTGGAATCATAGTTATGAAATAATTCAACAGTGAGTTCCCTTCAAAAATCTATTTTCCAGTGCAGCAACTCAAGTAACTTCGCATGACTATATATATGTATATATTTATGTATATGTATATAAGAAATCTCTGCATTTATATATATATATAATTCTACATACATAAACATGCACTGAAATTATGTGCAATTATAGACAAAATGTGTTTCAGGCACCAATTGCATTTGGTGACAACAGAGGCACAATAAGGAGTCCTTATAACATGGAATTTTTGTTGTACTTTTCCTCAATAACATTAGCTTATAGGGTTGCCACCTATAAAAGCAGTTTGTGCTCATTATATTCCAAATAATAAGCATTCATACCTAAACATGATTCTATACAATGTAAACTAAGATATTTAACCTCATAATGTCTGCATATATAAACTTCCATAATAAAACACTAAACTAAACAATATCTGATTACTGGTAAGATTTGAAATAATTAAAATAAGTTAGAAGATATTTCAAGAACAAAAATTTGAACTCATAAAATTATAACAAATATTTCAGAATATTGGTTAAAATACATATACATGGTCAAACATATAATGAATATTGAAGTCCACTAATCCACTTTTCCTACATGTGTGTGTGTGTATACATATGAAATTTTTTTTATAACTTTTATACTGAGGCTTATTTTATAAACTAAGAAATACTTATAACAAATTTATTAAACTTTTTCTAAGTACTAATAGAATTTCAGATATGAGCATAATACAAATAGTATGAAAAACCGTACATATATAAAATATTCATTATTTGTGCTCGAAAGCAAGCGACTTAAAAAATTAGTTACAATATTTGAACACAAAAGTTACAGGTGTTGATGCCAATGAATACACAAGTTTTGGAATAAGTTTGTTTTAATTTTGATACGCTAGAAGCCAATCGGTTGTCACATTAATAAAACGAATATAAAAAAACAAGATCTGAAAATTTTAGAAAAACTAATGTATGTATTACTGAGCAGCAAAACGTATTTTACCTATCCTTTATAAAATTGCATTATATATATAAAGCTAAAATGTAAATTAGTCTTCATTCTTAGAGCATTCATTTATAAAAAGATCATTACTTTAATAAAAATATGATTTCTTAGTATAATCAAATTTTCATAATTGTTATGTATCACTTTCTTCGCATGGATATCGGAAATGTCATCTTACTTAGAACAAGTTGAACATATTCAGATTTTTGTAAAAATAACTATTAAGTTTTGTACCAGTCTATTAGCTGCGGTATCTGTTTCCATTGCAGTATGCATATATAAAATGCCTTAACCAGTAAGACAACTTGCGTTTAACCTTTACTCATTTACATAAAACTGTAAAAGATAGGACACCCCCTCCCTTAATTTTCAGCAATCCCCTGAAGTAGCATAATGGCTACAAATGAGTGGGTGGCTAATTTTAAACGCTCACAAAGTGGGAAAATTTTTAAATTTTGATTCAAAATTCTCTCTTTAAAGTACAATCATGATATATTATGCATTGCATAATGGAACATTTCACTGCTTGATTTTATAACTAGACATTTGATTTTTCATTATATGCATGAATGTATGAAACGGGGGTGATAGGGATCATAACCCACATTATGATAGAATTTTATATATACATATATGTATATATGGAGTTATAGTCCTGTAACCTTCCCCATCATAAACCTCTAACCCCTCTCCCTAACAAACTTTCTGCATGTGCCAATGATTTCATGAGATAATTTTTATATAACCAGATAAAAAAAACCCACCAAACTACATAACAATGACACATTTTTAAAAACTTGACACTTAAGCAAGAAATTTTAATTTGTGAATTTTTATACACACTTTGTGATTATGAATATCATCATAAGTTTTCACAAAATGCACATTCCCTTCGACATCAAACTTTGAATATCCATTGTTTTTGCAGCAAAAGTTAAAGAACTGACCAAGTTGAGATGCTGCAAATAAGAATAATTCTTAATGCTTTAGAAAAGTAAAATTTTCATTAAAGGAGCATAAAATAGTTTTATTCTTTAAAATTACAAACACAGTAAAGCAAAAATACCTTTACAGTTTTATTGCTGAAAATTTTACAATTTCAGGTGAAATATATTTTATATTCTGTTTTCCATTTTCTTATTGGGTTTAGTCTATACAAAACTGACAGTAAATTTAATCATTAAATATTCAAATAATTAATTAAACTGTAAATATTTATTTTACTTCAATGTGTGCAGTTGATGAAATGACAATGCTTTTGTCTTGCATTAACAGAAATTTTTGAGTAAAAACAAATAGATTTGTCAATAATAAGCAATACCATCTTTTTTAAAGGTAATAGCAAAACCAATATAAAAGGGGGTAACAAGTAAAGGGGGGAATCTAACATACTTTTAAAAACACTATACACTTACTAAAGAAAAGGTACATTCAATAATATCCACACATGATTACTCTAAATATCACATTGAAAAATATATTATAGATACATAGTAAAGCTTTTTATAACAAATATTTCTCATATACATAGGTAGATCTAAATCTTGTACCTTCTATATATATATATATAGAGACAGACACATTGTTAATCTCGGCTATCAATCCACCAATCTGATTAATCACATTGTAAATGCAGGCATTAATTTAAGAATCAAGAAGGAAACATAATTTTAATGACCATTGTGAAGTGCTTTATTTTAGATTTGAAAACAAAACTGGAGCTCTTTTTTTTTTTCCATTTGCAGTTTAAATACGAAATTAATCTTTTAACGATCATGAATAAGTATAGAAAATAATTTTAACAATTATTTAAAAGAGAGAGAGAGCATGTAATACAACATAAATATACAAAACGTTTAGAACTAACAAGGTATTGAATAAAAGAGCATTTTCAAAATGTATTAAAAATAACTCGTAAAAAATTTCTTCTAATACTGTAAGGCTTTAATATTTTAATAACAAACACACAGATGTGCTGCAGTGGGTCCTATACTACCTCAGGAGTCTATCCAGTGTTAGTGATGATCGGGGAAAACTGTACTTGGCAGACAAAAAAGGTATGTAACCACGGCAGTAGGTAAAGACTTCCTACTTGCCAATCGAAAAAATCAAGTTGCCAACAATAACTGCATAACTAGATTTGTCAACGTTGGCGATGATACAAGTATTTATGTACATACTAACATAGTTTTTATTCTACGAAATTTAAATTTAACAAAATAAACTTTAATAACCATGGAAACAAGATATTATGAGATCCATAGCTTTCATTTTCATATTCATTTTGCAGTTTGCCAAAGTTTAAAAGTAGATTTTTTCAGATTAAAAAATAAAACACATATCCTTACACAGTATAAGTGGATTTTAAACAAGGTTTAATTCAATATAATATTAATAAAACATTGCAATGCATACTAAATCTACATTTAGCTATATATACATCCTTAGCACAGCATACCAAAATCCTGTATTTTATATAATTTATATAGAGTGAAATCTCATTAATGCGGTTTCGCTTATGATGGACTTCTCATTAGTGTAGACAAATTCTTTTTCTCAGTCTGAGGCATATGCACATTCAGTGTAAAAGACTTTGCTTAATGCATACGGTTCATGGGATAATGTGCACAAAAAAATTGTGGGTGTGTGTGTGGGTGGGAAGCCATTTTTAGTACAAACTTCAGGAGGTATAAAAAAACAGCACCATTTTTTCCCCAGGTATGGTCACTTGTTTTTCAAAAACAACTTTCCAAATTCTTTCAACTCTGGCCCTGAGAGGTGGAGGACTGGATCTAAAACTGTATATCGCACTGGTCATAATGTATGTGTTTATTGACTAACCTCTGCTGCGGTTAGAGAAACGGTGAAATGTGATGAAATCAGGATAAGGAAAGGGAAATGTAGTTTTTTTTTTTTTTTAAACATGGTATTAAGTAAAAATAAACACCTTTCCACTGTATGCAAGTAGGGCCCAAGGCTTAGTATTAAATTCGGGGCCGTCCCCATGCAAAATTTCATAACAAACGCAAACTCTTGTTACATATATTATCTGCATAATCAGTAGTTTAAAGCCATTTTCAATAATGCCCGAGTTATAATTAAGAACACATTTAATATTGATAAATTAGTAAGTTATAATTAAAAGGGGGGCTCTGTACATTAATCAGGTCTTGTATGCAAGTACAGTGAATCCGCGATAAGTCAAAGTCTGACAAATCGAATATTCGCAAGAGACTAAAAATGTGTGACTTCCCCAACATCGAATCTACTTTTTTGAAGGGGTTTCAATCGTAAAAAAGCCAGAGTAGTAAAATTCCTTTTAGTTGTACGATGTTACGTGAAAAAGTTATGGACTTTGCTGGTCTGTTGAAAGTGGAGGGTTTCAATGTAAGTGCAGGATGAAAAATTCATTAGAGAAATTCAAGGTAGAACACAACATTGTGTTTAGGAGTTTACTTTAGGACTTTTTTTGTATTTAGGCAAAGGAAAAGATGTGTTCAGTTAAGACCGTGAAGAGTGGAAAGGTAAAATTTTACCAAATCTTCTTACAGGACACAATGCTAACGATGTTTTTAACACTGATGAGACTGGACTTTTTTACCAACATTTACCTAACAAAATGATGTTGTTTAACACACTGACTGCTGATCCTGCACCAGTGTGTGATGCAGCGTTATCGCTGAAGTGCCAATCACATGCTGACGCGTGGTGTGGGGTGATGTCTCAAGAGCCAGCCCAAAGCTAACATGGGAAAATACAGGCCTCAATGTTTATTGTCCAGTTCAATCAGCATTATGTTTCAGATACATTTTACTGGTATTGGCGTGGAGTGAAGATTAGAAACTAGTTATCAATGTTTGTGGTTTTGAATTTATTACTTATTGAAAAAATACTCTTGTAACGTAAGTTGTACAGACGATAATTCTGCAGGGCCTTCATGTCAAAAGGAAGGTGCAAAATAAAAAAGCCTCTAACAGCTGATCAAATTGCAAATTTGCTGGCTGAGCTAACGGACGAGTACCAGAGTGATTTTAGTTTTGTAATAAATTCATTGTTTGTGATACAGTCCATATAAAAAATATTGCACATATTATTTATATTCTTATTTTGATTCATTTTTACATGCCATGCGCCAGTGCGTGATTGGCATTAGAGGTAATAATTTTACCTTAAGTCCCAATCCCGGACTAGCGTGTAGTTATAAAATTCTACGATTAAAGGTTTACATAATGCTTTGCGATCAGTGTAATACACATAATCATATTTTGTTACCACTTTTAAATTATATTTCTTATAAGTAAGTCGGCACATGGGGTCAATCTACTTCTATGTCAGGGCACTCACTATCAACACAACCTCACATGACCGGCAATGAACGTGTTAAAGGTGAATCATGTTTGGGAGGGAAGATGAGTAAAGAACATTTGACTATGCTTGGGGGGGGGGGGGGGGGGAAGATACTTCTGGAACAGAGAAACTACCTTTTATAGGCAAATTAAAAAATTTTCGCTGTTTTAAACGGGGTGTCTAACCAAATTCAATTTCAAACTTTCCTGACTTTTCCACGTTTCCAGACCAAATCTTAATCGATTTCCAGTCGCTAATTACAGTAAACAACACACAATGCATTAAAATTTGCCCAATCAAAGCAAGTTTCAAGGCCATAAAATCCATTAACGCAAACCCCAACGCCATTTATAACTCAATTATAGTGAATTTACAAATTCAAAAGCTGTATTAAAAAGTGTATTTCTTTACACTAAAAACTTGCACTAATTAAATATTTACAGCAACATTTCCATTCGGCCCTTTTCAAGTCCATTATAAAAGAGTTTAACTATATAATCGCAAAGCTGATTTTCTATTTTCATTTGAAGTGTGTATGACTATATAGGTAAAGCAGATTGGCACGATCGAAATCCCTTAAGGATTAGATAATTCAGATAAAAACACTTTTTTCCCCCAAGTTTTAGTTATATATTTGGTAAACATTTTCTCCTGAGAAATATATAGGCTTAATAATTTTATATAAATTATATTAGTTTTGGTGCAAAATGGTAACTTTTGGAAGAAGTTTAGTCAAAAGTACAAGTTTTTCAAATTTTTCAGTAGGTAATGTGGTATGAAAAGCACAGTTCAGGAAAATTATTTTAATAAGTTATTTATTATAACAGTGAATTACGAATTTCCCTGATTTTGGCCTTTGTATTTCAAATTTCCCTGACTTTTCCAGGTTTTCCAGATGAGTAGACACCCTGTTTAAAGATGTAAACTCTCTTCCGGTACAGTATCAATCAAATCAATGCAAACTACAATTGATAATTGCTTTAAGAGATGTGGTTTCTTTGGAAATGAAACTGATGCAGATGATGCCAGTGAAAATTCAGAGGATATTGATTAAGTCGCCCATACTGATTGGCAGGAGTTTCTACACACTGATAATCATGTTGTGACTTGGGAAGAATTAACTGATACCGATATGGGCAATACAATCAAAGGGGAGGAGAAGGGTAATGGCTTTAATGATGATGAGGGAACATCGTGTTCCACCTCTAACTAGTTACAAAGCATCCACAGCCATTATGATCGCATTGCGGTATCTTGAAAGTAGAGATAACGTAGATTAAATTTCGTTCGTGTTTTTACAAAAGGTAAATAATTTCATAAAAGGAGAATTTCTATCAAAAACAATCCGATTTTTTGAGAAAACATAATTAATGTAAGTACCGTTTCCTGCGTTTAAAATATGGCTAGGTAATGCAAAAGTTGCATTGAGCAATAAATAATATAGTTCATAAAATGAATAACTTCTAATTCTTAATGTAACGCTCTGCTTTTTGGAAACGAAGTTACTGTATAAAACGATAAGTAATTTACGTTTTATACAAGTCCAATCAACGACAAGCAATAAGTCAAACTTCCAGTAACTCCACGTTTTCAGTTATCTCGAAGAATTTGACTTATCGTGAATTCACTGTAATAATTTTTTGTTTCGTTGTAAATTCTTCCAGAGTATTCATTCAAGATACATTACATTATTTTGTTTTAATTTTCATTTACATTCTGCACTGCATTACTATATAAGTTATTGCCACTGAAATCTGCACTCCCCCCCCCCGATTAGTGTGGACTTCACGTTTGTACGAATAAAATCTGTGGCCCCATACCGTTCCACATTAACAAGATTTCATTGTATTTTTATATGTGGACTGTATATTGTATATATATAAAAGGTGTGTTCAAAAAGTTCCCAGACTGGGAAAAAAAACAAACCTTTTCAGTAATCCTCTCTTGCATCTAAACACCTGTGCTGCCACTTCTTCCAAATCATCGAAACATTTTTAATACCCAATTTTGTTAATCGCTAATAAAACAGATTTTTAGTTTTTCAATTATGTCATTTCTGGTGTCAAACAACCCCACTTTTATTGACACTTTTTGTTTGGGGGAAAAGAAGGAAGTCCCATGGAGCAATATGAGGAGGTTAAGGTGCTTATGGAAGGATATGAATTTGAATTTTGGCTAAAAAAGCACAAACAGAATGTGCACAATGAGCCCTGCATTATCATAGTGTAGGATCCAGTTATTCCTTTCCACTTTCCAGGTCTCTTCTGACGAATAGCCTCCCTTAATCGGCGTAGAATGGTCAGATACACCTCCTGGTTTACAACTGTACCTTTTGGTATGTGATGAACCAATCCTTGGTTGGCAATAAACGTTACAGGCAAACCATTGTTCTCTGATTTGGACAGTGGAGGGTTTTTGGACCATGCCTCATTGGTGCCTTCCATTCCAGTGATTGGTGTTTTGTTATTGGGTCATAGCCATAGCCCCATGTCTCATTATCTGTAATTACTGTCTGCATCCACACTGAATCATTTTTAGTCATCTCTAGCATGTTAAGGCTTGTTTCGAGGTTTTGCATTTTCTGGTCAGCACAAAGCAATATCGAGACAAATTTGGCTGGTGTCTTTCTCACTCGCAAATCATCCCTGATAATTGTTATGCATGATGATTTAGATATGCTGATCTCTTCTTCAATTTCCCTTAATATTATTCAACTGTTTTCTTCAATTAAATTGGAAATTTGTTTAACTTTACCTACAGTTCTCTTTTGAATTGGCCGTCCTGATCGCTCATTATCTCCCACTGATGTTCGCCAATTTTTAAGTGACGAAACCACTCAAATACGCTTGTTCTTAATACTTTGTTCACCAAATGCTAGTTGTAACATTTCACATACTGTGGTAACTGTTTTACCTGGTTAAAAACGAAATTTTAAATGAATTCTCTGTTTGCAAAATTCATATATCGTAAAATCGAAGCACACGTCGTGAGTAGTGTCTTTGAAGTAACTTTTAGTAAATAATGCATGCGTGACATGCAAATTGGTATCACCGTGTTGCCAAACTTTTATTTTTGGCCCAAGTCTAGGAACTTTTTTGGACACACCTTGTGTATATATATATACAGGGTGATTCCATAAGTCCTTATGAGCTGAAATAACTGTTGAACAGAGTCAGGTAGACCCATGAATGTGGTGTCTAGGTATAGTGAAATGGCTACACGCTACACGATGAGATACCTCTCAGCACCCCCTAGCGATAAATTCCGGAGTTAGAGTTCGCATCCCGGAAACTGTAGGAGATACGACCAAAAGTTAAATTACAAAGTTGTAGAGGATCATCGATTTATCAAGAAGAGCTATATCGGGTCCACGGATATGATAAATACTCGCCCGTAATCAGAGGCGGGCGAGAATTGTATTGAGTGTATGCAAATGAAATTTCATGAAATCAGAAAACGACCGTGTGCAAATATGACGTCAAAACTTTGGCGTAGTACAAGTAAGGAAAATAAAAGGAACCTGAACGTAAGTAATCAACTGATACTATAAAAAATAAAATTCATACAGTACTAAGCAAAATAAATCGAGAAGCATTTTTTTTTCAGCAGGACATATTTATGATTCGTTTGTGGTTTTGTTCGTCGATTGTAATTCGGTTTAAATTTAGTAATGCCGCAATTGAAATGTGTTAGTGGCAACAGTTCATTTCTATTGCTGTTAATCGAAAAGCGTTGGTGTGTTCTAACGTTTTTGCTTATTTCTCCTTCTGTATGAACTTTAAAGCTAATTCCATGTATCAGTACTGTATTTTTGTGGGAAAACAGCGACTTTCTCTCATGATCAATATTATTATACGGTCACCTTACCCTTTGTCCACCTCTGGTTACAGGCAACTGTTTATCATATCTGTGTACATAACATGGCTTTTCTTAATATATCGATAATGCTCTACACCTTTGTAATTGAACTTTTGGTCGTCTCTCCTACAGCTTCCGAGCTACAAACTCTAACTCCGGAATTTATTGCTAGGGGGTGCTGAGAGGTATCTCATCGTGTAGCGCATAGCCATTTCACTATACCTACACACCACATTCATGGGTCTACCTGACTCGGTTCAACAGTTATTTCAGCCCATAAGGACTTATGGAATCACCCTGTATATAGACTAAAAACTCTTTTCATGCAAACTGTTCATAAGAATAAAATACAAAGTACCAGGGAGGAAATTTACATACAAAAGGTTAAACACTGGTAAAATAGCAATGAAAAAGATCACTCAAGCTTTCGGACGCATCAGCAGCAGTCCTTCATCAGGAGCAATGTGAATATACCAGGAGTAATATTACTCTTGATGACAGCTTGCTGCTGATGTGTCTGAAAGCTTGGGTGACCTTTTTCATTTGTTATTTTATCAGTGTTTACCTTTTTGTACGTAAATGTTCATATGGTTTAACCACTACTTATAATCAGAAATAAATACATTTAATTTCTTTTGTAAATAAATAGTTTGATAGTGCAAAAGGAAGTTATATTGAATATATACATTGAATACATAGATTACAAGGGTAGTTATAAAGATGAAAAAATTAAAAATACAACTATTCAGGTTTTATAGTTATGTATCGAAACCTTTTATTTAATTTCATAATGTAAGTTATGTATTTAATGCACGTGGCTTTGATAATAAATTCTCTCCCTTAGTGGTGTACTTTAATTTGGTTAACAATATATTTTTAACTGTACTCAAAATAGCCTGAGGAAAAAAAATTTCAAAAGAATAACATTTTTTGTCTAAATTGTTTGCATACTGGCAATAAATTATAAATTTTTATACTATTGCATAGTTCAGAAAATAGGACAGGTTTACACACGCACATGATATGATAGCTGTGAATTTAAGGAGGAAAAAAAAACCTTGGCAAAGGAACATAGCTACACTCTCAACTTTTAAAACAATGAATCACTTAATAAATTTTAATTACATATACAAGGTGTTCCAGAATGACTGTACACCCCGATTTACTTAAGTTCTTTTCAACAGAAAAAGTTCGTTGATGTCTTATTTTATAGATATTTAAATGAGCCAACTTTCTATGTAATGGAGAGCCCCAGAGAAATATGGAGAGCATGTTAAAAGACAGGAAACACATTTTTTCTCTTATTTTAAAAAACAAAACTGCACTCTCTCACTCTATATATGAAGATTATTCAGTTACAATTGTAACGAGATCAGAAATAATTTTCTTGTGGCAAATAGAACTGCAGAGATTAAGAGTTGAA
The DNA here is from genome assembly GCA_006491805.2 of Dysdera silvatica. Classification (NCBI taxonomy): domain Eukaryota; kingdom Metazoa; phylum Arthropoda; class Arachnida; order Araneae; family Dysderidae; genus Dysdera; species Dysdera silvatica. The sequence goes on along the minus strand of QLNU02015360.1, from coordinate 208,116,557 downwards.
TTTTTCTAACTACATTGAAAATGTGGGTGTGTTGAAAATGAATTGTATTTTAAACCATATTATATTTCTAATATAACATACGGAAGTAGAAAAAATTTACATAAAGTAGAACCCCGGTTAATCAAAATCCAGGTTAACTAAAATTACCTATTAGACTAACTTTTTTGGAGATATTCGTTCAATGTTTTTGGCAAAAATGCTCATATGCATTTGTTTTCTAGTCCATTGTTTTTTAACATTGCAGTGCAAGGACAGTAAAGGTTATGATGCGCTGGGATCTACAGTAATCTGAGGAACCCAACTTCTGGACTACAGTGAGTAATTAGTAAGGAATATTTTTTTAAAAAAATATATAGGGTGTCATTTGAAGTGAGAGAGAAAACACTTTTTTTCCATATTTCTGCAGGGTTCTCGATGGCATAGAAAGATAGTACACTCAAAACATGAAATGAGACAACTTTTTCCATTCAGAACTTGAGTTAATAAATGTAGAATGGTCATTTTAGGATAACCTGTAAATATTTTGCTTAAGGAAGAATTTTGTAATCAAAAATCAAAGATAATAGAAAAACACTAATTTAATAATAGGCTGAAAACATCAGTAATAAAAATATCTTACTGAGTATTTATTGTACATCATTAGAAACAATCTGTATCCATAGTATAAAGAATGATCATTCGTGAGTTTTACGGTGCAAGGGCAACAACAGTCATGCTGGCTGATATAAAGAATGAGAATATGGCAATACACTAATTTATTTTTGAATATAGTTTATTCATATTTGGAATTAACCAAATAAAAACACATAAAATTGAGTTAAAAAATTCTTGGGAGCTCAAGTTTATATACAGTAAACCTCCAACTTAACAGACATGCCTCAGATGCATTCAACCTCTTTTTCTCCTTGGAAGAAATTCTTTTACAAAAATATCCCTCTTGTATGGACAAATTTTTCTGTCTTATAAGTAACTGTTAATGGGGGATTTTACTGTAAAAGAAAACGAGCACTTTCTGTTCATTATAAGAAAACAATGGAAAATTAAAATGTATCATTTTAAAATATTTATGATAATTTTTATATAATAATGTTGCTATTAAGACTTTTAAATATTGTAAAAAGTTTATAATATTGAAAGAATTAGATCTCATATTTGACATTTCAAATAGTCTTAATAACTATATTTTTATATTTGTTTCCTTTTTAAATGGAGTAACGTTACATATTTTACAATTAGGAAAGTATTTGAAAACTAGCAGTTTCTTAACGATAACAATGGAATTTATTGAAAAATTTATTCATATATTTATTTTCATACATCAGTTTTTTTTTCAATTACTAAAAGGTAGTAAATTATGATAGGCAGGATACCACTGCAAAGAAATTACAGTAGAAGGAAAAACATGAAAATACCAATTTTAAGCATTTTACAAAAATGAAGTTTCTTTGCTTTTATAAAGGAAATAAATTTAATAAACTTTTAAATAAAATAAAATTATGAGGCTATAACATAAAACACTCTATATACATTGTAATTTATGCATTAATATGATGCAACAAAGAATGATGGCAACCCTGAGAGCATTGTATATGTATACATATATACGCTTCTGTTCATTTCGTATTTCAGTTTTTGCATGATGGAGTGACTATTCACTCTGGGTGAAGCTTTAAGCTTATTTCGTTGCGAGACAAGACTAGCCGCTATCACATTTGTCAAATATAAGTTTCTTTTCATTTTTTGTTGAAGCAGGGTTCTTTAAAATACGTTTTTGTCGATAATCATATACATGACGACAGAAAAAAACCATATCAGGCGACACATACTCAGTAGGAAGGCGATTTTTTCGAGGATACCCTCCAGCTAGTTCAGGAACATAATGGCTTGCTTGGGACGTTGGTGACACATTCACCATAGCAAGGTTAGCACGATACCTGCATAAAAATCAAAATAATACACAAATCTAAACTTGAATTAAAAGTCTACAGCAGTGGTTCCCAACTGGTGGTCCTTCAGACGGGTCATTATTTAAAAAAATAATTAAATATTAAAATTAAATATAAACATGAAATCGATAGTACATTTGTAGCATTTTACAATCTGATGGAACTTCAGAAAACGGTTCGTATTAAAAGTAATTCATCTTAATGAGGTTCGACTGCATTATCATTAGATTTTATTATTTCTTTTCCTGTTTATTTTTTTACCAAAGAGCGATTGTATAAACACATTTCTGCCCCAAAAAGACCTGGTTCCTTTTTTATTAAGGTCTTGCATCCAACTCGTAAGAATTTTTCAAAGTGGTCCAGGGGCGAAACTGAAGTGGAAAGGTGGTCTGAGGCTTCTATTGAGTTGGGAACCACTGGTGTATAGATATTAAATTTTAACACACTGTAATAAACTTTACTAATTTTGCGGAAACAGAGATGCAGTGAATTTTTTTAACAATTACCTATTAAGGTGGTGAAAAAAATTTGTTTCTTACTAATTAGTTGGTGCTTAACAACTTTGTAATTGAAAAATTTTCTGTATCTCCCTTAGTTCCAGAATTAGGTGCAATAACTTCCCGATTTTGCCACAGATGACGCTGCCGTCGATCTCATTTCATCGGCCATGGGCACTTTACTATACTCGCACCTAACTTTTACAGCTCTACGAGCCTTCGTTCAAAAGGACCACTAACGAAGCCAGTACTTTTTAAGGACCCTTAACAATGAAAACCGAAAATAAGAAGTTTTAAGAGAGTTTTAAGTACCATGGGAACCCAGTGCAATACACTCTCCTTTGGACCTGGAAAAACCACTTGGGGATGATTATGAGCCCAAACAGTTCCCTGAACATGCCATTCCCTGAAAATTCACGTAATATTTTAGTAAAATTGCTGGTTTCAAAGGAATATAAAAATATAAAAACAAAAGGAAATTTTTATAGTTTTTAAAAATTCTGGAAGAGGAAAGTTATTATTCCCAAATTTGTAAAATCCTAGAACAATCACGCCTGGAAGCCACCTGACTGTATGGTAAAACTTTTCATACTGTGCAAATAAATTTGAAGATTAAAATTGAGCGTAGGTGTGGTTACAAAAAGAAATGTGACTCTGGGTATTATTTTAGTGTCACTAAACATGCATCAGTAGAGATTTAATAAAGGTAAACTCACTGATATGAATGAAGAGGTAGTTAAGATGAAAATGCTTTACAGAAAGTAGTAACTGACAAAAAAAATTTTCCATTAAAGGAATTCCAAAAGATATTTTATAATGGAAATGAAAAAATATAATATGTAAACAGTTGAATTTAAGTTAGAAAAGAGAATGATAGTTCAACAAGAGAGCCACAGGAAAATGTTAACTCAGTATTATTAAGTTATACAATGAGAGGATGGCAATCACTGCTCAAATTACTCTAGCTAAGTTTTGTCACAAAGAAATAAAACAACCTTAATTTCCAACATTAGAAATTAAAGCCTACAAAATACAATTATCAGTTTTACTATTTTCGTTTGTTTTGTGGTTTTGCAGTTCAAGGACCACAATGGTCATGCTGCGCCGGGACCTACTGTTTTCCGAGGAATCCGAACCTCTGGACCTACAGTTTTCCGAGGAATCCGAACCTCTTAAGGCCTAGGGAACCAAACCCCGGACTACAGTGAGCAGTGCGATCTTTATGAGATCTCTGAGTAAGCGTTCTTTTTGCACTGTTGGGAGTCAAACCCGGATTAATGGCAGATTTACTATCTTTTACATACAATCACCTATACATTTACAGAAGATAGTATAGGAATTTATATAATATTATATATAT
>QLNU02015360.1:208083258-208112654 GCA_006491805.2 Dysdera silvatica | reverse complement strand
TTGTGCAATTCAATAATAATATATACATGTTTCTTTACTAAAAGTGAAAATAAATACTAAAAACAAGTTTATAAAACAGAATAAACAAAATCAAACTTACTCCAGTCATGAGAAGGTCTCTGATACATGACATGTTGCTGATGACCACATCTGTGCATGTTATAATTGCAATCACAGTGATGTTGTGGAGAAGAGTTTGCATTTCTTGTCCCTTGAAATCCATGGCATGATTGGGAATGGGCATATGGAATTGTAGCTTGAGGTAATGGATGCATTATGTGGGCATTATTATGCCCACAGCAGTTTGAGACAGGAGGAATTGAACTATGATCATCAGTAACAGGTGTGAATGGCCTTTGATGAACATCTTCTAACCTGAGATCAGTTTTCTTTTCACAGGCTTCATCAGTCACAACAGTTTTCTTTGTTTCATAGTTTGTGGTTACTCCAAGACGGCTACATGATTCAACGACGGAATTAACAGCTTCGTGGCTACTAACTGTAGTAACAGATTGATAAGTGCAGGTTTTCCGCATTCGAATAGTTTCTTTCACCTTCACTTTTGATTTTGTGTTCTCTACTTTGCATTGCTGTTTTTGTCCAGTCTTTACTTCCACTTCTCTTTTCTTGGACTTTTTGCTTTGCTTTTCAGGTGCGCTTTCTGAATGTACTCTTGCACCTTTTCCATCATCTTTTTTTACAGCTTTCTTTGATTTTATATCTTTCAGCGAACTTGCTGAACTTTTACGTTTAGTAAGGCTAGACATGGGAAAAGAGTCAGGTTCTGGACTTTCAGATGCAGGTTTTAATCGTGGTCTTCCTCGAGGTCTTTTTAAAGTAACTTCCTTATTTTGAGAAATCGCTGAATAGGTTCGAATATCTCTCCTTTCTGAAATAGAAGATTCTTCTACTTTTACACAATTTATTCTGCTATGAATAATATGCCCATTAACTTCTTTAGTTTCTTTCTTTATGCCAATTTGTATTTTCTTGCTACTTTCTACAATGGACTTTCGTTGTATATGTGACTCGGTTGGTTCTTTTGACGAATCTATAATCTTGGACACATCAACAGAGGGTCTTCGATCAGTAGAGCAAATAACGTGCATCTTTGCCATAGCATCCAAACTAGCCATCCTCTGGGGATGCATTTTAGTGGGCTCCCTAATGCAAAGTGCCTTTTCCTCTCTTGGACATGATCTTCTATTTGATTGCTTAATTTCTTTACCAAACGTTTTCTGGCTTTTGGCACTTCCTATTTTTGTTTCTTTTGAATTTAAGCCCATTTCACTTTTATTAATCATCGTTTTTTCATGTCTGAGACTTGGTTGCTTTGCTTCTTTAGATAACGACTTTTTAACACATGAAGAAGCTTGGTCCCTTGAAGGCATCTTCTCATTACTGATGCTAATCAACTTTTGTTCTTTAGAACATGATTTCTGTTCAGAAGAAATGCCAAGCTTAAGATCTTTGTTGGATCCGAACTTTTGACTTTTTGGAAAAGGCAATCTAACTTCATTCTTTTTTGCTTTATCTAAACATTGCACTAAGCCCGAATTTGAATCTGCTTTTTTGGAAGTTTCTTTACTTGAGTTTATGATGGACTTAGAAGCCAATGGTTTTGAAATGTTAACAGATTTGTCAGTCTTCGTAGACTCGTCTTTCTTTAAGTAAGTGATAGATGGATTTCCCTTTAAGATCATTCCAGATACAGCATTCTTCTTTGGGATGAAAAGAATGGATTTATCACGAAGCGGATTTATTAATGCTCCGCCTTTTGCAACCCCATTCGGTATTGCACTGGATCTCTGTGAAGGTAAATCCAGTTTTAAAATCCAAGGACTTTGTGATGTTTCTTGTATATTAGCATTGCCATTTATCACTCTATTAGTGTCACCATTACTAGGAGTAATTTTTGGTACTTTTAATGGAGGAGCATGATCTCCATTACTTTTGATGATGTGATTTTTTTGAGAAAGTTTTCTCTTCTTTCCTATATCCAATGAGTTCTTTAGTATTTTCTTCTGAGATTTCTCTTCTTTAGCAGCCTTCTTTTTTAATTCCCTTTTGTTTTCATTCTTTTTCTTAGTCAGGTTTTTTTTCTTTTCAGACAATTTGCTTTTACTATCCTTTGACTTACTTTTAGCTTTCTTCATACAAATTTTTGGAATTTTACCTTTAATGCTGTTTTTAGTAACAGTCTTGGTGTCCTTCACCTTTTTGGTGGACGACTTGTCCTTCTTGAGGACTCCAATTTTTCCCATCGGGCTTAATGGCGTGCAAGTGATAATGTCCTTCATTACTTTTGTATCAATACGTCTTCAGCCATCAACTTGAGAAACATACAGCACTTTCATTGAAAACATCTGAAAATACACAAAAATTTTGAATATATTGCTTTCACAGGAATAAAAATATGTCGATAGTTCAACTGTTCAATGTATCATTTTTTAAAGCATTTTCCAGAAGTATATGTAATATATATACTTTGAATAAATATACACAGAAAAAATAGACTGCAGTTATGGTGTCTTTTCACATCAATTCAAAACTATTGTTAATAACTTGAAAGGAAAAGTCAAGCAACTAGAAAAACAAGATGGTATCCAAGAATGTAAGATGGATACTTTTTTTACTGGAAAGTATAATAAACATAAAAACAGAACTAGAAATATTTTTCTGGAAAATTACAATAAATGCGAGAGAGTAAAGGCAAAAAAGTCACTAAAGCTCACAAAAGCAGGCAAATTTCATTTTAACCAAAAACCAGTATTTGGATGACAACCAAATTTCTTAAATCCACTCCTCACAAACTTCTTACCAAGGATCCAACTGAGAGAACTGAATCTATTACAACAAAATTATTCAACTTTTTTCCCCCCAATGCTAGGCAAAAGAAATATCTTCTACATCATATGCCTCTCTCGCCAGATTCTGTGCACTTTTAAAGGTTCACAAATCATTCCTTTTGCTAAATTGTTTTCAACACTAGTACTGTTCCTTATGAACTAGCTAAATTTCAAGTTACCATTTCTTCCCCGTCCCCATGAGTACAAGACGTAGTCTCAATTTATGTGGTGTGTATGCTGCAGAGTGTTGCCCAATTGTCATTACTGTTTTGGGTTGAATAAAAAAATTCATAATTTTTTTCTCAAAAAAGCTCCCAACGTTGGAAAATATCAACAACAACAATTGGTTACTTACACAGACCATCGGATACTAGGTAGTCAGCTAGTGTTGACAACGTCAAACCATTTGTCAAGCACTTGCCTCTCTTAGAGGCAGGGTGGGTCGATTCTGCCCAGCCCCAAAAAAAACACTTGCGTTTTTTCAAAACAATACTTTAAAATCAGAAATAATAAAAAGATGCGATCTTATTTTTAATTTAAGTATACTTTCTTATCATAGAATCAAATGTTATGTATCATAATTGGTTAAAAAGGAGCGACAAAGTTTATAGGAAGGAGCTTAACTTGATTGAACTCAATATGAAAAAACCCACCCGGGTTTTATCAATACTGTGTGTGACTTAAGTTCACAAAGTATTTAGTGTTATCTGTATTTTAAATGGACTGATTTACTTGCAATTCAATTAAAAAGCATACAAACTTGCTTTACAAACAAAATAACTATATTCAAATGTTATTTTACTATTATCTTATACATATTTTTAAAGGTTATTTTCTTTTACAAAATATAGATCTATTCAAATAGAATATATGTGAATTAGTATTTGCAAATGGTAACTTATAAAATGAAAAGTTCTTTGTAAATTTATTTTCTTTTTAATTATTGAACTATTACATTTTTTTAACTCACTGGTTTATATTCAGATTATTTATATTAAAATCATTCGTGATGGATGGCTGTTAATAGTAATACTTGCAATATCAAATACTCTTTAATTTGCCCATATGTAGAATTTGTTTATTTAAATAATTATCAAATTGCCAATAATCATTAATATCTAAGAGACCCCAAAGACCTAAAAAGAGAACCCTAAAATCCATAAAGCCCTGAAAAAAACAGAGTATTTGCCAACCAAAGTGGCAACAAATAAGTACAAAAACTTAAATTTGACATCGGAATGTAAAATAGAGCTGATGGGAATAAGTAATTTCTTTTAGGGTTTATATGCATTTTCATGACAACCATATGGTTAAAAGTATGAGATGTATTCAAAATATGAAATAAAATCTACCAGGCTTCATATTCACTTGATGTTGAAGTTGAAAAAACATTCTTTTGCATGTTTGTGGTTTTACGGCTCAAAGACTACAATGGTCATGCTGCGCCGGGACCTACTGTTTTCCGAGGAATCCGAACCTCTTAAGGCCTAGGGAACCAAACCCCGGACTACAGTGAGCAGGAAAAAACATTTTAAGTTTGATCGAAGATCTGAAAAATCTGCGAAATCAGTGGGATATTCTTTTGGCAGAGGATAAACTTGTAACTGATGCCATGGTTGCTGATCTTCCCACTGATTCAAACTTCCTAACAAGAGGTTGAGAAAAGGAACAGTTTTCCATGAAGAAATTATAAATTGAAATTCTCGTAATTGTACCTTAAGAATCAAGGGATTTTAAAATAAATTGCTTTTACATATTTATTGATTCCATTCTTCTACGACTAACTGGGCAATTTGATGGAGTAAAATAATCAAATTAAATTATTTAAAGGTTTATGGAGCTATTTGAAGCTGGAAGAAAACACCATCACTGAACCATGAGGAATTTTACTTAAAACATATCCTGAATATATAAATATGGGCATTAATGATGAAGCGCAATATTTAAAGTTCATTCATTATGCTAATTTAGTAAAAACAGCTAAAGTCATTGCAGCTATTGAACAGATGGAAGAAACTGATGCTGGATAGCCTGTTATCGAATGCTTGTGTTACTCTGTGATCATTTTGCACTCTCTAAGTAACAGCAGCAGAAACAGAGAGATCATTCAGTGAAATGAACATCATAAAAAGTTCTGTCCGATCTACAATGGGACAACCAAGAATGGACTCAATACTTTACTTATAGAGTATGAACTTGCCAGACAATAAAACTTTGAAGACATCATAAATGACTTTGCTGAAAAAAAAAGGGGGAGAAGGGTCCCCTCCCCCACTGTAACGTCAAATAAAAATTCATTAAATATCTTGCTAATAATTAATAAAAGCTGTTTACTTTTTTCTGTTTTCTTCAGAGAAGATTTTACCATTTACTATTTTAATGAACACTAGAACAGTTGAGGCAGTTAACGGCATTTCGATAGTAATCAATACTGATGAAGACACTAACACAGAGTGTTTACCCAAATTTGGTTTCCCCGACTTTTCCAGACCAAATCTTAATGGATTTCAAGTCGCTAATTACAGTAAACACCACCTAACACAATAAAATTTGTGTAATCAAAACACGTTTTGAGACCATAAATAAAATCCACTACCATCAACCCCAAAGCCATTTATGACTTAATTACTGTGAATTTACAAATACAAAACTGAATTTCTTTACACTAAAAACTTGCATTAATTAAATATTTACAACGACGTTTTCATTTGGCCCTTTTTGAGTTCATTATAAAAGAGTTTAACTATATAATCGCAAAGCTGAAACTTCATCTTCTATTTCATTTAAAATGCGTATAACTATAAGGCAAAGGAGGTTGGTATGATCAAAATCTCTTACAGATTAGAAAATTTAGCTAAAAACTTTTTTTTTCAAGTTTTAGTTATATATTTGGCAAACATTTTCTCCTGAGAAATATATGGGCTTAATAATTTTATATAAATTATATTAGTTTTGGTGCAAAATGGTAAGTTTCAGAAGAAGTTTAGTCAAATGTACAAGTTTTTCAAAATTTTCAGTAGGCAATGTGGTATGAAAAGCACAGTTTAGGAAAGTTATTTTAATAAGCTATTTATTATAACAATGAATTTCCAATTTCCCTGACTTTTACAGTCAGAAAAAACTTCCCTGACTTTTCCAGATTTTCCAGATGGTAGACACCCTGCTAACAACTCTGTCAGTGGCACCAGTCTGAGTACTTTAGTGTGTGTGTGTGTGTGTTGGGGGTTAAGAAAAATCACTGCCTCTTTTAAGGCTGTCAAACATTTTAGTGAATGTACAAGATACTAAAACACTACAAAAATAATTGATACTGCTTGACAATTAGTAATGAGCTAAAAGTACCTTATTTTAAAATGTAACTGTAAAACTTTTGAAAATAAATGCATAGCAGAATCTTGAAAATCATATTTTCAAACAATGGCTGGAGACTCTAGCCCTTCTGCCTTAAATGAACTCTGTCCCTTTAAACAAAAATCCTGTTAGTGTAATAGGGACTTGCACTCCATTGCAAACTGTGCATTGTTTTAGGATACAACAGGCAGATTTTGGTGCTTTTCTAGAAACTGTGGAGAGTAGACAGACAATGACTTCTGGCAACATTGTGGCAACAGAAAGCAAAAACGATCTGCAATTACTGAACTTTTTAAGTGTACTACTAAAATTTAAAATTTTTTCTTGGCTCGGTATGTAATCTGGAGCAAATAAGTATTTACGAAACAATAATATGTACATACAGTAAAACAAGGATTTTCCGAATCGATAAATTACATATAATACCCACATTACAGGTGTGTACATTCTTTTGAAAGAAAAAGGCACCATGTAAATATTATCTGTTTTTATTAAAATTAAATATATATCCAGCACATACACAGGTAAGGAAGTGAAAAAAAATTCAAGGCCGTAGGACCCATCAATGGCTAGGAATTGCACATTGAATGTTCAAATCAGTAGTTGGTGGAACCCCCCCTCCCCCTGGTGGTGATGTATGCTTCTATACATCCAAGTAAGGAGTGATAAGGGGCTCCTAATGTCATCCTGCGACACATTCTTCCGGGCATTCCTCACTTGTTGCACCAGCTCTGCGACATTTTGCGGTGCCCAAATCCAGCAGCCTACCATGTCCCATACATGTTCGATTGGCGAAAGGTCTGGTGACGTATCTTGCCAAGGAAGAGTATCAACAGCACTGGGGTAGCTCACAGATATGCGAACCATATGGGGCCTGGCATTATCTTGTTGGAAAATGACTCCAAACTGTCGTGTCATGAAGGGTAACGTAAACGGCCACAGGATGTCATCAACATGTTGTTGAGCTTACGTAGGATGACTATGGACATCTTGCTGTCGTACGAGATAGCACCCCACACCATCACACTAGGGGTAATGGCTGTGTGCCTTTGTAAAACAAAGGGTGGTTGGAACCGCTGGCCCTGGCGCCTACACACATGGATCTGATGGTCATCTGCTCCAAGACTGAAGCGGGATTCATCACTGAACACTATGTGATGCCAATCTGCTGGCAGCCATGATGATCGGCTACGACACCACTCCAGACAACTCTGTTGATGGCATTAGCATCTGTTGATGGTTGTCAGCATTATTTGTTAATTTGTTTATTTATTTCATTAATGGAATAGATTTTTTATCCATGTATATTAATTAGTACAAGTATTAATATTTTTACATTACTGAGCTTTACACATGAAAAATTCTGAATACATACATGTGTATAACTACATCAGCTGAGAATACATATTTTGTTTATCATAATCCTGTTTAATTAGTTCCACATTGTAACCTTCCAGTATGTTTTACCAATTAATTTACAGCAGTGTCAATATTTTTTGCTGTATTTCATTACTTTGAATTAGTTTTTTAAACTTTCTTTGATTTTTAATATCGTGTAATGTTTCAAATATCTAAAATTCAATATTTTAAAGCCTTACTTTTTCTCATTATTTTTGTACTTCATATGTGTGTATTTTTTTCCAAAGGATTTATTATTTTTATGGAGTTGACGCGACGTATTGTTACGGATTGAGCGTTGAAATGTGTTATTGTTAAGTTCCCAATTTCCATATCCTGTGAAACAACGCTTAAGTTCGTTCCAGTCACCGGTGATTGGAATCTTATCCGGTTGGAACAGGTTATTCAAAAATAACAGTTTGGTCCATCACTACTGCATAGCACATATGCTATCCATCTCATCGCTAAAACATCAAGAGAGAGGGTGTGTATGTTACGATCCATATACAATAACTAGCTGCTCTTAGCACGTGCACCAGCCCGCTTGTCTAACCGCACTGCGCATGCGCAACCACTCTTTCTATACCCCGTTGCAACTTAAAAATATACCATTCTTGCTATCGATGACCGAATTACGACAAGTAAATCTCCGCCAAAAAGGAAATAGTTATAGCCTTATACGTTCTGTCTCGGAACTTATGGCCTTGAAAACCAGTCTTTAAAGTAAAACCCGTTGCTACGGGTGATTTTACATCGTGCAATTTCGGCGACCCTTCGCAATTTGACGGCGATTTTTGGGATCGTTAAAACCAAGAGACTTTCAGTTATTCACGAGCTCTTGGCTCAATTTGGCGTTGCCGTATGTATTTGGCTAGAATTTTTTTTTAGCGCGGATGTTTTTCTCGGTACTACGGCCTTTCCCATAGAGCTAATGGTCTTTTCTCAAGTTGCAACGGAGTATGGTTAGCTTTTTTCGCTCGGGGTATCGGAAACATTTCCCAAATTTCGCTGTGAGCGGCGATTGGAGTTCATATTCGTTTTTAAACACATCTTCGTTTTTAGATGATAACAGAGCTAGTGATCGAAAGAAAATATTTCCTGTACAGGCCGTTTAATAAAGTAGTTCCCCCCCCCCCCTCCTCCTAATCCTCAGCGTATTTTCTCCAAGCTTTCGCTCCTGTCGGCCATATTTGTTTCCCTCTTAACGTTAGAGTACACTGGAAAATTAATAAGTGTGTCTTTGCTAAAAATATTAAACGAGTATCCAATAAATAAGTACAGGCCATTTGGATTTCGTTTAATCGGGGTTCTACTGTATAGGACCTCCAAAATCTGATTAAGGCCGTAGCCAGGATTTAATTTTGGGGGCTTTTTTTTTATTTTTACAAAACAATGTTGAATAAAGACATATTACCTTTATTTTAAGGAAGAAATATAAATACATCATACAAAAATAAATAAGAAAATACTTATTTTGCCTTCAGACATCATTGTAAATTCTTACTTGTAGTTTTGTCATTAAAATTAAATTTTTTATAATGTCCCCCTTTCCTGTTCCAGGCCACGCTTTACACATTGGACTCTAGATTCTACGAATTCGTCCGGGAAGAAAAAAAGTTCGTACAAGGGAATTACCGTCACTATTATTGGATCGCGGGACGAACGCAATAGTTCATAAAAACACGCAGTGCGTAAATTGAGGTTCGCGAAGACGCAAGTCCATTGTACTTATTATTCTGTGACGATATTTGCTACCGGTTACGAGACCAACGATTTAGAAAGGAAATACATGGTTTTAATTTTGCCCATAAGATGGCGCTTGCATCGCAGATTCCTACAATGAGAATTAAGGACAGGCAAACGCTTACGTGTATAAAGGAAGAAATGGCACGGGGTAAAGAAAAAAAAAAGCTTTTATTACTTGATACCAAAACGCCAGTCGTATAAATAGTAATTATATTGACTATTTATTTCAGAATTTTAATTTTTGCGCAGTCAGGAACTTTAGTCTTTTAATACTTAAAATATCTATACTTTTTTTTTTTTTTCAATTGAATTTGATTATATACCACCTTCTGGCAGGTTCAACTTGCAATAAAATCTCGATTTCATAACTCGAACACGGAAGAAAAAATGGGGTAAAATTTAAACATTGATTATGAAAGTATATGAAAATGGGGTTAAAATTTTAATTGTCAGGGTCAACTGTTCATTAATGTTATATTAATACGAATATTTATTTTATTTATCCCTCATCTTTTCAGGCTTCCCATTATTTTTCCTAAGTAAAAAGTGGGTTTTTAAGGACCTAAATAAATGGTGTTTTCGAAGGATCAATGGAGGCATACTGCACCTTCCTTCATCGCATCATTATGGGCAACAAAGTCAGTGGTTCTCAAAACTTTTTACTCCTGCGCCCCTTCACATCTATATGCGGACGTCAGAGCCCCTTTCATGTTCGGCCTAGTACACGAATACAAAATAAATATTTCGTTTGCTTAGTGCATTATTTTGCACATATGTACATGCATATTTAATATTTTGTTCATAAGAAAATGAATATATCGTTCAAAAATTATAACAGCCTTATTTAAATAAATTCAATATTTAACACAAAATAAGATTTTTATATGATATTGCAGTCTAACCTCGATTTAACAGTTGTCTAAATAATACAACCAATAAATAATTAGAAACAGGCTGCTAATTGAGCGCAAATACTAACCTCGGTTTTTTCAATTTTATCAAACTAGCGTTTTTTTCTCCTCTTTTGATTAAAGAAAAAAAAAGAGTAAGTTATAGACATCAACTCACCAAAATCCCGCTAAAACTATATCGAAAATTCATAAATAAAATTTAAAAAAAATTCTCATTCCCAATATCAGTTCTTGATCTCAAATCTGAATTTGAACTACCAACGTCAACTCAGGTTTCACCATGTCCTTTGTCACAGTTTTCTCAAATGAGGCCACGAATCAACACAAAATTAAAGTTCGCTTCTCAAATTTACAAATATGCTGCAAAACTATCAAAGCAACTAGTCTGTAAAAAACGATCTACGCAGTATGTATTCCATTTGGAGGAGAGCCACGTAACAAGCTATAGCTTTCTGCTCTCCTCCATTTCTAACCCTATCACCAGTTAACATCTTAAACCTCAAAGTTAAGAACATCAGCGTAACATCAAAAATATCACATGGTAGAATGTATCACCACAATTGTAATTAGGCTCAAAAAAATTATTCTAATTATTCTAACGATTTTTACGGGACTAGTGAAAATAACCGTTAAACGGGGGAAACACATTTATTGAAACCAATGACGCACACACGGGGAGTGCGGAGAGGATAATGGGTCCCTGGCCCTTCCTTGGGCTGAAAATTTACATGTAAAATACTTTAAAAGTATCAATTGCTGCTACATTAAAGAAAAAAAAAAATTTTTTTTCGGCCCTCCCCGAGCAAAAATCATTGGTGCGTTATTGATCAGAACTGAAATAAGAAATTATCGAAAAGGAGAACAATAAAAATGCTTACCAGCATTCTGAAGAATACGTGGTAATAAACATAAGTAATTACTACTTTGAAAAGAAATCCTTGATGTTTGTTTTGGTTTTTCTTGGGAGTTGGCATTTAACATTGCCTTTTCGATTTTTTCAAATGCATCGAAAAGATCATTGTTGACGTCAAAACGCAGTAAATACTCTTTACACACTGTAAACCAGCATTCTCTTCAACTGAGAGAACTCAATTCGACTTCTCAACGGCAGTTGATTTTCTAACCAAAATTCTACTTGGATACAGGATAATGACGAAAATTATCGTTAAACCTAGGAAAATATGACACTGGACTCAACGTAATTCAATCCGGACCAAGAAAAACAATCGTTAAATCAAAATTAGACTGTACTATCCCTTGCAGGGTTACCACAATGGCCGAACTAGTCAACACAAAAAACCACAAGGGCATGGTTTTTGGAATTTTTCTTGGGGAATTAATATTCCCACGTTAATAACAATTAATAACCCACGTGAGGTCAGAGCGATGACTCTTTTTCTTCTCAGGGTGGTTAGAAAAATAATTCCCTGAAATTTCCCCGATTTCAAGAAACCCTTCTTAAAATTTCCCGATCTTTTTGTGGTTGTCTTTTCAGAATTCAAATTAAAAAAAGTGCTTCTGATTATTTTAAATAATTATGCATGATTTTATGCTTTACAAAATAGAAAAAAAAAAAAAATTCTGTTCATTATAAAACACACAAAAGAAAAGGAAGGGAAATTTTATCTACCATGAATTAAGAAACAACTAACGTCATTGTTCATTAAATCAGTGTTTCTCAACGGTCGGGTGTGCTGGCATCAATTATAATGGGTCACAAGAGGTTTTCATGGACTTTGTCGTTTTAGTTTTCTAGGCATTCGTCATGAATAAATATTTTATAGTGGAAATATTCCGAGGAGAATAATATTTGTGACTGTGCGAAAAAGCTAAGACCCAAAGTGCTTAAATAACTTTTGGGTAGCAGCAGTTCGTGACCAAGCCGTGAATTTTTAGATACGAAAGTATTCATGAATATAATCAGAAATTTTCAGACATCAAAATCTTTCGACTTGTCAATACAGAGAAATCTGCAGAAATCAAGTAAATGATGATGTGTTCCCTGAGGCAACTACAATATGTTATATGATTTCATTAGTTCAGCGATCGATAATTAATTTAAATGTAATCTTATACTCGTCAACACGCTACATTGAACACATAAGGTAGTCGCCTTAGGAAGGGTTTACTATAAGCTAATACATATATTTCATAGTTTAAAATTATAATTCTTAAAACTTATAAAGAAAAATGCTATTTTAATTTAGGTTAACGAGCTCATCGGACATTCAGTACTTTAGTAAATATATGCATATTCCACATTCTAGTTGCAATAGTAACTTTCGACTTAAAAAATCCCGACTTTTTTTTAAAGCAAAAGAGTGTAACCCTGTCAGAAATTCAACATTTTAACTCTCAAAACTAACTATACTACTAAAAAAAGTGGAAGGCATATAATATTCAATTTAAGGAAGAAGATGCTTTAAAAAGAAAGAGCAAAGAACATTAAGAGAAAAACTTGCATTATTTTTTAATGATCTGGATCATCGATTTTCAACCGGTGTGCCGTGAGAATTTTTAAAACAGTTTTAATACCTAACTATTTAGTCACGGGCACTAACCTCATTTCCCCCGAGACACTTGAATAAAACAACAGCAACAGCCAACACAACTATTTATTTATTGTTATTTATCTATACATTCGAACCTCAGTAAGATGAACATGCCTAAGACGAATTATTTTTAATACGAACCGTTTTCTGAAGTCCCGTCAGATTGTATAACATACTACCCTTTCCGGATAAGACGAATTGCTGTTAATAGGAACAGATTTTTTGTTCCCTTTGGTGTTCGTCTTAACGAGGTTCGACTGTATTTTGTTCTTACTGGATCGGCAAAAATTGTGTGTGTTGTAGAATTTTAGGGAGAAAGGGCCTTTGGAGTACATTTTTAACACAGCAACTTTCTTCCCTACCAAAAAAATTTACTTGTTTGTCATATTGTGATCCGAGAGTTCCAAGACTACTGAAAAATCTGAAGTCGTCAAAGGGCAGTTTAACACTGCCATTAGTAGGGTTCGAGCCTGCATAGCGACAATTGTCGCCAACTCATAACCAATGGTTGTTAAATTCATAAACATCGATGACAAATTTGTCATTTGAAACACGCGCGGGCGTTTTCCGTTTATTTCATACGCAAATCGTGAATTTGGTTTTAAGGCTACTGTTCATCAAAGATAAAATGTTTCCTGCCAAAAATTTCGTGATGCAAACTATTTATTTTTGTCTTTCAAAAGTCCACCTGCATGCTCAGTCCGTGCAATATTTTGGTAAGTAAGACACTCGCAAAAAATACAGATCTTGTAGTTCTGGAATTACAGCGCAGTCTTCGGCTGCCACCCTTTCCAATTTCCCCTGTACACAAGCAAGCAAACACGCCTTGTGGAGACACCCAACAGCCAAATTTTCAAGAAACGTTGTAGGATTGTGATCATATTAGGAAATGGTCCCCCTCACTTTAAATTCCCCTTGGTTGACCAGCGGTGAAGTGAAGCGATTTCACTGGTATTTATTATTTATGACGTTGTTTCGTTTTCTGCATGCACGTGTTATTTTTTTTTAAAGCATTTTTACATCGTTTTATTGTTTTTAGTATGTCGTATTCGCAGACTACGTTTATCTCCTTTTTTTCTTCGCCATCGGCCCCGCAAGATGTAAAGTCGACGGAGTTTGCTCAATTACCGATTCCATCGAAAACACACTCCTCCTCTTCAAACTTGGAAGCAGATACTATAGAAAGAAAATGAAAATTTCCCAAACAATGGAAAGTTGAATTTCCGTGGATGTAGTGGTAATTTTAACTGTCTCTACCAGGTTCGTTTTTTCGACCACCAATTGGTGACCAGGTGGCCTTTTTAGACCACCAAATTTCCTTCGCTGGCTCGAACCCTAGCCATTAGCATAACAATGATTATTGCAGGAGATACAGTTATAAATTTGGCGAGAAGTCACCATATCTAGTAGCCTGATATTGACTCATTATCTCCGTATTTAAAATTCATTGTATATATGTTGATTGCATAGGGTCAGAGAAACTGGAACAACTCCCTTGGAACCAAGTTTTAAACATCTAAACACAGACACAGTGGCATCGGCTACACTTTGGAAAACCCGATGGATTTATGTCTTTCGCTAGCTGATGGTTACGATTGTTTAATGTTTTTCAGGCACAGCCCGGAAAGAATCAATAATTATAAATAAGTGAGCATATATATAAACTCAAAAGTTCAGTCAACATTTCCTTGGAATGGAAGTAAGAAGTGGGGATTCTAACGCATGTGGAAGCCACATTTTGAACTTGGAAAATAAGCATGATCGTGATATGTCATGAAGGAATTACGAGAAACGCAACAGCTGAAATTTCCCTGATTTTGGAGCAATTTTGGCAGAATTCCCTGTTAATTCTCCGATTTTCCAGAATGATAAAATTCCCTAATTCCATAGCTACCCTGGTATTTTAACATTTCATGCCTCGTTAATGGTTCAGTGTCGTCATTGGAAGGAAAGAAAAAACCTGCATGAACTTACAAAATACTGCTGTAATTCATTGACTAAGGATAAATTAATAATAATAATAATACTAATAGGACATAGTTCTGGTCATATTCAATATCAAACTTTCCTCACTCTTCCAGACCAATCATAATGGATTTTCGGTCACAAATTTTAGTAAGAAATACATTACAATGCATTAAAATTTGCATAACTGAAACAAGTTCCAAAACCATAAAATCCACCAACACAAACCCCAAAGCTGTTTGTAACTCAATTACAGTGAATTTACAAAAACAAAAATTGTATTAATAAATTTCATTTTTTCATACTAAAAGCTTGCATTAATTAAATATTTATATTTTCATTGGGCCCTTTTTGAGACCATTACGAACAAGTTTAGCTATATAATCGCAAAGCTAATACTTCATCTTTTTATTCAATTTAAAAAAGTGTGTATGATTATGTATGCATAAGGGAAAGAAGACTGGTATGATCAACATCCCTTACAAATTAAAAAATTTGGCCAAAAATTTTTTTCCAAATTTTAGTTATAGATTTGGCAAACTATTAAACTATCTCCCCTAAGACATATTTGGGCTTTATAATTTTATATAAATTATACCAGTTTTTGTGCAAAAGCTTATTTTTGGAGGAACGGAACTTTATAGTCAAACGTGTGTAAGTTGTTCAAAATTTCCCACATGCAATGTGGTATGAAAAGCACAGTTCAGGAAAATTATTTTAATAAGCTATTTATTATAACAATGAATTTCAAATTCTCCCCCGACTTTCCTAGTTAAAAATAACTTCCCTGGCTTTTCCAGATGAGAAGACACTTTATAACACACACACACACACACACACACACACACACACACACACACATTCCCAGTTTAAAACTACAATTACCAAAACTTGTAAAGAAAAATGCTATTTTAATTTATGTTAATGAGCCCATCAGATATTCGCTACTTCGATTATATATAGTATACGTATATTTTACATCCCACTGGAAGCAGCAACCTTCGATTTAGAAAGTTCAGATTTTTTTTATACCAAAATGGTTTAATCCTGTCAGGAACTCAATATTTTAACTTTTAAAACTAAATACATAATAATAATAATAAAAAAAAACAAAAAAACAGAGAGAGAGAGAGGCATATAACATGTAATTTAAGGAAGATGTAGTGAGAAGAAAGAGTGAAGGCCATTTACAGAAAACGTAGATAAGGAAGTAAAAGATTTGAATTCGCCGTGAATTGTACACAGATTTTACACATAAATAAAAAGTTGAAGACCAGTGATGAGTTACTCAAAAGGAAGTGTTCAAGTACTACGTAAGTACATGGGGGGGGGGGGGTTGCCGTTGTACTTATTTTCCTATGTTAGCCAATGTTAATTTTTGCTTACTGAGGTGGAGGGAGGGGGGGTGAAATGGCCAAAATATTGCTTACGTAATACTTGAACTCTCCCAAAGCGGTTTTGGAGAGGTTGAAAAAATGATTTGGAAGGACAAACATGAGGACCATGCCTTTCTATCTGAGCACTTCTTTCTCTGCTTTCCATAAAAAATAACTTCTATCGTCATTTGTATATATTTCTATATCACACACACACATATATATATATATATAATCATGTAAGTATTAAATTGATTCGCCTGGATTTCAATGGGTAAAGACTTTAGGGTCTGACAAAGCCCATGTTGCCTGAGATAGAAATTTTTATTGTTTTTAAAATGAGTAGATGTTAATTTAGTAAGTATTGAGAAAGATAATTTTTAAATAGTGAGAGCGAGTTTAATGATTGCAAGTTTGAGGGAAGAAAGTTCCATGCCCTGGGGCCAAAGCAGCCAATTTCATCATCGGTATAACAGCAACCACTACATTACCTTTGCCCAATTGTCGATTAAATCTCAACTAATATTAGCAGTAGATACTGCAGTTGTTATATAAACTTCAATTTTAACAGAAACCTGGAAAAGATTCATAGCAATGGAATTATGAAACATCGTTAATTAAGTTTAAATAAAATTTATTATTTTAAAAGTTGCCAGTTAGGCGTCTAAAGCGAGTTAAATAGCTAGTTCATTAATTTTGAATCAGTCAATTTGATTAGGCGCTCGGGTACAAAAAAAAAGATAGCTGTCAACATTATCCTACTCTTTCTGCTAAGAAAGCACAGCATAAGAAGAAAAGTTTGACACAAAAGCTTTGGCTTACAATTGCATTACGCGAAGTTTTAAAATTTATGAACTGGTAGAATAAAGCGTTACCTTGGCCAGCTGATTTCAATGGATGGCAACATTATGAAAGAACTCAACAGACGTATTAAACTTGGCTGGAGTGCATTTGGAAGAAACAGTTTTATCCTGAAGGGGAAATTGCCTTTGTGTCTAAAAAGAAAGGTCTTCAACCAGTGTGTATTGCCAGTCCTCTCTTATGGATCAGAGACATGGAGTCTAACAGTTGGAGCAATACGAAAGTTACAGACAACGCAAAGGAGCATGGAGAGGTGCATGCTTGGAATAACTAGGAGAGATCGAAAAAGAAACACTTGGGTGAGAGAGCAAACTAGAGTAGAGGACATCATTGTTAAAGTAAAAGGGCTGAAATGGCGATGGGCTGGGCATATTGCAAGAAGAACTGATCAACGATGGACAACAGAAATTCTGAACTGGATTCCAAGAGACCACCGAAGACCTAGAAAACGTCCTCAAACTAGATGGGTGGATGAAATAAGAAAACAGGTTGGGGTGACGTGGAAGCGAATTGCTCAGGATAGACTTGTGTGGAAAGCATTTGGAGAGACCTTCATCCAGCAGTGGATAGATAATGGTTGAATATGATGATGATGATGATAAAGCGTGTACATTGTGTGTGATTGCGAGTTTAATTATACATTCGATTCCGTTTAATCGGTATTAGGACATTTTGGCACAATTAAGCGGCTGCTTCAAATAAGAGAATTCCACACAAAATCAACACATGGTTTCACGAAGACTTTCACAGCGCATTTTCAATTTGCAAAAGAGAGATTTTCGAGTACTGACTGTGTAAAATATAAACAGAGTTTAATTACTCAAACAACTTGACGTTTCGGTTCATCTTTTGCGAACCTTCTTCTGAAGTGGTCTCAGTCGTTGATGGAAGTCGACTTCCATCAACTATATACTAAAAAAAAACCACTTCGACATGCAGAAACCATTATTTTCGTATATTGTATTTCGTAGTATATTGTATTCAGAGTAGGCTTCCCACCCACATTGGTGAAAACAAATTTCCAGACTTTTCTAGCAAATTTCTCTTACCAAACACAAGCAACTTTCAACTGAACTTCGGTAGCAGCGAAAATGACTTAACGTTAGTGGGAGATTTAGCTTTCCAAAAACAGAAGTCAAGACAGTTTTTCCGGACTTTCCCAGGTTTGACCCAAAAATCTCGTTTTGCCCCGATTCTGGGGTCGATTTCAAGCTCCCTGACAATGGTAGATTTTCCAGGTACGTGGGTACCCTGATTCCAAGACACATTTCCTAATCGATGTAGTCTTCTTTATACGTAAGTGAATATGAATCACATTATGTACAAGTTATGTCCATATACTCGTAGATAATTAAAATTAAGAATTAATGAGAGGAAGAAAGTTCTGAACATACATTGAAAACTATCCCATTTTTGCAGCATTCATGTGCATTTACATTTATGTAATAAACTTTCCAATGTCTTGCTACATAATAAATTTCGACGATGATTCATCATTGCCCGCGTATTCATATTTATTAAGTCGTGAAATAAACCACCTCGGAAACATTTTTGGTGAATGGAAAACCAAGACGCTTTCGAAATGTTTTTCGTCAGGTACATCTTAAAAGGTTTTCATAATGATTTTTTTCCCTCCATGACGTACTTCGGGAACATCAAATTTACAGGTGACATCTATTTTGCGTTCCTTTTTCTCTGACGACATCTCCGCTTAATATTATTTTTTTTAACACCGCCATTACGGAAAAGTACAGATTTGTCTTGAAATAAATTCGATATGTAGATCTTATTTTCGATACACAGAAGCAGCATTTTCGTGTAATGACTAAGAGCAGAGGTGGGGAACCTTTTCACGTTGGAAGCCGCATTCAATGAAATTCAATTAGATACAGAAACGGAGCAATTTAAATATTATAGAGGGGTCAAGTACTTTTTAACAGATGATTTGGTGTTAAATGTATTTTTTGCTAATAATAGGGGCCTTGAGTCCCCTGGGCCCTTCCTACATCAGTGGTTAAACATCTAGCAGAACCCCGATTATTCGAACTCCGTTTGACTAACTGACGGCCAATTGTACTTACTAATATTTTAGTAAAAGCTCATCCAATACTTTCGGTAAAAATGTTCATATTCGCTTTTTAATGCACTCCAGCCTTAAGGGAGAAACCAATACAGATGATAGATATTGGACATATAAAAAGATATGTGCATATTTTTTCATATATCGGGTATGCATAAATACTTCTTTCATCTTTTATATTTTAAATAAGTTCATTGAACATAATAATTAAAATAAAATAAAAAGACGAACAGAATCATTAAAAAAAAAAAAGATTTTATTTGAAAAATTTAGATTCATCCAAAAGGCTGACCGTATGGGTCTAAAAGGCCGCAGGGTTCCCCACCCCGACTTAGGGGATTCTCGAAAACTATGATACATGGCGGTTTTCAATATAGGGAAGTTTTAATGTATTTATAAAATATTTTTTTGGAACAAAACTAAAGGATTTTAAAAATTTACTGACGACACAACTAATTTGAATATTGAAAACTTTAAGCTTAAATTTATGAAGCGATTAGCAGATCGGTGGGGCAGGTGGTATTTGTTTTTATACTTATATTAGTAATTAATTAACGCCCGTCAATTAGTCATTAATATTATAAACTTTTAATCACTAATATTGTAATGTTTCATTAGTTATTAAGTCAATAGCAAGTTTAAAAGTTTAGCGAAAACTGAAGTTATCTGCATCATTGATATGCAAGAAAATGTAACTATGCGGTGTATTTCATCGTGAATTTTTATCAAAGATCTTAATTTCATTTACTTATACAGTGGAAATTGTTTATAACGACCAATCGCATATATAACAACGGGATTTTTTACAAGAAGTTTGGCTTCCTATTCTATTCCTTAATAAATACATAGGTTATAATGACATCGTATGTAACGATAGAGATTTTGTTCTAAATAGGGAAATCCGTATTGGATATAACGACGCGAATTGACAACCGTTCATCGGAACCACGTGGACAATATATTGAAAAGAGTGAATGAATGCACTTGAATTCTTTGTGTATAGTAAGTAGGTGCTATCATGTTTCGCGGAGAGTAGATGTGGTCATTTAGGAGTATAAGTGTTTATAAGAGTTTAAGTGCATGTACGAATGAAAGTATACAGTATATGATGGAATGATACACCATTCTAAATTAACAAAGTATTGACCAAGAGTGTGGCAGCCGCAAAAAAGCTAATGAAATGACAGTAGTTGCACTTGAGAGGTCCGAAATATAAGGAACATGGGTATATATATATGGAAATGACATTTCTAACGAAGAAAGACAACGAGCTACCCCCAAATAAGCAGGACCGTGGGGGCGGGTGTTAGAGCTCTAAGTATATTCATTTGTATCTAACAATAGAAGTGTTTTAAGTGCCAATTGCACCCAGATTTGAGACTTAGTAAATTGGAAAAATCTATATTTTTGATAAATATATCCGTTGAAACCAGCGTGTAAAACACATTTTTTGATTTCTTATTCATTATTAAAAATATTTGAATTGGCGCATTTGCCAGTTTTCAGCCAAGCTCATTTGCAGAACTGGCGCAAAAACGATGGACATGGTTGCCGCAATTCAAAGTTACTCCTTTTTTTGGCGAAAACAATAAAATCACATTTTATGTTACGATGGGAAAAAGTTTTGCCATCACCTCACCTTTTTTTTTTACTCCTCCGTATTTTCAGTTGTAAGAAACGTGTTAAAATGTGATTACCTTTGTTTAAGTGGGAGTCGAATCACGATCTGCACTTACGTCATTTGTGGTTTGTACGCACGTAATATATTGTATTCTGTTAAACATAATTACCATATATTATTTTTAATAACAAAAATAAGAACATTTTGACTTTATAACACGAAATTTATAACTACATACATAATTTCGTTTGCTTTTTAGAGAGTTAAAAACAAACCAAAGACATATTTTCGTAAAAACGAAACTTGAAAAACCGTTCTACTAATGTGAGCAGTTTATAACAAAATAATTATTTTCAAAAACAAACCAACTTGGCTTATGAAAAAAGAACATGTGTACAATCATTCTTTTCTTTTTCACCAATGTAACTTATAAGGCAGTACGTCAAACGTTGGATTTTCGGTTTGTATTGCTATGGCCAGTGGGAAATGTACATTAAATAACCGCTGCGGGCCATAAACCGCTGTCGTCCAAGAATATAAACATGAAATGTTACTGAAAAATTATACATGATTAATTAATTATACTACGTTTATGTGATAGTGGTAATCTACATAGAAATGTTAGAAACATAGACGTTACAGTAAATGCATTTAATAAATGAAAACTGTTCACATGACTGAAAATCGCATACGCCGTGATAGATTTTAAATGAAATCGAAGATACATTGCCAGGTTTTTCAATGTTATCATCATTATAGTTACATTTGGACCATGGATAACGAAGAACTGTTTGATATTTCTTAGATTGCAACTGGTTGTAAACTAATGAATGTAACTTAATAACTATTTCATTACGATCAGTTACTTTGATTGTTATTTCATTTGTAAGAACGAAGTTCACAATCCTTTTAATAAAGAATTTGTACTCTCTGAAAAATGTACGTCTAGTCTAGGACCTGCACGAGAGCTGTCGTGCTAGGAGGAATTTATAATTTTACGTTACTATTCGGAAGTTCACTATATGTTGCCTTGTGTGTCGATCCGGTCCAGGAATCCAATAAGAACGTATAAAGCGGATCTTAAAAGTGGTTTGAGGCAGTTGGTAACCCATTCCTTTATGGTTTTTGGCGTCATAGGCCGGTTGAGCTGAATTAATATTTATTTGCATGAAAAACATAACACATTATTAAACATTTATTTCTAGGTTATACTAATATCAAATATTGCGACCGCATGTTTATCCCTGTCGGCGTCATGTGCTCGATACCCGGAAGTTGGAAAAGTCTATTTTCTAGAGAGGTGTCCCTCTCATTGTGTAGCCACAGACTCCCTCTCCATTGTCATCGTGATGACACGAAATAATGTGGGAAGTGCACTCTTCTACCGGAATGGGTAGTTCTTTGCTGTCCTTGTGTCTCCGGTGCCCGGGTGCTAGAGCCCTTCTTTGCTTGTTGACGTTTCGATGGTTAAGTTGAACTGTCATCTGATGTGTTGGTTTGAAAGGCTGGTTTCAATCTGTCTATGGAAACATGCACAGTCTTTCCCGGGATGTTTAACTTATAAACTTTGTTGTTTCGTGAAAGCACTTGATACGGTCCATCATAAGGTTGTTGTAGAGGTCTTCGTACAGTGTCTTTCCTGACGAATACATGCGTACAGCCTTTCAAGTCTTTGTGCACAAAAGTTGCTTTTTGGACTGGTTGGAAGTGCACACCGATTTTAGCTGTTGCATGCATCTCCTCCAGTGTTCCACGTATTTCGATGGTTCTTCTTGTCTGTGTGTTGTATTGAAAAACTCTCCTGGTAAGCGAATTGTCAAACCACACACTAGTTCAGCGATTGTATAATTGAGGTCCTCTGGCCAAATGTAGTCCCAGTAACACCATTAGTAAGACTTCAGTCCATTTCTCTGTTTGGTGGCATTTAATTGCCGTTTTAAGTGGTCTGTGAAACTCCTCAATAAGCCCGTTGCTTTGAGGGAAAAAAGCTGTAGTGCGTATTCGTTCTGATCCCAGTACCTCAGTTAGAGCTTTGAACAAGTGCGACTCAAACTGTCTTCCTTGGTCAGTAGTTATCTTGGATGGAACTCCAAAGCGGGGAAATCCATGTAGCACCAAAAGCTGGTGCCACTGTGTCTGCCGTGATGTCTTTTATTGGCGTAGCTTCGGGCCAACGTATGAAATCTGTCTATGCACGTAAGGCAGTAAATGTAGCCCTCTGATGGCGGCATGGGTCCTATTATGTCCAAATGTACATGGTCGAAGAGAGGAGATGGCTTGACGGATGGTTGTAATGGCGATGAGGTGTGTGTATGAATTTTTGATCTTTGACAAGCCATACATTGTTTAGTCCATGCATTTGCAATCTTCGTTAATTGAGGGCCAAACGTATCGTCTACGTATTAATTTTGTTGTAGCCCTAATACCAGGGTGAGAGAGACCGTGCACCGTTTCAAAAATTTTTGTTCGAAAATTTTTGGGAATATATGGTCTAGCGTTGCCTGTAGATACATCAGAATACAATTCAACGTCAGAATTAGGAAAGACTATCTTTTTTAATTTAAGGGAGTTTTCTTTCTCTAATAACTGTTTTAGCTCTTCATCACTGCTTTGAGCCTTTGCTATTTCGCCATAACCTATAGGACCGGGTATCGTTATTATAGCAATTCTTGACAGTGTGTCGGCTACGATGTTTTCTGCGCCTTTTATGGGACTGATATCAGTGGAAAATTGAGAGATAAAATTTAATTGCCTGTTTTGTCTCGGAAAGCACTTATCAGTTTTCTGACTAAAAGCAAAAGTTAGGGGTCTGTGATCTATGTAGATTACAGATTCGCGGCCTTCTAGCATGTGCCTGAATTTTTTTTATTGCCGCATGGATTGCCAAAAGTTCCCTATCATACGCGCTATATCTCTTTTCGGCAGGAGTTAGTTTGAGTAAGAAAAATCCTAATGGTTGATATCCTTTGTTGAATATTTGATTTAGTGATGCACCAATTACGTAATCGGATGCATCTGTTTGCAAAACTAATTGAGCTTTTGGGTCAGGGTGAGGCAGCAATGTTGTGTTAGCCAAAGGTCTTTTGCAATTTTTGAAGGTGTCACGTGCCTGATCTGTCCATTGGATATTTCTTTTATAGTTTTTCTTTGTATCTCTCATATATTCGCAAAGGATGGTTTGTGCATTAGCTGCTTGCGGAACACGACGGCGACAAAAATTGACAAGTTCCACAAACTGTCGCAGTTCCTTATCAGTCCCTGGTTCTTTTTAATTTAGAATTGTTTCCACTTTTTGTGTAGTGGTTTTGTTCCGTCTTTAGTTACCAAATGACCTAAAAATTCAATTTCAGATACTCCAAAGACACATTTGGAAGTATTTAATTTTAAGCCATTAGCCTTTTGAAAATTTGCTTTAAATGAGTTTCATGAATGTCTTCATTTTTTAAAAACATAAAATGTCATCCAAATAGGTATAACAGAAGGATAGCCCTCTAAAAGCTTCATGCATAAGGCGTTGAAAGGATTGAGCACCATTGGACATTCCAAAATTTAAATATGGAAATTCAAATGAACCAAAAGGGGTAGATATCGCCGTTTTGGATATATCGTTTTCAAATATCGGTATGTGGTGATATGCTCGACAAATATCTAACTTGCTAAATATTTGCTTACAATGTAGCGCACTAACAAAATCCTGAATATGGGGAATAGGATATGAATCAAACACTGTTTGGGAATTGAGTTTTCTATAGTCATCCACAGAACGAATTCCAAATGGTCTTCTCTCGACCACGTAAAGAGGGGAAGACCAGTCACTTTTAGATGGTTTACATATCCCTTGTTGGAGCATATACTCGAATTCCTTTTTAGTTTCGTTATATATTTTGGGATGAAGCCTTCTAGGTTTACAATGGACCGGTGGACCCTTGGTTTCGATATAATGAACTACCTGATGCTTTATGGGTTTGGATGCTAATGAGGGGTTTGTAATGTCAGGATATTCTTTCAGCAATTGGTGATAGCGTAAGTTGCTAGATAAGGTTTCGACTGTCAGCTGATTATTATTGGTGACATTACCTGGTGCACTTAAAGAAGTGATTCGATCTACCAAACGTTTTCTTTTCAGGTCAATTAACAATCCAAAATGTTTTAAAAAATTAGCATCGATTATTGGGTAGCTAACATCTGCGATTATAAATTGTCACTGGAAACTGCGTCTAAGTCCAAAATTTAAGTAAAGTATATTTGAACCAAAAGTTTTAATTTTAGACCCATTAGCAGCAAATATGAATAGCAAATATAGTTGCAAAGAAGTTAGAGTTAAATTTTGTGTTGCTTTTGTTGAAGGTATAACTGATATATCGCTCCCAGAGTCAATAAGGTATTTCGTATTTGCTTTCTTATAAACGTGCAAGCGATTGTTGACAGCTGCCATTCCAAATGTTGGAAAATTTTCAAACTCAATCCCTTAAGGGAAGACAGCAACTACTAGTTTCCCTGATCGGCGAAAGAACGTGGTTGTGTACACTTTTTAGCTGCGCTTTTATATTTTTGATGATAATAGCAATATCCATTGGAATTTTGATTATCGTTATCATTCTTGTCTGGACGATTTTTTGATTGGGAGGGCCCATGGAGAGTTTGATCGAAACCGATTTCTCGAATTATCTTTATCATGCAATCGAGATAGGCGTTCTACTTGTAAAAGTTAGCTTTTCAACTTGTTCTGTTAGTTTCGAGAAATCTGAGTTTAATGGCGTGTTGTCGCTCTTTATAGCACAAACGTTAGTATTTTCGGTTGAAACCTCAAATATTTTGTCTGCCAGAACTGCTGTGTTAAGTTTTCGTTTGAAACCGAAAGCATGGTTTGAATAATTGGTTGTAGGTAGTCTATTCAACCATAAGTTTTTTAAAAACGTCTCTTTTATTTGCTCCCCAGCTAATGCCCTCATTTGTCTTAACAAAAAACTGGGTTTGTTATCCCCCAACTGAAGTTCTGATAAAAGTGTGCGAATTCTTTTAGCTACAGGGTCCATAAACTCCGCTGTTATTTTTTTCTTTTAACGCTTCATATTTTCTTCCGGGGGATTGAATATTAAATCAGACATATGAGAAAGCGTTTCAGCATCAATCGCTGATACAAGTGCCGAAAATTTGGTCAAATCGCCCGTAATGTCGGCCACTTCGAAGCACTACCTAAACCATATTGCGACATCATTTTTCCAAAATGAAGGAATTCGAAGCGTCATACGGCTAATTTGGGAAGTTCGTTGACTATCTTCGTCTTCGCTCATTTTGATTTAACTTAAATTACAGAAGACACTCATGAACTATACTCAAAACAATTTATTTTAAATTAAATGGGTTTCCAGTTTACAAACAGTAGAAATATTCATAAAATACGAGAACATAAAAGTATTGTAAAAAGAAAAATACAATTTCAATCAGCATGTATTTTTTAAAAGTGCCAATTTCTCTCAATAATAAACTATGAATAAAACGATTTGTGAACCCTTTAAAACTCCGTTATGAGTATACGCTACGCAGTTTTCTGCAGTCTTAAACAGTTATAAACAGAGAAGTTGAAAGAAACATCCCTTCTCCAGCAATGCGAAGGGTGGGAGGGTGATTTGGGATAACGCAATCAGCGTTAAGATAACGCGTTAGCGCGCCTTCCTTCGAACAAGCGGAAAAAGGTTAGTTTCGGTTCGCTTTTCGCCTAAAATGGCGTCTTCGGACGAATTGTGATAGTTTTAACGTTTTTTTTTTAAATTATTTAAAAAACACTCATCTATTACGATAACGCTACTTCAAATACGGTCAAATTTTTAAATCAGGAAATTGAGATTAGCAATGCCATTATATGCCACAACGCATTAACCCGTTAAAAATCATATAAATTCCTACTTTCATATCTTCTTCTGTTGTAACTCGTTCTTTTTTAGAAGCTTGGGTCTTTAAATTCGCAAACCATTGGTCTCGTCTTTGACTTCGAAGTTGTCAGAAGGTTTTTTCAGCCCACGTAGGGTCATCATTATGGTTTTTGGTGTGATAGGCCGGTTGAGCTGAATTAATACTTATTTGCATACAAAACCTAACATTATTAAACATTTATTTCCAGGTTATACTAATACCAAATATTGTGACCGCATGCCTATCCTTGTCGGCGTCATGAGCTCGAGTGCTCGATACCCGGAAGTTGGACAACTCTATTTTCTAGAGAGGTGTCCCTCTCATTGGGTAGCCGCACCTTCATAGTATCTTTTCCCATTTTTACCGATCTGGGGCATGTAATAAAATTTAATTTAAAATAAATTTTACACGAGTCATAAAAATTAATTACAGCCTTCATTTGGGGTAAAGTAAAATTTTCTGTCTCGCATTTCTTATCAAATTCTGTCGCAGGAATTATCTTGTCATAGGTATTACGATAGTCATTTCAATTTTCCAAATCCACTGTCACTTCCTCTTCAAATGACGAGTTATTTAAAGTGATACAATAATTTCTGCCACCCACGTATAGATTATAGCTCAAACTAGAGCTTTTTTCTTTTTGGAGAAAAAGAGACGCTTTCCCCATCCTGGATTCGAACCAGGGTCCCTCCATTGACCCCGGAGTGCTTTGATCGCTAGACGAACGAGGACAGGAAACAACGCTCTCTTTCTCCGTATATAAGGATGTAAGATATTATTACCCTTCTCAGGGATAACACAATTGCCAAATATGGTCATGTTTGTCAAAGGATAATAATATCTTACATCCTTATATACGGAGAAAGAGAGCGTTGTTCCATATTCATGTTTGTCAATATTTGAGTTGCAAATCTGGGTGCAATTGGCACTTAAAACACTTCCATTGTTAGAATTAACTACTACTTAACTGCTAATTAGTAACTGAGGAGCACCACCAACTTTATATAGCTAAATTTCATCACGAAATGTCAAAACGAAAATTACCGAAGTTTTCGGAAGCAGTGTGGGATTCAAGTATGGGCCAAGTAGGTCCGGACCTAGAATAGAGCCCGAAATATTGGGGTCCCACAGGAACTTTGTGTTATTAAAATTTAAGCGTTTAGTCTTGTTTATTTAAAAAAAAAACAAAAAAACTAGAGCCATTTTCATTGTTTTCTCAATTGTATATCATGTGGCCACAGTTTTCAGGGGCCCATTCTATCCTTCCAGCCTAGGGCCCATAAAAAAAAACTTAAACCGGCACTATTCAGCAGTGTTTAATATTTTCTGCAATTTTTTGTAATTTAAAAAATGTACTATGTAGTTAGTGTGACAATACACACATTTTTATACAGTAATAAAATTCACTATATCTACAGTTCTATTTAATTTTAAACCCAACAACTTCATACTTTTAATTAACAAAACAATTTATAAAACTCTTAAAGTCTTAACCATACACTGATTTTTAAAAAATGTCGTTTATAACGACCGAATTTGCACGGCTCCTCACATGTGGTTAAAACCGATTTTTACTGTATATTATTTGATGTTTGTTACACTTCGCAATACCCAACTATTTGTCATGTCATCTCTTTAGCCTCCATATCTGCATAACCGGTAAAAGTTGTTTCCAAAAATAGCATATGCGCGCGTTTCAGAAAATAAATGAAATTAGCTAAAGACCCGCCTTCAAAATATGAAATTGATATGACGGTATCCTTAGTCGCTTTCACATTAATCTTAGAGGCTGCAATTTGTCAATTGACATGGACACGTCGTTTGCATTGACAGAGGCGCCTTTAATTTTTCATCGCGTAGTTTGAAGTCATTTCACAGCGGGATGGATTATTGTGTAGCTTCATTCCATGCGGATAAATCGACAATTGAGCTACAAAAGTAGTAGCTATGACCAAAAATTGAATGATTATTATACAACAGGGTGTTAAATGTTACATATGTAAACAGTATGTTATATTAGTAATGTAAACGTTAACTTAATGTATGTTAAATGTGCTAACAAATTACCCCATTACCAATGCATGACAATTACTTTTGGCTACGAAGAAGTGAAAACAACAACACATTAAAATTTTTAATTCAGACCTGTAAATATTTTGTGAAAACTCGCAGTAATTTACGACGTGACTATATTGGGGGGGAGGGGGCACCTATACATGATTTACGGTATTCATATAAAATACAAGCTAAAAGTCCTCTAAAACAAGCGTTTACACTAAGGGAATTGGTTGATTGGAATATACAGTCATTTTGAAACAATCGCAAAACACTACACCATACTAGACCCAGCTGGCCTCTTTTTCTCTCTGAATAGTATTCCGATTATTAGACTTGCTAAAGCAAAAAATATAGGATAGTAAAACTACAGGAAATCGGTCATCTTTGGCTTCATAATAATAATAAAATCCTTTTAAGGTTGACCGGGGAATAAAGGTGGCCAACTTGAAAAGTTTTACTGAAAATAATATGCAATGCCTTTGGTATCATCTGAACTATTACTGCAGGGGTCTTCAACCTTTTTCAGTCCAAGGGCCAATTTTGCTTATTCTTGTAGGCCCGCGGGCCGCACTACTGTATCAGCAATATTAGGACTGAACAAAAGCGGCTGAAGGGGTGCGCCCCCCCCACGATCAGCATTTATTGGTAATTTTTTTTTCTTAGGTCTCTATATTAGTTTTCTGTGGCCCCCCAAAATATTTTCTGGATCCACCTT
>QLNU02015360.1:208057293-208083158 GCA_006491805.2 Dysdera silvatica | reverse complement strand
CAAAATTCTCTCAAAGTTTTGAGGTTTTCATTTGTCCTGAGGATTATTCTTTTTTCCAACGTTTGTTTTCTCGACTCAAGTAGATTAATATCGTTGCAAGTTTGTCCAAATTTTCTTCTTTACATTTAGTATTTTCGACAAATCGGTTACTTTTTTGTCCACACCGACCATTTTTTTGATTGTTTGCTTTATAGTTCCTGTTGTTTTCAACGAGCGGCATTGGCTGTTTACACGCATTCTTGTGTCCTCGATTGTACGTTGCCAAATTTGCTTCAATATCCTGTTTCTTTCAGATTTCAAGTGAGTTTGGTGTTGAACGTATTTACGTTTGGAGAGAAAATAATTGTCAATTCCTTAAAAAAGTAATTTTGGAAGTTAGTAAAAGATCTTCCTCCCCGCAAACTCTTCAGTGCCCATGGGCACACAATGTATGCATATTTGGCTGTCTGATAACGAATTGTTTTAAGCGTTTGTATTGCGGTGTGGAGTGTGAATCTTTAAGGGACAGGCTAACATTTTTTCATTAATTTTATTGCTTATCAGTCAGTGCCGGGTTTACGTGTACGCCAAGTAGGTCAGCGCCTGGAGCTCCACGAGTTTGGAGCCCTGAAGGGATCTGGTATTAGGTTCAACTGCTATTTATATCTTGTTTATTTACAAATGTCCGATAAATTTTCGTTATTAATAAACCTGAATATCTTAGATAATGAACTTCAAAGAAATCTGGCGAGGGTCATATTTTTTAGGGGCTTTTTCTCTATTCTTCTTGTCTGGGAACCATAAGTAAGAACTTCAATCAGATACTGTTGAAAATCTTGTATTTTCAGATCCAGAACTAAATTAATATATTTTGGGTTGGACATGGCTGTTTATAAAGGCAATGTGTCGTTTATAAGTCACGACATCTATGACTTCGGTCTCGTCTTAGAGCAGTGCTTTCCACTTCAATTGTGCCTGCGGACCACTTTTCCACTTCAATTGTACCTGCGGACCACTTTTCCACTTCAATTGTGCCTGCGGACCACTTTTCCACTTCAATTGTACCTGCGGACCACTTTTCCACTTCAATTGTGCCTGCGGACCACTTTTCCACTTCAATTTTACCTGAGGACCACTTTTCCACTTCAATTGTACCCGCGGACCACTTTGAAAAATTCTCACGAGTTGGCTTCAAGACCTTAATAAAAAAGGGAACTGGGTCTTTTTTGGGGAAAATGTGTTTGTACAATCGTTCTTTAGTAAAAATAAATAAATAAACAGAAAAAGAAATAATAAAATCTAATAATAATACAGTCAAACCTCGTTAAGACGAACACGCTTAAAACGAATTACTTTTAATACGAACCGTTTTCTGAAGTTCCGTCAGATTGTAAAATACTACAAATATGCAATCAATTTCATTTTTATATTTAATTTTAACATTTAATAATCATTTTTATAAGCGTTTTTATTAATTATTATTTCTTTTTAAATAATGACCCGTCTCGCGGACCATTTGGGACTCTTTGGCGGACCACCAGGTGAGAGCTACTGTCCTGGAAGAAACTGTTGTCAGACCCGGCAACAAGTACGGATTAACGTACGGTTAACGTCATAGATAATATGAAAAAGAAGAAAAAAATATATATTTTTAAAACGGAAACAAAATAATTTCGTGCTTTTTATTCGACGTAAGCATTCGTGAACGAATGGAGACAATAAAATATTGACGTCTCCGCTTAAAAAGATTCGATTACATTCTAAACTGAAATCAGTTCATACCGATTCACTTTACGACCGCATCAACGAACTTAATTCCAAACTCCGTCGTAAAACACTCTCCATTGTATTCACTTGCTAGAGCTGAACTTAAGATGATGACAATTGAGACGTGACCTCATAAAATCATAGAACACTTACAAAAATAATCATGGCGTATGCGTATCCACGATTCCGATTTGAATCCAGTGACCCATGAAACTGCGAGTTCACGAGAAGGTGTTTTGACACTCCCCATTTTAATTTCAAATTGGGGATATAAATGAGTTACTATGGCGAAAATTGGTGGGTCACAAAGAAAAAGAAGCGTTGTCCAGCGCTGGACTCTAACCAGCGACAATTCCGTCCGAATCGAAGTCATAACCAACTAGGCTACGGAGACCCGGGAGACATATAACCAAATCCCCCCCCCCCCCCCGAAGTAGGAAAACTAGGAACAGATACGAGAAAGCCACGTGTCATGAAGAAAACGATAATTTTATCGTTGTTCTTGTTCTTTTTTTTAATACTATTATTTCGAAATAAATCTACGTTTCTATGAAAATTGTTTTTTTAGGCCCTCCTAAGATTAAACGTCGTTTATTTGGCCCTTGTTAAGACTTTCGAGTTTTGGCATGCTTGTTCAAAGTGAATCCACACCTTTCAGACGTGCAAAAGGACACAAAAATATTCGCCTAAGAAAAGTAATACTACTAAAAATAAAAACTACTACAATTGGAAGAAATAAAGATTTCTAAATACATATATACCATGAATTACTGTACAGGGGGCTTTCAGCGCTAGCCATTCGACAATTGTGCTATCTCTGCGAAGGATAATATCCTAACAAACTAAAAATTAATTTAACAATCTCACGACAAGAATGGTAAAAAACACCACCACCTTACTTTTAACCCGAAACCAGAAAAGAAGTTAACAAGTCACTTCGTTACCACGATCACGATGCTTGCGGTTGATATTTAATCCCGAAAATATATAATAAAAGCACTGTTATAAATCCAGTTACAGAAATTTTCAGATTCACGAGTAGTTTCCTTCGGAAAAGAGAACATGCATATATTCGAAATCTGTAATCTACTTGTTCTATCTGTCCGACATAACCATTGACGATCAAAATTCACATTTCGTTTTACTGTACACAATTTTAAAATTTTTAAATAAAAGATTCCAAAAAACATTTAATATAAGTTACTGGATTACGCCTTTCCCTCAATTCCCATTTCTTTTATTAAGAAATGATGGCTTTAAAATTATTAATTTAAAGAAACTGAAGGGAGGACAGCGCTTTAACTTTCAAGAGAATTTTTTTTAGCAATGAGTTAAAAATTATATCCCAAAATCGGAGAAAAATCTCTATACGCTCATATCTAATAAATTTGTAAAATGTGTTCCTTGAAAATTTCATCTCACGGCAATCCATGGCAAAACGAAGAACGCAATCTGAACAACATAATTTTCTATAAATAATCGAAGATTTGCCCATATATACAAAGGGTGTTTACACATTTTTAGAACGATTTTGGAGCCATTTTTTTAATGTTTAAAATGTAAAGATTATTTTTTTAAATATTCCATCTGATAACCTTGTTTCTGAGCTATAAGTCTGCATCATGCTTTCCATGATAGAAGGGCTTTTCGCAATATTTCTAGAGGTACTGCTTGCCATTGTTGTTCCACAACTTTCCAAAGTCCATCAATGGTAGTGGGTTTGCGCTTAGAGAGAGCTCTTTTCAGCGGACCAAAGGCACAATAGTTCATAGGAGAAACAACAGGGGACTTCTCAGGAATATGATGAAACGGAATACATGCAATAGCTGTATTAATTTTCATTTTTTCAAGGAATGCAGTGGTAGTTTTTGAGGTATGACTGCTGGCTTTGTCTTGATGCAGTTTTATACTCTGAAAATTGTTGGAATAAAAAAAATGGAATTTCTTCTGTAAATATTGGATGTAAAAAATTCTCCTGATAATATGATGAGTTGATTTTAACGTTGTTTTCCAGTTTTTTTTATCTTTAATTTCCCATTGTAAGAGAAACCTGCGACAATCATAAAGCCTT
This sequence comes from Dysdera silvatica, assembly GCA_006491805.2. Lineage (NCBI taxonomy): Eukaryota > Metazoa > Arthropoda > Arachnida > Araneae > Dysderidae > Dysdera > Dysdera silvatica. The sequence goes on along the minus strand of QLNU02015360.1, from coordinate 208,079,341 downwards.
TACTGAAGCTTTCTTTGCATTCTCGGCACCAAGTTTGGAAATTTTTTTCTCCACGCTTACGATAGTAAATGGACCTTTTTTTTTGTTACACTCATTTATGTAAACCCATGCTTCATCAAGGGTAACAACGTATTTCCATTTATCTCCTTCTAAGTAATTTTCATACAGGACTCTGCAACATGTTTTGCGTTGAGCCACATGTCTCGACAAAAGACGGTGAAGATTATGTTTTTTAGCTTTTTTAAGTTATAAATCTTGGTTTATTATTTTATTTACTGTTGCTACAGAAGTTCTTAAAGAGTTTGCAATTGATTTCTGCGTCGGGGGATTTTCTCTTGTTACCAGTGATCTCACTTTAGAAATATTTGCAACAGTACGTACCTTGTTCGGGTATTCATTTGGAGTCCTCTTTTTATGTAGAAGTTCTGATTGACGGTCTTTCCCTTTTCGATTAATAATGTTCATAGGTGCCAACTTCTAGAAGTGAAAAATCTGTAGTCCATCATGAGCGGGTGGGCAGGCCACCATTTTTTAATTAAACAAAATCATACATAATTTATGAAAAAAGGGCACAATGAGGAAATTAAGTATTTATTAAATTAATAATAATAGAGGATTAAACTGTATTAAACGCAATATTAATTCTTAGAATTTACAAATGCTGTAGTGCAAGATTTTGCATTTGAGAAATTTTTTGTCAAATACATTCTCGTAACATTTCACATGTTGTCTGCATTTAACTATTAGTAAATTTTCTAATGTGTCATCAGACATGGTTGACCTGAAGTCAGTTCTAATTTTCTTCACTTGACTGAAGACTCTCTCGCATGCTGCATTACTGTGAGGGATCGTAAGTATTGACAGCATAACCTGAGAAAGTCGTTTAAATTTTAATTCACAAGTATCATTTTTTATTTTACCTATGGCTGCCCATTGTGCATCAATGCTACCTTCATTACTCACAGTTTGTGGAACTTCGAAAGCCTGGAACTCACTGAATTCTGTTTGTAAAGCATCAACAGCTTCATCTTCTGTATTATTGAACAAAAGAACAGGAAATTTTTCTGTAAAATATTTTAAGCTGGAAAATGATGCATTTTCAAAATTCGATATTTGTGTAACCTCTGCATGATGTAACACTTCTAACTCAAAAGGAAATTTATTGTGCATGTAGTCACATGCTGCTATGAAATAGCTTCTGACGTTTTCATAAAATTCATTTTTATCATGGATGTTAAAATCTTGGATTACTTTCAGTGTTCCATTTCCAATTAAGATATCAACATCATCTTTTTGATTACTCCTCTCATGATAGTGGACTTTCAAAATATTATTACATAATTTTGTGACGCTTGGTTTTATAAATTTCACTAGCATTTCTCTGTACAATTTTAAGAGAAGAGATTTTAGCATATGAATATGCGGTTCCGCAGACTGAAGTTGAGCATTTGCTTTTTTAAATACAGGCACAGTATAAGATAAAAATAAACAGAAAGCCTTATTGATATCTTCCGACAGAAAATAAAACAACCTTTCTTCACGAGACATGGAGTTTTCAGTTTTTTGTTTCTTAGAAATATCCACATAATTTTGAGCTTCCCTTTTTAATTTCTGTGATGCTTTTTTGCTGTTACGTTCTTTCACTTTATCTGCATTTTCAACCAAAACTTTGATAGAGGGAATAGTAAAGAAAGAAAGTGGGGTGATTTGATTCCTTTTCATGGCCTCTTCCTTAAAAAACTAATCAAAGGTTGCCACTGCTGGATTATACGCTCTAAGCACTTTACAACAGACAACCAACAAGTGCTAACGTGTTTTAGTACCTTTTTTATATCAGTCTCATGAAATTCTTGAAGAATTTTCAACCTATCTTTTCTTTTCGAACTCTTTTGTAAGTAATAGTAAATGTCTACCAAAATTTCATCGATTTTAAATGGCAAACATGCAGCACTCTTTTCAGCTGCTAAGTTAATAAGGTGGCAGGAACAGCCCATAATTTCAATATTTTGGTGATGATTCTTTAACACCGCTGCTACACCTGCTTTTTTTCCTATCATAACAGGTGCATTATCACAGCTAAAGGCAACACAATTAGAAATTGGAAAGTTTTCAGATTGTAAAGCACTTACCAGAAGATTTCCAATATTTAACCCAGTAGCATCTTCTTTCAAAGATGGCATAGATAAAAGACAATTCACAATTTTTTCACATAAAGGATCGAAGAAAGTTACCACTATTGGATACAGCTTTGAATCAACATCGTTGCTTCCATCAGTTGCAATTGAAAATGGATAGCACCTTAAATTTTCAACAAGTGATGAGGATTCCTTTGCAGACATTTCTTTCATAATTGCAGAAGTTTTGGTCTTTGCAGATCCATATTGTTTTGCAATACTGCTGTCAGGAAACGTTTTCCGAAAGAGCATCCCCGTGTGATCGCTGCAATTCATTGGCAAATTATGTTCGATCAAAAACAATGTAAATAAACATTCAGCTTTAATCATGGAGGTATCGTTAAATGCAAAAAATGAAGGCTTGATACTATGATTAGACTCTACAGCCTTGAACGTCTTCTTATGTTTAACAGTCTCAGAATGCAAAGTAATATCGCGTTTACCACCGTGAGTAATGCTTATGTCTTTACTGTAACACATGCAGAAAGCATATTTTGGCCCCAGTCTTGATTTTTGAATAAAATTAAACATCTTCATATATTTGGCTTTAAACGTTTGGTAGTACCTTTTATTAACGGTCGACATCGTTAACGTTGTTTTCAAAAACACCTAAAAACAAAACTTTCTTTCCAGAGCAAAGAAATACCAGATATGTCTAACACATGGCTTCCCTATAAAGAGTCACGTGCTTGACCAAAACCTTAACGGTGTAGCGCATTCTTTCTTGCCTTCCCCAACAACTACAAATACAGATGCATGATTTCGTTGTGCAGAGGCATCACTCTACGTCATAGCTGGAGCTAAAATTCCACGTCACGCCACGCATGCGCCGTCAATGGCAGGCAAATTTTTCTGGTGTTCTTACCGATATTTGCATTTATTTATGCATATTTATCATTAAATATGCACATATGCATAAAAATTTAAATAAATACGCATCAAGAAAAATATTTATTTTTTATTTATTTTTAAATGAGTATTTTAAAAAACACTGGGGATTTTAGACGAAATCTCCGAAAATCGGACGAAATCGTTTTCCGACCTGAAATTTGGAAAACCGATAAAAAATCGAAAGCCTTCCAGGTAAATCGGAAAGATTGACACCTATGAACGCTGCTTATTTTGCACTTAGAAATCTTTATACCATGCGTTTCACAACGTTTTTTAATAATGGAATAAGAATATTTCTCTTCGGAAAGCGCAAAAACGTATTCTTCAATCCACAGCTTGTTTACAGGCGCCATTTTGAATGAAAAATGAATTTGAAAGTAGCAGACGATAATCTTAATTTGAATAATAACGTGTTGTCAGATCCATTTTTTACAAAATATTTTCATTTTTTAATCCTCTATTGAAATCGTTCTAAAAATGTATGTGCAAACACCCTCTGTATTTTTTTTTAATTTTGTCGCCGTGTCTACTGGCTTCGTTCCCAGATGGCGCTGGAAATTTTTCTTGTGGTAACATTATTCGAGTAGAAAATTGTTTTGTTATTTTCTATTGACATATATTTGAAGAAAAAATGAGGACATGCGTCAAATAATAGCTTAAACCTTTATTCATAAAAAAGCGTTTCATTTGCCGCAGTAAAATATTTCATGATGGAGGGAAGTAAAAAAAAAAAAAATTAAAGAATAAATAAAAAACAACGAATATGATGTTTTAGATTAGAAACAGTTTTGGCAAAAGTTCTTTATAATAATTTTTTCATAAGATCCAATCCAAATTTAAATTACATATTTCAATCCAAATGGAAATTACAAACGACGGTTAAAACGTAAATTATAATACTTTATTATTTAATTGAGCAGATTCTAAAGAAAAGTTGAACATCTAAAAAAATTTATAAGATAGTCAATTCACAAGAGGATACTTCAGGTTGCATCGCCCCGTTTCACAATTCTCTACAGAGTTAATTGCATCGGGAAGTCCATAGGAACATACATCTTAGAAAAAGAAAATAGTTTATTATAGATCCCTGGAATTCACCACGTAATCCAAACTTCCTGTAGTTATGTTGTTTTTCAGGGGGGCGTCCCCGAACCGGGATTATATCCTGCAAAATGAAATAAAAAAGCACTGGACATTTGACTAATAATAGGAATCGGAAACAAATCACCTCCCCGACTTGAAAGATTTCTGGATCCGCCTTTGGAGAGATATTGGTTGAAAGCGCGGGGTCGCCCCATATTCGAATCCAGATAAATTGGTATATTTGAAAATACGTTATGAATGAGAGGTCGAGCCTATGCTATGCTATTAAAGAAAACTTTTCAGGTAGCGCTAGGACGCATAACTCAACTGACAAACTAAAGGGATATAAAATTATTGGAAATAATAAAATATAATTTACTTTTAACTTGATGACGCATGATAGTTTAAAGCGGTCTTCTTTTAAGGACGTTTGGTAGGTTAAAAGCTGGAAGGCCGGGAACACGAATTCTTTAAAAATTTAAAAAAGGAGGTTAAGGCATAGATGACTTCCCTCACATCTTATTAGTTAAAACCCCTTTATACGATTATTTTTTGCTTCGGTTCAAGCTTCCATTCACATCGGGCTTCATGCCAACTGACGGTGTGAATTAAGCATGCCAAACTAGCGACCCAGCCAATATAATATATTGAAAATACGCAGAAATTTTTTTAAGACTTAGAATTGGATTTGAAACAAGGTTTGCAGATTTTAAATGTTCGGAAGACAGGTTTTCTTCGATTTTTTCAATAAATATAGAATCAGTACCTACTCAAATGCAGATAATTGAGATGCAGTGTGATTCAGATTTGAAGGAAAAATTCAGTGAAGTTGGCGTGTCTGGATTTTATACGAATATTTACCTGCCAGGTTTGAAAATACTCAAAAATTCATGTTTGAAATTATTTCCAGGTTTGGAAGTACTTATCGGTGTAAGCAGTTATTTATAATTACGAGAGCAAATGTCTCTTGTTAGATTATTGTCTTACTGAATCCCATCTACAATATTGTATCTCTATTTGGGGCCTCTGACACTTTTTTACCAACATAATCGTTTATCAAGACTCCAGCGGAAATATTTTAAACTTATTTATAATTATGAATCTCTTACTTCAATCTCCAATAACTACCTTAATCATAAATTACTAATCATTAACAAACTATATATTTTTAAAATTCTACAAATTATGTTCCATACATTAAATTCTAATAAACACGCCAAACTTATACCTATTGTCACACCCTCCAAGCATTTCCATAGCTCTGATAGTAACAAATCCATAGCTCTAGTAGTAACAAATCAATAGCTCTAGTAGTAACAAATCCCTAGCTCTGGTAGCAACAAACTTATTCCTCTATTAGAGTTAGAATTGATCTTACTGAGCGATTTCTTGGCTATTCTGCGCTAACTAACGTGGAATACCCTCCCGCGAATGATTGCGAGACTACTAATCTTCTCTCTAGTTATTAAATTTTAACCTATAATTTATTTTATTCAAACATTTTGCCTTTTAGTAGTTTTTTTCTTTTAAACCTGTCGTTATTAGACACCATTGACCTGGGTTCTAAGGTGTTTTTTTTATTTCTTATCTTTTCATGTATTTTTTACTTTTATCGTTATTTTTTGTTATCTAAGGAAGCGCTGGCTTTGTCAAACTAAGTTTTTTCTAATGCTGCCTTGGTGCGGTATTTATTCTTTCCTTTACATGATATACTTATGTGTATTTTCTAATACTACACATAGGTATCTAATCTTTCCTTTAAACGATATACTTGTGTGCATTTTATTATATTGCATGATTGGATATTTTGCCAAACTTTGTATATTTGAAATAAAATAAATAAAAGATCCAGAATTATTGACATTCATCTTGGGTGAGTATTGAAAGCGATCACTGCAAACCGAGATTTACCCCGAAGTACGAAAGTTACCAGCATAGAAGAGATGCTAAGCAACATGAAGGAAACATAATTTTATCGTTTTTTAATGCTATATTTTTCGAAATAAATATATGTCTTTATGAAAATTGAAGCTTTTGTTATTTTGAGGCCCACATAAACCTTGCTTATTTGGCCCGTGTTAGACTGAGTTTGATATGCTAGGTGTAAATGGTAGAAATGAAGGACTCCTGGTTTGAGGCGCGATGCGAAGATTGGAAGCCGGCCTGGTAGATAGCCGTTCAGGCGTTAGCCTACGCAGAAAGTGCATCCGGAAGAGGGGAAGGTTTATAGGCTCAACTGGGGGTACAGAGTTGCAACATACATTCTTATGTATACATACAACATTGCACCATAATGGGTTTCCGAACCCCCCACCCGAGTACGCCGGTGCGTTCAGGTGTCATACCACAAGGAAGTGGTGTAGACGATGAGGAAAACTGGCGAGGCCTCACCGTCTAAATACAACACAAGGCCTCGGTGCTGGTATGAACGGAGGTTTGAAGTAAAAAATGATTGTGAAAAGCGGCCTTTACACGCGCATGTTCAGTAAACACTTAAATTACCAAGCAGGGCGGACTGGGTCCTTTCAAAGGGCGCATACCTTGGATTTTCGGAGGGCGCAAGTCCTATCGCCCATGAGCGCGCACCGGCCCGGGACCAGCGGCCCAATCCGCCTCTGTTGCCAAGTAATCTTGTAGAAGTTATAAACATGAAACTGTATAAATATACAACGAAATAATATCCATTATTCGGCAAATATTATGATAATGGTAAACATAGAAAGCACACAAAAGCTGCCACCCCTTTACGGAACCAAATTATGCAATAATTGATAATAAAAGAAGAATAAGAGATAAAAAGCAGCAACACAGCTGCAGATGAGAAAAATCTACTGTTTCAGAAACATTCATCGCAGTTGCCATATGCAGATAAAGGAGAATAGATTCTCGGTATTAAATCGTAAATATATTATATATATATAAAACAGATACATATTAAAATATTATTCAGAACCGAATGAAAGGACTTCCCAAGTTTCTTTTACATATATTCATCTCTCACTATTCGCATCTCTACATTTCTTTAACTTGCTTTTAGTGGACGGTTTAATGTACTGGAAAATCATAAAAACACATTATGAGGGGGAGGGGACCTGTATAATACGCTTGCCTTCATCCCAAACAGAGTTTATCGTAATGTATTGTATATAAATATTCCAACTGTAACCTTGCTATTATTACTGACATGATTAAACGCAAATTATTAAAATTTTAAATAAAGTCGGGAAATTTTTCTCATCATAGACGATGATGTGGTAATATTAGATGATAAACTTCTCACAAAGAAAATAATGATTTCATGGTGCCTGGCGGGAACCGAACCCACGATCTCTCGGTTACCGCCAGACACAGTGAAATCATTCTTTTATTTGCGAGCAATTTATCATCTTTTAAATAAAGTATCAAACTATAAAAATTTCACTAATGTTTCATTTTACCGGATTACAATATTATTAAAATCTACATTAAACCCCTTCGCTCAGTTACAGCTTTGAATTAGCGATGTAAAGGTTAAAATTTCGATTCGCATTTACATTTGATTTCTTATTTATATTTAATCATATATAAAGACACACACACACACTTATTAAGAATACAGACATACGCATATATCACAACACGAAACAAGCCCCTATGTCTGCTGAAATTCATATGCGCAAATATACGTGTTTGTGTGACATTACTGATCCGCTGTGTTTACCACTAATCTAATTGTAATTAAATGAGTGGCGTGCCATTTGCAGCCAGAACAACCAAAATACCACCAACGGGAATTTTGGCGAAAATTTGTAAATTTTCAAGTAACAATGCCGTGGAAAGATGGACCTTAAAATTAAACGTGACCATCGGCAAGAAAAACCTACCATTCGTTTAGTACAAATTCTGGAAACTGAATATGAAAGCGTATAACAGAATATCTTTTTTTATTTATTTTTTTTAAATAAAAGAATTAGGAGAACAACTCATAGAGAGAAAGAAAACGTATGTAAAAGTAAAAATCTATGAAACAATTGAGAACATTTTTTTTTTCAGAATATATATAACTCAAGTTTTGTTACAAAATTTGAATAACTTGCAAACCAGGGGATCTATTCCTAAATGACTCGATGGGACATCGTATTTATAATTTGTATAATTATGTATGGTTCTAATGAAATGAACACGATAAACTAAAAAAAATAAAATAAAATCAGGAGTTCCTGTGTGTTTACAGTAAAAAAAAAAATTAGTAATTTTAACTTTCTTGCAACATTGAATTTTTTTTTTTAGGGAGTACGACTCCTTAAACCAATGTAATGATCACATGGCGTTAGCCTGGGAAAGTGAGACTTGTAGGTCTTCCTTGTGAAAAGGGTCGAGAGGAAACAGTCCGGATGTGGGCGGATAAAATTGCAATAAATCTCGTCTGCAAGGTCCAGATTGATATTGCAGAATATTTATGGGAAACGTGTGGAACGGGGAGAATGGTCACATCGGCCAATCAGGTGTGACCACGGTCTTAAGACTGACCAATTATATCATGGTGGAGAAAGAGTTGGTTGCGTACAGTGGGTAAGAGAGGGCAGATCGAATTAGGCAGAGGAGTGGGATGGACACACGTGTGTGATTTCCGTGCCTGACTAATACGTTGGAACTTAGGCGGTGCGCCTATAGTTGCCTTGTCTGTGATGTCAATGTATATACTAACCACCTTCAATAAATAGTCTTAGGTTGTTTCTTCATTCTTGATATCTACCTGACTCTTCATCATCGACCTTCTAGTTTTCTACATAGAAAACAGGAATAAAGAACCCGCCTCACGAAGAGACGTATATTGCTCAGCTACGAGCCGAGCTGGTGGCAGCACACGACTACCTGCACACACGCTGTGTGATCGCATATATATACCTGACTATGACAACTAATTTCATATTCTTCATTTAAAAAGAGGAGCACGTCAAAGAAAGAATCAATTTTATTAAAGACGACCCCAATTGCGATATGTAAAAATATCTCCTAATCGCGTCAGTAACATCTACAGCGGAAAAGTTGAGAATTCGCCGAATGGACCAATGTCCACATCTGACACGATGAACCCTTCCAATTTACATAGACAATTTTGGAATGTCTGCAAATGGCACGTAAGAGTTAAATGTTTTGATGCTATTTTCTGTTCACTGGGAGGATAATTAAATATTTCATACAGTATAAAATGGCCGAACATGTTTTAACATTTTTGTTCTGAAGAAAGTACACAATTATACCACGTTCAAAAATTTTGAGTTATTGATGGACTTTTAAAAATGCAAAAAATGGTATGTTTCGATGTAACGGTGGAATCAACAGCTAATTTCTAATTTTGTACTATTTTCCAAAACGATGCGATTTGAACCAAAAATCAGGGTACATATTGTAATTTTTTTAGTTGTACGACCATAGCTTTGCAAACCATCAACACTTTTTAATCTGTATTCAGAAATACGGGTAGACATTTGTTTTAAGACTTTTCTCAAATAATCAGTAATATAGGTTATGTAGTTTTCACCTGCTTCCCATGACAGAAGGCCTAATTTTATGATAAAAGTTTGTTTTGTGACACAGGTGGAGATGGAAAGCTCCTACGATGGAAAGAACCCCGCATGGAGTAAGCCAAAAATAACTCGATTTACCACTGAAAGAAAAAGTAATCTACTTATCTTATACTATGTATCAGCTTCCAATTCTTAGCCATACTATTTTGGGGGCATTTTTGTAAAATGCCTTTTTTAGCACAAATTGAAACGTCACTATATTATAAGTAAAAACCTTTTTTGACGATACACCCATCTAGAGAAGCAAACTAGAGGCGTAGTAAGTCAAAACTTATGGGAGGAATTCAAGTAGCTTTGAAAAAGGATCACGTGATTCGGCGCTGAAGAGAAAAATGCGGCTGGATATCCATTGGGAGGGTTTGAGCTCCCATTTTCCTATGCTACTGAAGCAAGCAGAGGCTTATGTATATAATATTTCATGAAGTCAGTGGCGGATTTATAAAATTGCCGCCCTTAGGCACAGCCTGTACTGCCGCCCCTATCCTCACGCCTCCATAACTTTCTTGAATACCAGAAGACATTAAGGCGGGCTTGCCCCTTCTCTCCTTTACAAAGAAGGGAATATTTGTAAAACAAAAACATATATACTTAAAATTTTATATGTAAAGGCAATTTTTTGTATAATTATTCAAACTAATAAGATACAATTCGAAATTATTGCTACCATTGTCTCCAACTTCGTGGATTCGAGACATTTTTTGAATCCACAATAATTTTAGTATGGATTCCTGGAACCTCTGATGTTTTTGCGTATATTTCGCGTATTTGGGAAAAATACACGTACGCATCCTTGCACGAATTTTGTCGTTATCAGTTCAAATTTTTTATTGTTCATTCGTTTACTATTAGCAGGGATGATTGTAAATCTAAACCAGATTCCCTGAACATAACAGAAAATTCCCTGAAAAGTTACGTAATATTTTTGATAAAAACAATGATTTCTAAAAGAATATAAAAAATTAGAGGAAACAAAGCGAAGTTTTTGTAATTTTTAAAAAGAAATCCCGGAAGAGGCAAGTTGAAATACCGGGAATTGACGGGAAGTCCCAAAACATAATGTTTTTCCCTGTATTAGTATGCATGCAAAAAGCGTGTGTCAAGCCCGCGTTTATAAATGTGCACACTGGGCGAATGCCCATGGCGCAAAATATTAGAAAGTTACGAACTCTACACCCCCCCCCAAATCTATCTACCGTAGAATTCCGTCGATGCGTAAAGTGACCACTGACCAGACGTTCCGATTCCAGTAGGACAATCTCGCTTTGGGCGAATGTGTCCCACTGTCCCCAAGAGACTCATAATTGTCCCATTTTGAAGGGCAGTCTGGCTAGTTAAGCAATTAACTCATACAGTTATTCAAGGGGGCGCGAGATATTTTCGTGGGTGAAATTCTTATTTTTAGCTAAACTCAATTAGTTAAAAAACACCAACGCAGTTATGTTAATTGTAGAGAGCAATTCATTTAGGCTAAATGATATTTTTATTAAATCCATATTTTAACTTAATAAATATTATGTGTTGGAGGTGTACTGCCTCCTCCTAAGGCAGTGGTTTTCAACCTTTTCCAGTTGGCGCCCCCCTTTTGGTATACGTAAGGCCTGGGGCCCCCTTTTGAGATATGTAAGGCTCCACGCCCAAACCAACATAACCTCCGCATGTATGTATAAAGAGTGCGACGTTCGCATTTAGGCGTAAAGAGGGGGGGTTCAAGGTAAAAAGTTGGAGAACCACTGGACTAATATATTAATAGCTTAATACTTAAAAAAAAAAAATGTTCATGAACTATTATTACCGGGTTTCAATAGATATTGTACCTTCTATTGCTTTTTCTGTCTGTCTGTTCGCAATAAAAAGACTAAGATAAAGGCAGTGGCATAATAATAACCCCCGCAAAGCGGGGGGACCCACTTTTGTCGTCGTTTATTTTCCCTAAAATATGTAAGTAAAAAAATAATATTTTTTAGTTAATAAGGATTTTTTTTAATCTTTAGGTAAAATATAAAATAAAATGAACGGTTTCCAACTGTGGCAAACTCATTACGCGTATTTACTTTAGCTGTTTTCATTGCCTTTAAAATTGAACTCAACATCCGAAAATTATAAAATCTAGACGAGTTTTGAAGCTATAGTATACGCTTTGCATCAGAATCTTACCTCACGAAACGGTGACTAATCGATATGTGTTCTGTTTAAAATATTGGAATGAGTAACGTGACCGTTTATTTTTTTCCTCAAAACGGGACATACGGCGTATGTCCCGTTTTGAGGGAAAAAAATAAATGGGACATCTACTAATTTTTCGGTAATAGTATGTTATTCAATAAAACGCATATCTCTTCAGAGTTTTTATTTATTAATTAAAAGAACTGAAATGAACGTGTGAAAATAAATAATTTATGTGGTCTTATATTTTTCTGTAGAATAAATTCATTAGATAATTGACAATAACATCTGATGTTTCGCCCGGTTGGTCTTGAAATTCTAAAGTTTGACTTGTGATGTTCGAAACACGTTCGAATTAACTTAGCAACACAATTGTTTGAGCGACAACTGTGGTTTTCTTGCGCCATATGACAAGCCCGGGCGCTTTCCGTAGCAGCGACTTCCAGACCTTTCGAAGCTGGTGAATCCGTTTTCTTAAAAATATTAAATATCGAAGAATTCGAAGCGGTAGCAAGATCAGAATTGTTATTTTTTTTCTGATTTAAATGTTGGTTAAAATCGCTGGAACCTCCATGGGCCATGTTAAATTCTGTACGACACTTTTCACGTTTGATGTCCGATGGAGTACTTCTTTGTTCTATAAACGGGTACTTTGTAAATTAACATTAAAAGTGCGCTTGCGTGTGGGCATTCTTAAAATGGAGAGGCCACGTAAAAATATTAAATTAACTACAATAACACGCCGATAAAAAAAAACAATCAATCGTCAAGAAGATGTTCAAGCAAGCAAGCTTCTGACCGACTTAGATAATATGTGTGAGACGTATTGAGCATGCCCCGTCATCGCCGCGCTACTGGTGGTGTTCTCTTTCTGAAAGCGGGACATTTCGGCGCCCCGAAGCTATGCTTGGGGACAACGGGATCGGCTACCTAAAAACGGGACGTATGGTCAGGTTAGGAATGAGTCGCCGGTTAATTTTATAGAAGACAATACTATTTTATTATATATTTTTCATGTCGTCATCATATTCAACCATTATCTATCCACTGCTGGATGAAGGTCTCTCCAAATGCTTTCCACACAAGTCTATCCTGAGCAATTCGCTTCCACGTCACCCCAACCTGTTTTCTTATTTCATCCACCCATCTAGTTTGAGGACGTTTTCTAGGTCTTCGGTGGTCTCTTGGAATCCAGTTCAGAATTTCTGTTGTCCATCGTTGATCAGTTCTTCTTGCAATATGCCCAGCCCATCGCCATTTCAGCCCTTTTACTTTAACAATGATGTCCTCTACTCTAGTTTGCTCTCTCACCCAAGTGTTTCTTTTTCGATCTCTCCTAGTTATTCCAAGCATGCACCTCTCCATGCTCCTTTGCGTTGTCTGTAACTTTCGTATTGCTCCAACTGTTAGACTCCATGTCTCTGATCCATAAGAGAGGACTGGCAATACACACTGGTTGAAGACCTTTCTTTTTAGACACAAAGGCAATTTCCCCTTCAGGATAAAACTGTTTCTTCCAAATGCACTCCAGCCAAGTTTAATACGTCTGTTGAGTTCTTTCATAATGTTGCCATCCATTGAAATCAGCTGGCCAAGGTAAATATATGAATCAGCAATTTCTAGCTCAATGTTGTCAACTTGTATTTTTGTTTCCTCTACAAAATTATTGAACATGATCTTAGTTTTTTGTAGGTTCATCTTGAGTCCAACTTCTTTACTTCTAGTTGAGAGCTCCTGTACCATGTCTTGGAGTTCTAATGGGTTCGTTGAAAAAATAACAATGTCATCAGCAAACCGCAAATGATTTAAATATTCACCATTTATTTTTATTCCCTTGTTATTCCAATTTATCTGCTGAAAAATCATCTGTAAAGCTGAAGTAAAAAGTTTTGGAGAAATGGTATCTCCCTGCCTCACACCTTTACCAATTTTGATAGCTTCGGTATCTTTATGTAACCGAAATTTTGCACTTGCATTTTTATACACACGTTTCACCATGTCAATGTACACATCCTCAATGTCTGTTGATCTTAAAGAGTTGATGACTGCTGATGTTTTAATAGAGTCAAAGGCCTTCTCATAGTCAATAAATGCCACACACAATGGAAGTTCATATTCATGTGTTCTTTCAATTAATTCTCTTAATACTTGAATATGGTCCACTGTACTGAATCCACTTCGAAATCCAGCTTGTTCTCTTGGTTGAGCTGCATCTAATTTTTTCTGCAGGCGATGTGTTAGCACTTTTGTGAAGATTTTATAAATAGCAGGTAACAAGCTAATTGGTCGGTAATTTTTCAAATCCTCTTTATCACCTTTTTTATGCAAAAGAATTACTGTTGCAGAATCCCATTGGTTTGGTATGTTACCGCTGTTAAGACATTTGGTAAAGAATTTTGCAAGTATGTCTTCTACATATTCTCCAGCTTCTTTTAGGATATCTAATGTAATACCATCATCACCAGGGGCTCTTCCTTTCTTCATACTTTTTATTGCAAATGAAACTTCTTCTTTTAAGATTTTAGGAGCTGTTCCTTCGACTATTTCAATGTCTTCGTTTAATCCACTGTTACTTTCGTATAGATTTTTGTAGAATTCTTCAACTCTTCTAAGTATTTCTTCCCTATTTCTTGTTACGGTGCCATCCTCTCCTTTTAATGCAATGATGTGTTTCTTCCCAACAGATAAACTTCCTTTAACAACCCTAAGGCTCTTGTTATTTTCAATGGCTTTCCTTACTAGCTCACAGTTGAATTTTCTTATGTCTTCTTTCATGCTTTTGCGCAGAGTTTTACAAAGTTCTATGTACTCAATCCTGGAACTGGTATTTTGATTGTCCACCTTCATATCTCTTCGCCTTTTCATGAGCTGTTTCGTCTTCTCAGATAATTTGCTATTGTGCTTTTTACAGGTTACACCACCAATTTCCCCAGCAGTTTCAACTATTGTCTTAACAATGTTTTCATTTGCTTCTGAGATATCACTTTCATCAATAAGTCCTTCCAGTGCAGAAAAGCGATTTTTTAATTCCAACTTGAATGCCTCGGTATTTTCTTTTAATTTCTTTAAATCCACCCTCTTACTTACTTGTTTCCTAATGAGCTTCTGTCGTTCTAATTTAGTATTTAAGTGCACTTTACATCTCACCATTCGATGATCACTTCCAGTATTAAATCTGTTCAGTACACTGCAATCTTCAATAATTGATTTCTTGTTTGCCAGGATATAGTCAATTTCACTAGTTCCCCCATTTGGGTGTTTCCATGTCCATTTTCTTTGCGGTTTCTTCTTAAAAAATGAATTCATGATGCTAAGATTTTCAGCTTCTGCAAATTCGATGAGTTGATCGCCACGTTCATTCCTTTCCCCATATCCGTATTTACCAACCGATGTCTCTCCTTGTTCCTGTTGTCCAATTCTTGCATTGAAATCCCCCATGATGAGCTTGATATGTTGTTTCCCTTTGGTGTGTAACTGTTTGATTTCCAATTTTTTTTGTTTTTTCATATGCACGTACAAATTGATTTGTAAGGGGGACCAAAACGTTAGTGCGCCCCCCGAGATTTTCCGTTGTGCCACTGGATAAAGGTCTTCCGTAAATACAATAATGATGGCTGTTTTTAACGTTAAAAACTTACCGAGTTACTTGAGAATTAGAGAGTTGCGAATTAATGTTAATTGAAACCCGCTAAATTTAAATATCGACCTTAGAACGATTATTTCCTTTCACTTACTTGATTTTTTATTTATAGATTAATATTAAGCATTATTATAAATTATTTGATCTAGAGGAAGAAAAAATATTTTTCTGTAATTAAATATAATTCGTTTCACTTTAGTGCTTTAGGAATCTATCTTATTGTGTCAAATAATCTAGTTGAATGAAATTTAAATTCCAATTAAATCCTTTGAAAAATACATGGGTTATTCGATTTAAAATTTCCAAAATCCCCATTAATTTTTCCAAATCTGCGCCCATGATTACTACTTATCTATGACATAAAAATTAACTTGCATCGACTAACATGAAAGCCAAACTTACGAAGAAATACTGAAGATGCAATTAACCGCACAATAACTCTGAAAGATATATATCAAATGCTTAAAAACCTTCCTTGATTTCCGTTTTCAACAGTTCTGTTGTGCAAACAGTCCATTACTAACATCAACCATCGTTTTGTTTACTTTCAATGTTTTGTTTACTTTCAATGTTTTGTTTACTTTCAATGACGCCAGCAAAACGTTTCCGTTCTTGCTTTTATCGAAGTCACTAAGTTAAAATCAACAACTGATGGCAATTTCCACGTGTTATTACCATATACATCCGTTTCTGTGGTGGGAAGTAACCATATTGTAATATAAACCATTTGGATATGACCCTTTGTCATTCGATTCTGTAGTTGGTTTGTATTTGCAGGCATGTAGTCCCTATATAGGGTGATTCAGAACTAACAGAACAAACCGAAAAGAGTGGTAAGGGGAATTCAAGTATTACATAAGCAATATTTGGGCCATTTCAACCCTCCTCCCCCTCCATAAGCAAAAATTAACATAGGCTAACTAACATAGGAAAATAGGCACCCCGCAAAAGGTGCTTACGTAATACTTGAACTCTTCCTAAAGGACGCCAAATAAAAGCCATATTTGGCGAAATCTCTACGTCCGAAAAGAAAGAAAACCTGATTTGGCTGTAGAGTAAAAGTATTATATATCTACATCGTTGTAACGTAGGCAATTACATGAACACAATTTTTTTTTTCGACACATAATTTAAGTGATTGACCTAATAATGCAGAAGAAAAAAAAAAATCAGAAATTCCCTTCCCTGGCCCTGAGTAGGAGGGAAAGAATATCAGCCTCTTGTAGCTGAATGCCAAAGCACTTGACCGGAAATCAAGGGCTTGTGGGTTTTATGTCCCACCAGATGTCGATAAATCATTTCTTCGCCATCATCATCATCATCTAACGCCTTAATTTCTTTAATAATGATGAATAGCAGATTTTATAACTTAAAAAAAATTGTCAATTGTTGTTGTTTTAACTAACACACTGCCTCTCTTCTTAGCAGTAAAATCAGAGGTAAATTGTTAAAAAAAAAAAAAAATGGTGGGAAAAGGTTTTTCCAAAAATTTTATCTCGAACTTAACGAAATCGAGCCTTTACTGTATTTTATTACTGAGTAAAATGTGGAAAAATCGCAATACAATCAAGTTATTCCTACGCCGCCTAACTTCGGTTTAACGAAGGCTTTTACTGGTCTGGACTGAGAAACATTAAGTCCAGTGTTATATTTTCCTTCCATTTAACAACAACGTTTTATCAAACGCCTATAGATGCAAGTACAATTTCAGCAAGAAAATCAGCTTCAACTGAGTTCACGTAATTGAAGCGAATTTACAGTGTGTGTGAAGAATTATTTACTGCGTTTTGACGTCAACAATGATCTTGTCGATGCATTTGAAAAAATCGAAAAGGCAATGTTAAATGCCAACTCCCAAGAAAAACAAAAACAAACGCCAATCAAAGATTTCTTTTTAAAGTAATAATTGCGTACGTACTTGTGTCTTACGTTTATTAAAATTGTTGCGTTCTTCATCTTCACAACGCTGGTAAGCATTTTTATGCTTTGCTTTTTCAATAATTTCTTATTTAGTTCAGAGTAACAGCGCACCATCGGCGCCGGCGGCATGAAAACATTGGGGAATGGCAATATACCTTTAAAAGGCATTTTGTTTGAAATTGAAGGGGGATATGGAACCCTAATGCCAACATTGGGAGACGCCCCTGTTCCCCCCGCTAACGGTGCCCGTGCAGCGCACCCAGGTTTTTTGCTCAGAGGAGGGCTGAAATTATTTTTTTGTATACGTAAGTTACTACTTTTAATGTATTTTACATGTAAATTTTCAACCCAAGAAAAAGACCAGGGCCCATCGCCCTCCTCCTTCTCCCCACCGGGTGCGTCGCTTCCGATAAATGTCCCGATTTAACGATTATTTTCACTAGTCCCGTGAAAATCGTTAAATCGAGGTTAGACTGTATGATTATGATATATACATATTTGCGGGGTTCAAACGATGAGCGAATAACCAATTAAACCTTTTAATGTATTAAAAATATTGCATATATTTCAATTCTAGGAGGGGGAACTTCCCCTATCCCCCCTCCCCCCAAACGACGCCCATGGACCAAATCTGTCGATTATGATATTTTTCGCTAAACGGGCTATTCGCTGTCCTATAAATACTTCAGAAAATCTAATGGTTATTCGCTACATTCGTAGGTTCCTGAATTATTCAAAACTTGCAACATATTCGAAAAAGTTATGCACCTAACGATCTTGGACAACAGCTTTAATTCGCGTCGTCATAAAACATAATTCGCTAACTCCTGGTGGTCCAAGAATTCCATTTGGGAACCTATTTTCTAAGAGCATCTTATTCTCCAGACAAAACAGTTCACTGGAACCTAGAAACTTCCACATATTCCTAACAAAGTTTTTTTTTTCTTAAGACTGCACAAAAAGTCATCCAAACTGGGATGATAACTTAGTGTGGTACTCGAATTAAGTAAAGTTTGTATCAGAGCAAACTCGTTGGAATTTGAACTCCATTCGGCGAGCTTAGTAGGTATAGGTATAACCAGGAAACCACTGAAGCATAAAAAATGACAGCGAAACAGACAGGATGTCGACAGGAAAAAACTGCTGTTGGCCAAAGTTCTCCAGCGAATTTTAGAATCAATCAACCAATAGGCCTATTGGGGAGACAATGGTTACACTGCAAATAACTTCGAAAAGGCTTCTTCGCGATCACTTTCATTTTTTTATAAGCGCTTACCGTCTGGTCCACTGGAAATTGATTGATGCGTTGAAAAAAAACAAACAAAAAAAAACACGTTTGAACAGTTTAAAGACAGAGCGGTGTAAAAGCGCAAATGCGTCTATGCGAGGAAAACTGTCAAAAAGATAAACATCCTCTTTTAAGATTCCCATATTTCATTTGACACCCTATACAAAAGAATAGCTTAAATCTTGTACAGCTCTAACCATTGTAACCTTAAAACGCTTCTTAGTGACTATCACCACAAAATACATTAAAAAAAAACAACTAACGATACAGACAAGACATTAAAACCGTCAAAAGACGTTACTGCTTGCGCGTCTACAAAATACTTTAAACGTTGAGATTAAACACACACCATTCTTATTGTGCCGAAATTTATGTTTAAAGGAGATGGTAGCCTTTTAGATAACTTCGTACCGCGTTGTATAACGACGAATGTCAATTCTTTAATAACAAAATGGGAAAAAAAATATTTGTAACAACAAACTAATCACAGAGAGCACTATGGGAGTAAACACACTTTCTCTAAGGGAGTTTTCGAGTATTACGTAAGCAATATTTTGGCCATTTCACCCCCACCTCAATAAGCAAAAATTAACATTGGCTAACATAGGAAAATAAGACCAACATACTTGCGTAATATTTGAACGCTTCCCAAGCACGTTGAACAAAGGAAGATACAATCTTTATAAAATTAGTTGGTCGAATTTTTGTAACACAAGGACAGCAAAGGCCATTTTAAGCCTAATTTTTATAAAACTAGACTTCAAGGAACTTAAAAACCACAAAACAACTCGGCATAAAACCTTTTTTTTCTAAAAGTAATTTTTTGAGAGAGAAACTTAGAAATTGATAAGGAAATGAACACTGCCATAAATTATATTAAAATAAAGAAACACTCGTTAGTGGGCCATTACTTTGGGGATCACTCTTAATATTGGACTTCATTCAAGATACGTAAAAAAATTTAAAAAGGGTTTTAAAATTCGGCAAAAACTAAGAAACATATGATGAAAATCCATTCAACTTTAGGTAAGAATCGAATGTATTAATAAAGGAAATATGAATTTATTTTACATAAATAAATTTTAAAGAAATAATTAATAAAAGGTACAGTGAAATGTATCTACAATGATATCCCAGGGACTAAGAAAAGATAATAGTTGCAGGCATTTTACCGTTATCGATCGACAAGGATGGAACCGACACACTCTATATCGCGACTACGGAAATTATCACTGCAGACAGCTTTCTCTGTTCATATACAGTACGACCCATTTACACAGAGCCTACAGTTTTCGTATTCAGCGAAGCCAACAAGAATTTTGTTTGGTATAATGATTAAGAGTGCAATACAACATAATCATTTTTAGCAAGTAAGACTTTTTGCACACTCCGGATTTAAAGAGCAAAAAACGGCGTGTAAAATTCAGGAAAAAAATGTGAACATCACGAAACAAACTTTCCGGAACTTGAAAGCGGAGAATTTTTGGGAATTTTCGTCTTTTTCTGAATATACAGGGTTCCTAGGAAAGTGTGAATGCGGCCAGTAACTTTTGTACCAAGATAGACATTGCAGCGAGAGTTAGGTATTAGCATAGTAAAAGGGCTATGCACTTATCAAATGAGATGAAAAGCAGCGCCCCTGGTGACGAATTGAGGAAGTTAAAAATTTTATTTCCAAAAATAACGAAGACAGAAAAATATTTTCAATTAGAAAGTTGTAGAGCGTCCTTCAGTTAGTAAGAAAAGATGTACGGGTCACATGCAACACATATACATACTGCCACAAAGTGAGGTGTTCTAAAAGTTTCAATGCATAGCTTTCAGTTAATGCTTCCTAGCATTTTAAGAGGTTGAGTTAAAGCTCTTAAAGTAAAGAAACCATGATCTCTCTCCTATAGGAACTTCAACTCAACTTTTAAGCTATCAGAAAGCATCAATTGAAAGCGATGTACTGAAACATTCGGAACACCTTACTTTGTGGCAGTACGTGTACATAGTGCATGTAAGCCGTATGTTTTGCTTACTAACTGTAGGATGCTCTACAACTTTCTAATTGAAAATATTTCCTCATCTTCATTATTTTTCGAAACAACTTTTTTAACTTCCTCAATTCGCCACCAGGGGCGCTGCTATTCATCTCATCTGATAGTGCATAGTCATTTTACTATACCAATACCTAACTTTCTTTGCAATATCTGTCTTGGTTCAAAAGTTATTGGCCGTACTCCGACTTTCCTAGGAACCATGTATATTAAGGAGATCGCAACACACGTTATTTGAAACAGATTGCAAAGATGGCCATGTATTTAATGTGCTAAATATTTGATGACGAAAATATAATGAACGGAGATCATGCATGAAGAAGCAAAAGCTCCTGATAATGTTGAGCACTAGTACACAATACGTTACCATCCTAGATAAAACGTAACTTTTAGTAAAATCTAGCGCGGTGTTTCCAAAACTCCAAACCTTAATTGAGTTTTTCTGGTCTTTTTCGAAAGACCAGAAAAATTTGTTTTCCCGTATTTTTAAACATCCCCAAAACCGCACACACCCGGACAAAGAAGATCAATAAAGATTAGTACTTGTTTTTTTAACTTCGCTGAATCGAGATGGCAATGTTGCTAACATGATATAAGCAATATGGCGGCAAGTTAAGAGGCACAATTGCCATGCCTGTTAGAAACAATTCCAACTAAAAATTGCTAAGGGACGTCTTGTGCATTAGAGCCACTTTCTCTTCCGAATTCCATTCTAATGTACATTGAGTCAGTGAAAGTACAGATACCGTCCCAACAGCGTGTTTATCCCCCCTAGAGAAATGTAGAAAAGTCGCTGCAGGCGAAGTTTTGACATCAGAGTGTATGCCACGTGATGTTACCCATGTGGGTGTGGCAAGAATCGCTCGCATGAAGCGTGCTTTGTCGTTGTTTTGAGCGTCATGAAAATGTTGCAGCGATTGGAAAGATGTCGGAACATTTCAATATGGATTTTTTTCTTCAATTGCGGTTGAAAGGGAAGAGGAATGTTGTTGGATTGGTTTGTGGGAGAAGGTTTATTTGGTTTGGAGTAGAAGGACCCGATTTGCAAGGTGCGCTGGTATGCTAGGCCTAACGTGGATGACGGAATAGTTGAAGAGGTGAAGTTATCCGACAGATAAAAGGAATAAAAGTTAGTATGCCGTTTTTATTTTGTTCGCTGCACTGAGAAAAAAAGGAGGAGGGGAATGGATGGAGGAAAAGAGAGGAAAGCCAACAGCGGGAAAGGTTAAGAGGTGAAGGGGGTGGAGGTTGGAAGTGGAAAGGGTACAGGAGAAAGG
>QLNU02015360.1:208034322-208057193 GCA_006491805.2 Dysdera silvatica | reverse complement strand
TTTTGCAGATGGTAAATATCTTTTACCTTCTTCATTTGTATTTCGTATATTCCGACCAGTGTCAAATTTTACTAGTTATGGTAAGCCCTGGTCAATCTTTGTACGTTGTTGTCATAATACAGTGATTTGCGCACTTTTTTTTTTTTAAATAATTGTCACTTAAAATGTAAATGGAGTTCCTGGACATTTCTTTTCCAGACTGTTTTTAAACATTAGCCCTTTTTCATAGAGAGCAATTAAAAAGAACTATATTTCATACTACGTTTTCCTCACCACCAAGGGCGGAAACGGAATTTCATTTGGGGTGGGGGGTTACGGACAGAATTTGCCATGGTCTTGGAATAACACCCTTCATTTATCATGAAAGTTGGAATTTTTTACAGTGAAAAAATATATTTGGGGGTCATGACCCCTGTGACTACCCCCTTGTGTCCGCTCTTGCCCACTACCCAGCTTTCCAAATAAAGTAGATCTAATGAATAAGAAGAACTGGGAAATAAAGTAAATAGTGCTGATTTTACTCAAAACAGAACAAGTATTTATTATGAAACCTCAATTATTACTTAAATTCGAAATAAAAAATCCAATTCATTACATTGAGGAACAATTTTGTTAACTGATACAATTGTCTTGTTAAAAGTGGGGACATGTATCGAAGAAGAATTATTGATTCAGAGGTTGCAAAAGGCGCTGCAATAATTTAATGACCACGGAAGTTGGTCTCCATATTCTTTAAAAGGGTTAAAAAAAAACTTTCAATTTTAATAAATCAATTTATTTAAAAAAAATTTCAATTTTATCACTCCCCTCCACACCCCCTTTTTTTTTTTTAGGTATCTCTCCAGCGCACATCTTGAAAATTCCGGTCCCCAGGGGAAGTTACTTTATGACCACCCTGTATATAAACGCACACAATTTTCTTATTCATTGTGGGAGCCTTTCTTGCGGAACCTGGTTCGGCTTCACAATTCTCTGTTTCGCACGATTAGTCTATGTTAAATCCGATAATGGAAAATTTCTGCGATGGCCCCCTTCCCGTGTTCATTTTGCACGTGCTCATTTTGCTTAATGGTTAATCCAACCCTGTTTTTCATGCTCATAGTTTAGCAGCATATAATTAATCGCATAGGTGTAATTTGGGGGGGAGGAGGGGTGAGCCCCCAATTTTAAACAGCAGGGGCAAAATGATTTTTCTGCCTCCCCCTCCCCCCAGTTGTTCACTTTCTTTTTCAGGTCCGACTTTGAATTCGCAAATTTCAGTTTATTTACAGTTGGCCACAAGCGTTGATGAAAGACAACGGACAAATAATTTCGAAGTGCAGGAAAACCACTCTAATAAATGGTGGGGGATGAGATTTAACTCCCAGAAAGGCGGTTTTCGTTAGTAATGACATTTAATCTTTCCCACGTCTAGCGGTCCAAGACACTCCGGGCTAAACGGAGGGACCCTGGTTCGAATCCAGGATGGGGAAAGCGTCTCTTTTTCTCCAAAATTACATAAGCTCTAGTTTGAGCTAATTAATACGTGGGTGGCAAAAATTATTGTATAATAAATTCCCCCACGAAAACTCACAAAAATCTCGCCCCGGAGGCTTTTCTGTGTTGACCATATTTGGCAATTGTGTTATCCCTGTGAAGGGTAATAATATCTTACAAGACGTCTAAAGGGAAAATCTTATACTCGCACAATGCGGGCTTAACTGTTGGCCAAATCATTGACCAACCTCTGGGCAGGGTGTCTACCTAAATTTTGTTTCAAACCTCCCCCGACTTTTCCATACCAGTAACAAAAAATTTATAGGTGTAGTGCTTTTACGAACTACAGATATACAGAATGTTTTCTTGAATCAATAAAGTGATGTAGTTGATAAATAAGAATCAAATTAATTTAAACTATCGTTGTTTTTTAGACCTTTTAGATTTGAGTGATAATTGTAATGATCTCTATCTACCCTGCATATTTTAACATTTCACGCGTCACTTCCATGTAGCGGCTCTCAATTTTTTTCCATCACGGAGCACTTTTCAAGAGAAAAATTTATTCGCGAAGCAGTATCGTCACTCTTAAGCCAAAGGCAAGTGTGTATGTGCACTTTTGGCAGCTTTTACCTAACCATATTTTTCAAATTGTTAGTAAACAATTATTATATATAATAATAGCTGTTTACTAACCGTCATTAAATTATTGTATAATAGTAAAAACACTAGTTTGTTTTCGTATTTCGAATTGCTTAAATTTGAATCTAAACTTAATTTTTCCAATTAAAATCAACAAAAACTCGAACTTTAAATATCGTTTCTGGAAACATAAATTACAGTATATGTATATGTACATGCGTATATATATATATTACACATATACATACACGCATAAAGGGGCGGTGCCATCGCGGCCGCCCGGGCCCCATATGGATGAGGGCGCCAAACTGAAATCAAGTTAGTCGTCAGGTATATATGCGCTATCACACAGCGTGTGTGCGGGTAGTCGTGTGCTGCCACCAACTCGGCTCGTAGCTAAGCAATCTACGTCTCTTCATGAGGCAGGTTCTTTGTTCCTGTTTTCTAGGTAGAAAACTAGAAGGTCGATGATGAAGAGTGAGGTAGATATCAAGAATGAAGAAACAATCTAACACTATTTATTGAAGGTGATTAGTATATACCTTGACATCACAGACAAGGCAACTATAGGCACACCCCCTAAGTTCCAACGTATTAGTCAGGCACGGAAATCACACACACGCGTGTCCGTCCTACTCCTCTGCCTCATTCGATCTCCTTTCTCTTCCCCACTGTACGCAACCAACTCTTTCTCCACTATGATATAATTGGTCAGTCTTAAGACCGTGGTCACACCTGATTGGCCGATGTGACTCTTTTCCCCGTTCCACACATGTTTCCCATAAATATTCTGCAATGTCAATCTGGACCTTGCAGACCAGAGTTATTGCAATTTTATCCGCCCACATCCGGACTGTTTCCTCTCGACCCTTTTCACAAAGAAGACCTACAAGTCTCACTTTCCCATGCTAACGCCATGTGATCATTACAAAGTTCATTTTTTTTTAATTTACCCAACATTAGAAAATTTCTCTAAAAAAAGACAAGTTTAAAGAAATTTTTAGAGACATCTTTAGAGAATTTCTTTCAGAGACTTTTGGCCACTTTTATCGCGTAGGCTATATGGCTCACTGTGCATCTGTGAAAATCTCCTGTTTTCGCCAGAGGAGGTGGGGGGGGGGTTACCAAAATCAACCTGTGCCAGGCCGCCCCCTTTACACACACACACACAGGCTAAGCCACGAAATTTGCTTCTCGCATATACGTGTTGCATTGTTGAAGAAAATGTTACAGATGACGTGTTCCGATATTTACAAAAGTGTGAGAATTTCTATGAACAAAACGTTTTTTATAAGAAACCTGTACAAAGCAAAATTAGTGATTATTTCTCTGTTTCAAATATGTTGTATGAGTATCATACATATGCAAGGTAAGCCTGGTCTTTTCTTTTTGTTATTAATATTTACGTATTTGTATATGAAAAATATTTAAACTTGTTGGAAAAAAAAGCGTCTACTAAAATGAATGTTTACTGTCCAAATTTAGCTTTTTTCATTTTATCGAAATTAAGTTTTACAATTTATGTTAATTTCTATTTAACGAATTTTCCTTATAACGAAGTTTTTCAGAGGAACGATGGCACTTCGTTAAATAGAGACTCGACTGCATATATATATATATAAAATTTTAAAATCAATCAATTTAGAAGTTTTCATCATAATACCTCAATTTGTGTGACAACGCGTTTCTATGAGCAGTTCAATTTTTGGATTATATGGTCAGAGTCCCGGTCCCGTCATGGCCGGTTGAGAGAGTATTCTATTGTGTTTATTTTAAAATCATTGCAATGCGAGTTGAACATGCTTTTAAAACAAACTATTTTAACACTGAAGAAAAAAGATGCCCGTTAATTAACTCTTAATCAAAATTTAATTGACGGGAGTGGTGATTATGAAGATAATGCTAAATAACGAGAAAATCCCATAATGGCATTATTTTTTGGCGTCGTACTTCTTTTTTACATTGAAATGAACAGAAGCATGACGGTCTGCCTAATATTCTATGCCAAAGTCACGAAAAGGGGCCAACTTGGCGTTAAAAAGCAAGGATTCGAGAAAAAAAAAGACATATTAAATTGCGATTTCCAATTCAAAATTTATCTTCCTCTCTCATCAAAGGATTATTTTATTTACGTCTTATTTAACAATTCAAGTTCTACAACAAAATCCCTTGAATGCTTTGAGATATAAGGCAGGCACTCGTGTAACAGAAGTGTCACTACTCGAAATTTTCGATTTTCGGAATAGGAATCCATTTTGTAGAAAAATGGATTATATATTAAACAGAAGGAGTGTTAAAAACAATTTAGTATTAACTATTACAGCTTTATTTATATGCTGTAATTATATATATATATGCTGTAATAATTATTTAGTAATTAGCTATTACAGCAACTATACAATGCAGACCCTTACGAATAAAGAAAGTATGCTATTTTATATTACACGTCAAACATGATTAGGTAGTTTTTGATGTTATAGCTGATGAATCTTGTTGTTAAAAGAACATCACCCTCACTCAAGATTTCAAATTCTGTGGAATACACTACAGCTCCAATTTGAACCAGGGCTGTGTCTTTAGCTAAGAATACAAACGCGGAACTACCATACAATTCAATGCCTAACACAAGAAATTTTAAGTTGTTGACACGAAACAAAGCTATCCAAACAAATAATGTCACGAAAAATTATCACTCACTGAGCTGGGATGTAAAGCATTAACCCCTCGCCCCTTCACCAGATACTTCCGTCTAACTGGTTATGTCGCGAGCCCATTTTAAGACAGTTTCACTACGGTGCTATTAAATAAGATGGATTTTCTTCTCGCAAAATATTTACGCACGATAAAATGCACACACAATTAAAGGCGTATTTTCAGCTCGTAAATACAACTGCAAAGCAAATTAGAAACCCGCACGGCTTGCTAAAAGGTGGTCATTTTAATTATACGAACTAAATGGTAAAATGTCCATAAAACTTAACGATGCCCTTTTAATTCGTTGTTAAGCTTATAAGCAAACCATTTGTAACTTGGAACTTTACCTCATTGTATAGCAGACACGATTACTGGCTCATTTAAAGGTATTTTTCATTAGTAAAAGAGTGATAGTTGTGAAAAAGATGCATGTTTTAAACGATTTTGTAAGGCTATGAAAAGCCAAGGGCATTATGGGCGATTTTAGACACTTCGGACAGACTATTATTTAGCTATTAAAAAAAAAAACCAATAACATCGACGACATTTGTAAAGACTGAATCGTTTCGAGACAAAGCAAAAACTTACATCAGATGAAAATGCATTGCGTGGTAGACAATTCGCCATTGGACGATTAAATTTCTATTGATGGTGAACACAATTTAAAGCAGTACACCAATTTTGTCGAAAGCTGTTATTATATTAAAAACAAATTATACCCGAAAGGAATGTGTTGTTCAATTAATTAATTAAAAAAAAAACTTGTTATACATTAGATTTTTAAGTCATAGTAAATAGACCTAAAGTGATGTGATTTTGTACAAGTTTTTTTTCTTTCTTTTAAGCCCAACAAAAGTTGTTATTTATTACGAAAAAGCACAAATATAAATGTGAAACCATATAAAATCAACAACCAGGTTTTCCAAGTATAATATGCTACCTTATTACGGTAAGGCTTCGAATAACAGAGAGGTAGCCCACAATTATGTGTGTTTTATATATAATGCTCTCTGAAGTTCGCTATCGTGTAGGAAGGATTGAGAAAAGACATAAAGAGCAACTTACTTTCATTTAGGTGTCCCAAGTCAGTCTGTGAGACCGTCGGAATACATTATTTATTGAAACCACCACCAGAGACCTAATTAAAAAGTTCCAAATACAGCAAGACTTTTTTTTTATCAAGTTTTTAAATTAACTACGAAATTTATAAATTAAATATGAAAAAAATCTACATATTGCAGAATAAAATAACCCGATACTGCACGCGCATTTGAAATATGCGACGCAAGTGCCGTAGGATTTATTTATGCTCATAAATATTTTTATTCAATGGTTGTTTATATCCTGTGGAGAAGGGTCTATTGAAAGAGAGAACTTTCCACTTTTTTCCTCTTAAACTTCTATCTCTAGTTTCATGCGAAATACTGAACTCCACAATAACTTAACCCATCATAAATAACGTGCATTTAGTTATAAAACAATTCGATCAGCTTAACACAGAGAGATCAGTAGGAGTATAATGATGGTAATTTCCTGTAAAAATTAATCAAATGCTTAGTACTTTTAAAAATTATTGAAAATGAATCAAACTCGATCCACGTCTAACCCGATAATTTAACTGTACCTGAGAAATTTGCGAGTTCAAAATGTGGTTTAAAGCAGAGGCATCCGTCATTATCCACGGCTTCACTGAGAATTTTGTCTAAAGCACTCTTCTGTATCTTCCCCTAGTCGTGAGGGTGGGTGACTGGGGGCCTTGTTTACGGGGAGCGAGTTGGGTGGTCGCTCTGGGCCGCTAAAATCGTGTAGTGCAAGTACCAAGAAATCAGATTTTAGCGGCCCCATATACTTTCGACAGAGTATTTGGTCAACTCACCTTTTGTGTGTGTGACGTCATACTTCCCATAATGCAACTTTTAAATGGTGGTCGAAATAAATACGTGTTGTGTTATTAGTCAAATGCGTTAGCATCAGTAGCCTACATGGCCTCATATAAAGTTGGAGGGGCTCGAGCACCCACCAGCAATTCAAAATTGATTGCACGATTCTGCTATGCATTTACTTTAAAAAAAATGTACAGTCACATTTTAAAATAAGGTACTTTTTAGCTCATTACTAATTGTCAAGCAGTATCGATTGTACAATGTGCTAAAATGCTACAAAAACAATCACTCAAATGTTTAACTTTTCACAGCCTCCCCCTAGAATGTATATACAGTGAAAATCGGTTATAACGACCTTCAAGGGACCGTGCAAATTCGGTCGTTATAAACGATATCTTTTTAAAATCACAGTAGCCTATAGTATAATACACTCTAGAGTTTTATAAATTATTTTGATAGTAAAAAGTATTAAACTTTTTGGTTTCAAAATTAAATAAAAATATATTTAATTATAATGAATTTCATTTCCCTTAACGTTAAATAATATTTATAGCCACACTAAATACATAACACTTTTTTTTTTTAAATTGAAAAAATTCTATAAAACACTAAAGTATATAATGTAGAAAACAAATCTAATGAATAATATTTATTATATTATACTAATGACTTCCGAACAGTGCCGGTTTAAGAGTTTTATGGGCCCTATTCTGAAAAAATAAATTGGGCCCCTAAAGAATATGACCTTCGTGATATTCAATTAATAAATCACGTGTTTTTTAAGGTTTATTATCTTCAATATTCAGGTTTAGCAGTAATAAAAATTTCTGGGATTGTGTGTGTGTAAATAAACAGGATTGGAATAACGCTTTAATTTTGATAACTAACCTTCAATTTCGATAACTAATCCACTTGGTTCTGCTTTATGACTGTCAAGTCGCGTCGTTATATCCGATACGAATTTCCCTACTTAGAATCTACGTAGACTACAAAATCGCCGTCGTTATAGCAGGTTTCGTCGTTATATACGATGTCGTTATAACCGATATATTTAGTATGGAGTAGAATAGCAAACCAAACTTCTTGTAAAAATTCCGTCGTTATATGCGATTGGTCGTTATAAACGATTTTCACTGTATATACATATGGGCGCCCATGGTAGCCTACGTAGGTTATCATGTTTATTGAGGTAACTATATCGCACCTTTGTGACGAAAGTGTTACAACTCAAAATTCGGTGAAAATGAGTTAATGTTACAACTAGATGTAGAAAACAGTGCTGCATCTTGTCGTGTAAAAAGTTAAGCTAGAAGTTACCCTGATTTCCGTTAATTTGTATATGTAACGGTGTTGATGATTCATCACGGAAAGAGTTCCATTTTGAGTTGTTCGTTGACCTTGAACGAGGGACCGTTAGATTCTCTTTTTACAAAGCGTTATATTTTCTGTTGTAACTGTTTACGATATCGGACGAGGCAGAAAAGTATGTACTATTTCGAGTTGTCACACTTTCGATGAATGGTCAAAGGAAAGGATTTGGTTACAACTTGAATTGCTCCTCTTTAGCTGAATGTTCAAAGAAAATGGAGTCATCAATGTAAAAACTTTTTAGGAGTACCAGACTGAGTAGAATCTTGACAGTTAGTAAAGGGAATAGGGTCTTAACGCCTTCCAAATCATTTCTACGGCCTCAGGTTTCTTTCTAGAAAGAGTACGATGACGTACTTTCCTACTAACCGTCATGGCAGGGCCGTGCTTAGGAAAGTGCGAGCTGGGCGGCCGCTAAAAATGCAATGCAGGTACCAATAAATAAGTTTTTAGCGGCCTTTATATACCTTCCCAGAGTATTTAATCAATTGACCTTTCGTGTGTGTAACGTTATATTTCCCATAACGCACAAGAAACTTTTAAATCGTGGTCGAAATAAATATACACGTTGTTGGTTAAATGCACTGGCATCAGTAGACTATGTAGGTTATAATGTTTATTGTGGTGGCCTCATAGCCACCACAGAGACCTCTGGTTGCCGACGAAAAAACAACTTACCTCTAAGTTCTGAGAAGCAGAAATTTATAATTACGTTGTACTGGTATTTCTTTGTGTTTATAATGCGGCAGTGGACCTGAATAAAACCATTTTATTTATCCACAACATCGTAAGCAAGAAATGCAATGTGATTGATATATCCCAAGCTAAAGAACTGTCTATTTTTAATTTGACTTTATTATCTTCTTGTTACCTTTGGAGTTTAAACCCGTGAAGCACTTTATTTTGTAATGCTAAACTCCGGTCAGTTTCGTTTTTAATCGTTGTGTTACGTTAAAACATTTTTGAGGGCCGCTAAAATCTGTTTTGCCCAGGGCCGCTAAAGCCGTAAGCACGCTCCTGAGTCCTGGCGCCATAGGTGTCAAGCTTGCCCTTACAGCATTGCTTGTGAAACCTGCAGATGCAGATGATCCCTCGTTGACTGCTGAATCCACCGTCACTGTGGACGGAGCTTTTAATATTATTATTATGGTTCCCGCAGTGAGTACTGAACCTAGCCAGACGTCTCCCGGTTGTGCTCAGGGGAAGCGTTCGATTATTCGTAAGTAATACTTTGGCCATTTTATACCCCCCCTCCCCCCAAAAAGCAAAAATTAACATTGACTAACATAGGAAAATAAGCACAACAGCAACAACCCCACCCCAAAGGTGCTTACGTAATATTTGAACGACCCTGTTACAGGAAGATTGTCCTGTAACAAAGTTTCGTTTTAACTTGTATAGTTTCCCCTAAATTTGTACTTTAAGCCATAAAAGAAAAAGCACTCACTTTCCCTTACAATGAATGCAACGGCGGCAAGAAGATGTTTCATGAATAATAAATACCCTTCCTGCAATAGTTCTCATCCTTTTGTACAACCTAAAAATCTCTACAATAATCCCTCCCAAGGCACCTTTTGCCGCCCCTTTCTATCCGTTCGCCCCCACCAATCAGTGATAGGAGCATAAAAATTGCTACACATTTTTACTGACAATAAATGTATTGAAAAACAAATTTATAAATTGAAACATAAACATTAAACAATATTAACTTATATTGAAGTATTATCTCTTCTTGGTATATAATAAATCAAATTCAATTTTATTGAAATAAATTTTAATTTTAGAAAAAAATAAAAGACTATCGAACACTGGTATTCAAATGGAAAGCATGACGTCTAGCTTTCTTCTTTTCAAAATAGTACTTCCCGTTTTTAGTTCTTGCTCGGCATCAGTAAATATCAAAAACCGACCAACGAAACTGTTATAATTCAAAATAGTACATCACGCAAACCTTGAACGAATCTCATAAACCGTTATAACTCAAAAAGTCGTGATAATAAGGGTTTTGGTCTAATAAATGAAGCAAATTTTGCCTCATCTGATGTTTCCAGAAACTGATCTTAGGATTGAAGTTATTAGATGAACAAAAAATCCCTCAATTCAGCCAGAAACGGTTTTTTGCTTTTCCTGAAAATTGGGATTTTTTGAGTTGTAACACTTTCGTCGCAAGGGTGACCTGTAAAGACTCCTGGTTTGCGACACTCGGCTGCACAAAAGCCGGAAAAATTACTTTGTAAGTTCTAATATTATAAAACAAGCGGCTTTGTTCATTGAATTAGCTTTTCATTAATTCGTTATAATTATAATAATTAGAGTAATAATAAATTACAATGATTCGTATTTTATTTAATTAATTTTATCCCCTATTTTCAATTTAACTTCATTATCTTCTCTTTATCTTTACCTACAGCGTTTAGACCAGTGAAGGACTTTATTTTGTAATGCTAAACCCTGGTAAATCTTTTTATCGTTGTTTTATATCGAAACATTTTTAAGGGCCGCTAACACCGTAAGTACGGCCCTGCTTCTCATAAACAGAATAGCTTAGACAATCTTTTTTTAAATCCGGCACTGCATGTAGTTATCATTATCGTTGATTAAAAATTACCTGGTAGTTAACAAGGAAATATTACAAATACTTCTTGTTGATGCCATCAAATGCGGAAGTGTAAAAACTGACCAAAAACGCAGCTACAGGCTTGGCGAATTAGAGCAACATTCCGGCAGGCATTTTTAAAAATGGCACTGGAGAATACTTTGGACACCGAGGTACAGTAAACCTTTAACTATATAATGGGACAGTTTTAATTTTCATAATGGCTAATTTTTTCTCTTCTCATAAATTTCATTATTTCGCCGAACACTTACGACAAGGTTACGGGACGCCTGTGACTAGACCTGTGACGGGACACCGGTCAAGAGCCACTGGTCCAAATGACGAAGTCTGTTGATGTGATTATCTACAACAAGCTCAGGTAATTACCGCGTCATGAGCCATCAAAATTCAGTTATCGAACTGAACGTTTAAGTAACGTATTGGATTAACAAGTTCAAAGTAACGCACTCATTATGCTAAGCTTCCAATCAAGGTCACTAAAACGACTGCAGTCAAGAGAAAGCCAATCGCTGTCATTGTTAAGGGCGAAAAACTCATTACCTGAATTTAACCGTGAGAAGCAACAGTCACGCACTCAATCAAAACTAAGACTATGATTTCTGTGATCAGCGTCAGCAGTTAAGCGAAGCCGGACCGGATAACTAGACTCGTTCGATGTGCAGCGGTTTTCTAATCGGCTCATTTGCCAGACGTTTGGAGTCTCTGGTTGGAACCAACAATTCTAACAGCACATAAGCAAAATTAAGAGTCAAAGGGATGAGCTCCGTCGAAAATCCGCAGAGTGCTTTTCCATATCTATTGTAGTTGCTTCATCGGAGTCCTTCTATTTTATAATTTCTGTCGTGCTAATGGTATGGAAGTAGTAGCTATTTCAATTTGGTTTACACTAATTGCCATGAAAAGCTTTGTTAAATATTTCCGAGTTAAAATATTTTTAATGGACACGGAAACTCGTATTTAAGGTGACAGGCACCAGAGACCTGCAGTTGATAACCAGCTTCATGAAATATCATTAAACCCCAAATCAATTTTCCGTCCCATCGTCAAGGAAGCGGAAACACCTGATAAAAGAGAGATTCTGTTTATTCTTACTCAGTCGAACCTCATTAACCTTTAGCTTACGGGTGGGACGACGTATAACCCTGCAGACTTACCTTCCAAAAGAACGGGGATGCGGTACGCCCTATCCCAGAGATTTGTTCTCCCTTTCGTGTTCTTCCCAAATCAATGGCCAGTTTAGTAGTATAAATGGCTCGATTGCGGGTGATAACGAAAAGGGGTACGAAATAAGGGCCTATTATGCAAACAGGACCCCTCCACCTTCCTCCTGTTCACTCTTTTGTAAGAAAGTTAACTATCTGCTATTAGAGTATGAGCAAGTTTCTTATCTTTCACTAACGTACAATACATGCCCACTAAAGTTCTTTGGCATTGTTTATTTGTACTTAAGCACAGCTACACCTCCGTCCTGACCCCATATAGCGACGATTTCAGGTGCCACTTGGGTTGATTTATATGGAAGATATTTCGTATGGAACGACAAATTTCTTTTTTCCAGTCCCGTAAGCTAAAGATTAAGACGAACACCAAGGGGAACAGAAAATCTGTTCGTATTAAAAGTAATTCGTAGTATCCGCAAAGGATAGGGAGATCGTATTATTAAGTTATTTGCTAATCTCTTAGTTACCTTATATATTTTTATTATTATATATACGGTATGTTATTAATTTATTATTGTATTTTATTATATTTTATCAGTATTATTATTTTAGTATTGCATTTTTATTGTATTTTATTACTAATATTTTTTATATAAATTTGTAACAAAGCAATAATACAAACATGCGTACCCTTAACGTATATATTATGTGTAAAATTCGTGCTTCACTATATGTACGTATTATGGTTTAGAAAATATTTAAAATCACCCACATTCAGAGCATCAGAAAAAAAAAGGTCCTTTTCTTGTAAAATTGCAATTAAAAGTGAAAGATTTTGTTCTTGGATTTCTCTGATTTACCTCACCAGCGCTATTTCAACTTCATTTTTTGGCAATTCTCATTTTTTTTTGAGCAGGCGCAAACTGATTAACTATACACAATAACGGTTTAAGAGCGGTGCAACAGGTGCCGTGGCACTAAGCGCCAAGTCAAGGGGAGGAGACAAAATGGCCTGACTACCCCGAAGTGCAGATAAGGCTAAATCTAATTGGATCACCCACCCAAACCAGTGGTCCGCAAAGGAGTCCCAAATGGTCCCAGAGATGGGTCATTATTAAAAACACACACACACACACATAAAAATGATTATTACTAAATAGAGGATGTCCACCCAAATTCTGTTTCAAACTTCCCTGATTTTTCCAGACCAAATCTTAATCGATTTCCAGTCACTAATTACAGTAAACACAACACCTAACGCATTAAAATTTACGTAATCGAAACAAGTTTCAAGACCATAAAATCCACTATTATAAACCCCGAAGACATAACTCAATTATAGTGAATTTACAAATTCAAAAGCTGTATTAAAAAGTGTATTTCTTTACACTAAAAACTTGCACTAATTAAATATTTACAGCAACATTTCCATTTGGCCCTTTTCAAGTTCATTATAAAAGAGTTTAACTATATAATCGCAAAGCTGATGCTTCATCTTCTATTTCATTTAAAATGTGTATGAAGGAGATTAGTATGATCAAAATCTCTTACAGATTAGAAAATTTAGCTAAAAAAAAAAAATTTTTTTCTAGTTTTCGTTATGTATTTGGCAAACATTTTCTCCGAAGAAATATACGGGCTTAATAATTTTATATAAATTATATTAGTTTTGGTGCAAAAGGGTAATTTTTGGAAGAAGTTTAGTCAAAAGTACAAGTTTTTCAAAATTTTCAGTATGCAATGTGGTACAAAAAGCACAGTTTAGGAAAGTTATTTTAATAAGTTATTTATTATAACAATGAATTTCAAATTTCCCTGACTTTTACAGTCAGAAAAAACTTCCCTGACTTTTCCAGATTTTCCACACGAGTAGACACCCTGTAAATATTAAAATGAAACTGATGCTATAGTAGTATTTTGCCCATCCCTCCACACTTTTAAGAAAAGCTGACTACACCCTTGCACGTAGGGACTTCTAGTGAAAAGTAGGGACTTACCATTGATGCCACTAGGGATTTCACTTTGACAGCACTGCTTTGTTTGGCTTCACTGTTGCCAACACTGCTTTTTTCACTTCTATATATCTACATCTTCCCCCCAACAAGACCTGTCCCCCTTTTTATTAAGGTCTTGCAGCCAACTTGTGCAGGGACGGATTTAGAGATCATTCAAGGGAGGGGGGCGATTAATGACCTGATTTTGAAAATGATACCTCGTAGGACCTTTACATTGTAACTTCAATTCCAAATTTTCGTGGGTGATCGCCACCTCGCCCCCCTAAATCCACTCCTGAACTTGGGACAGTTTTTTCAAAGTGGTCCGCGGGTACAGTTGAAGTGGAAAAGTGGTCCGCGGCTTAAATTGAGTTGGGGAAACACTGATCTAAGCTCTTACTCTTAAATGTTTCAATACATGAAATTGATAATTGAAAATAAATAATATTTAGCCGAGGTGAGGCGGGGGGCGCCAAATTCTGAGCTCGTTTCGTGTGCCATATGACCTGAATCCGTCCCTGACTACACAAGCGGCTTTAATTTTTTCATGACGTTTTAAAGTCGTGGATAAAGTACTCTTTGCAAACCGGATTTTAAGGCAATTTCTGTTTTATTTAATTTTGAATAATCTACATCAGTTAGAATTTCTATCCTTCTTTCTAAACTTCCACGACTTCGCTGTGCGATTCGTTTTTACACTTCACCGTTCAAGAAATCAAGTACGGCGGAAAGGAGAACACCAAGCAGAAAATAAACCTCGTAAAAGAAATGTCTTTCGACTGTCTAATAATCTGAATTTAGCCCTTTAATGCACTCGTTCACCTCAAAACGGATTTCACGAATAGCATAACATAATTTTCAGTTCTTATCCGTACGTAAACACCAACAGGAAATGTTTGTTAAGTAATAATATATGAAAGTGGTCACTCTGTTGGTTTAGTCTGGCAATTTCCAATCTGTGGAAATTATCAATGGGAAGCTTTGGTTTTGTAAAGCGTGTTTTGTAGGTCTTAAGCGGAGGAAATTTGTTGTCACTTGTTGTCAGTTCGTGGTAAACGGTATTTTGTCTTAACCGCGTTCGTGTTAATGGTAAAAATAACATGGGGATTCCTATACAATTTGACTGAAGTTTAGAAAACTATTCGTATTAAAAGTAATTCGTCTTAAGCGTGTTCATCTTAACGAGGTTTGACTGCATCTCTCTCTCTCTCTTCAAACGGAAACACATCGGGTAATAGATGAAGAGATTTGTGCCATGTTTCTTATAGTCACTTGTTCGCTTGTGGTTGTGAAAAAACAAATTAACCATTTTAAATAGTACAATGATTTCATTCGCACGTAACACAAACTTTCTTGGTGTAACTCTTAAATCCAGTCTAAAATGGGATATTCACATTAACGATATCTGTACTGAAATCAGCAGAAATAGTGGAGTGAATCGAAACATCACGGTTACTACAGATGAGTTCGGGCTCGATTTTCGAAGCCAGAGCTCGAAAGTAATATAAAATATAGAGCCTGTTTCGGGCTATCGGGCTGAGCCCGTCTCATCTCTAACAGCTA
This sequence comes from Dysdera silvatica, assembly GCA_006491805.2. Lineage (NCBI taxonomy): Eukaryota > Metazoa > Arthropoda > Arachnida > Araneae > Dysderidae > Dysdera > Dysdera silvatica. The sequence continues at coordinate 208,041,796 of QLNU02015360.1, read as the reverse complement.
CTACTTAACTGATTCCATTCTTTTTAAATTTTACTGCCCACTTCTAATCAAAGGAAACACTTTCACACCTAATCTCGTTAGATTTACCAGACCAAAAACGATCCCTCTGCCTCCTAAATTATCAAACCTATTCTTCCAGAACCACCGTATTAACTCACGATAATCATCGAAAAATTATTTACCCACTAAACTCCCAATTTCACGTTTAACGCCATACGAAAAGGAACCCATTCTGACCATTTCATTACGCGTTCCTGATTATGTTCACTTTACAAATAATCTTCATCAATCTCAATCGATCGATCGATCCAATACCTGAGTATATTTACGGATGAAACTTAAATTAGGCAAATAAAAAAGATAGATTCAAATGAGTTAGGAAGAACATTATACACCATAGGCCAGGGGTCTTCAACCTTTTTCAGTCCAAGGGCCAATTTTGCTTATTCTTGTAGGCCCGGGGCCTGCACTAAAGTATATGCAGTATTAGAACTGAACAAAGGCGGCTAGAGGGATGCCCCCCACCCCTGGATCAGCCTTTACTGACATTTTTTCCTTATGTTTATCTTAAGTTTTGTGGGCCCACCCAAAAATATTTTCTGTATCCGCCTTTGGGACTCAATATATATATATTACAATGTAAAATATGTATGGAAGCAAAAAACATTTACAATACTTTTAGCTAATATGTAAAGCGAAATCAAACCTTTTAGCGAGATTTTTGGCACTGCTTATTTTTAACAATCCTATCAATATCAGGTCTTATTTTTGATATTGCAATCCTAAGAATGCTTCCAAGGTGGACGTCAGTTATTCTGGTCTTAACTTTTCATTTTATCAACTTCATTTTTGGAAACGACTGTTTACAGACTCACTAACGAACGCAAGGGGGGGGAGTTGATGGATATTGTAATTCCCGCTACAACGAAATTTTGTGTACATACATATGAACATACGGAGTTGTAGCTCTGTAACCCCCCCCCCTCATTGTAAGATTGTAACTCCCCCTTTATGAACTTTCTACGTCAGCCTATGTGCAGATGTAAATGCTCCAGAACAGAAACATTTTCAGAGCATGCAGTCAGCATTAGGAAGACGTTCTTATCAGCATATTTAGAATTTAACGAGTTCTAAGTTAAAAAAAAAATTTAAAATCACTGTTACACTACAAATCAATAAAACTAAACCTGATTCCCATATACGCTAGAAAACTAAAGTAAAACACGATCGAGGGGAAACCTCGAGTTAATTTAGTTCTATAGTGTTTTAAAATATTTATTACGAAATATGAAAATGCCAACAGAATAAAATACATATATTTCAGATTCAAAGGGAGCAGGGACGTTATTTTTGTGTGAAACAACTTATATTTTTTCATGAGCTGGCCGGCCGCATAAAACATGTCGGCAGGCCACATGTGGCCAGCGGGCCGCGGGTTGAAAACCCCTGCCCAAGGCCAACCCAACAGATAGATACGAAAGGCTTATCAGCCGACATCCATTGAAATTACATCATCATGATTTCTTTCATAACGTATACCTTTCATACTTATATTAATCTCAACCAGCTCTCTTATTTATTACTTACACTAATTATATCCAATTCTAGGCAGCGTGGACTTTGTCAAACCCCGCGGTTTCTACCCTTTGCTGCCTAGACGGATCAACTCCAACTAATAAAATATAAACCAATTTCACCTCATGTAAATAATTGTATCCGTCTGAATAAAATTTGATTTGGTTCTATGGAGCAAGGACAACCATTTCATGCCACACTAGGACCTAAATCCCCCCCCTCCCCCAGGGATCCAAACCTCTGCTGAAAAGAGAACCAAGCTCTCAAGAGGACACAAGAACGACATGCGTTCCTCGACCTATGCTGAAAAGGGAACCAAACTCTCAAGAGGACACAAGAACGACATGCGTTCCACGACCTATGCTGAAAAGGGAACCAATCTCTCAAGGGTCATTCCACAGTCACTTACGTTACTTTTAGACAACATTTTTGCTGTTTAACATGCAACGTGCTGATTAGGTGATCTGCATGGTTGAACACAATGGGTCGAATCTTTTATATCTACTGTGGTTTTGGATTTTTAAATTTGTACACATATACAGAAAAAATGTAATGTCATGGTCACGTTACGCACATGAAAGATTTTTTAAAACTAAAATTAATTATTTTATTTCTATTCTGTTTTTCAGGTGTAAGATTCACAACTTTTAAATATGATAGATAACTATTCAAAGAATTGAAAAACAGTTTTATTTACTTACGTTACAGAGTATAGTATATTTAGTATATTATATTTATAGTATATTTGAGGAACAAAGTACCCCGAAAATATATAGTGTTGCCAAGCAACTTCAGGAAGTATAGAAAAAAGTCTATATATTGAAAAAATTCCAAACAAATTTTGAAAATATTATTTGTTTGTCCCCCTAAGCATGGACTGACCCCCAAGAGGATACAAGAACGACATGCGTTCCACGATAGAATTGGCAGCTGAACCCGGATAATGGCATGACAGACGAATACGTTGTCACTATTGTAACGTAGCTAGTAAAATTCGAGACAGGCAATTGACGCTTGGAAGAATTAATTTAAAATCACATTTTATTCATTGAAAATAACTTTACTTTCTCCATGTACAGGCAGCCCAGAGAGGGCTGTTTAATGGTAGCATCTCTCTCGACGTCCAGGCCCCTCTCTGGTCTCAAGTCGCAGTTACCATCCTGTCTACGGATTTGGTTAACACATGTCAAAGGTTAGATTCCAGATGTCAACCCAGATCCGAGGAGAGTAATTTTCTTTAGAAATTCGAGTTGTATGGACGGAGTTTCGATCAGTAAATTTTCATGCTATGGCTGAGTTCGAAAAGGGATATAGTCGAGAGGCAAATGACATATCTCACATGGCTGGTAAATGGGGGGTCGGTACACTACGCTACTATAGGGCGGCGCAGTGGACTCACGTTTTCCCGAAATAATACGTCCCTGGACTACATGGGCGCCTATACGAGAACTTTATGAGGGGGAGGGCTGAGAAACAACGAGCATTTCTATTGAGAAAATTATTACCTCCTTCTCAAAGCTGTCGATTTTAATGAATATACAAGATACCAAAAGGCTACAAAAATAATTGATACTGCTTGACAATTAGTAGTAAGTTAAAAAGTACCTTATTTTAAAATGTGACTGAAATTTTTTTAAAGTAAATGCATAGCAGAATCGGGCAAATCAAATTTTTAAACGGCTGGGAGGAGGCTCGAACCCCAGCCCCCTAAATGGGCGCCCATGCTGACCTATACAGTGTGAGCAATTAGTCCGTTAGCGTATTCCCCCCCACCACCACCGTTATGAGTCAAATCGAGTATTAACGGCATAAAATTAGAACATGTTACTACGGCGTCACCGTAGGCCTTATGAGCATTTGATAGGAAATTAATACACATATAGAACTATTTACTTCCTAAAGTAGACCTTTCATACCCAGTCTAAGTTTGGTGTTTTAATACAGTTTGATAACTTTTTACAATTATATGTTTTACATTTCACAATAAGTGTTAGAATTACGTATGATCATGAAAATATCTTTTATGAGAATTCACAGCCATTGAACACAAATTGGCAATAACACGAATGGCAGCGTTAAATTTCATATGGATAATCTCGATTTACTAGAATTACCGGCATTAGCTGTTCTAGCTTAGGTCTATACTCACCAGATAAATACACCAATACACTGAAATTGAAACATCGAAAGATGGTTATTCAATTTGTGAGCGGAAACATGAAGCTTGAAAGTGTTTAAGTGGTATCGTTACATTCATGAAAAGGTTAGCGACCAAGTGGCAAAAGAAGCCAATTCGAAATTCTAACTACAAACCTGACTAGCCTAATATACTGTTTGAATGAACACAGACTTACGGTTTTGCTCAATATCTTTTGAACCATTTTAAACCATCTGATTTTGTGAATTGTTGGAATTCATTACTACAAAAATAAGGCTTCTGCGTCTTCAACCAAATTCAGAGATTTTTGATAGATCAACTATTGCTTTTGATTTGTTTATTCATTTAGAACTTTTGATTGTGGCACTTTTTTTAATTATACTTAAAATTATGAAATAAACTTTACATATTCATTTTAATATGCATATATAATGCAAGTGCAAAATTTCGGTTACATAAAGATACCAAAACTATCAAACTTGGCAAAGGGGTGAGGCAGGGAGATACCATTTCTCCAAAACTTTTTACTTCTGCTTTACAGATGATTTTTCAGCTGATAAATTGGAATAACAAGGGAATAAAAATAAATGGTGAATATTTAAATCATCTGCGGTTTGCTGATGACATTGTTATTTTTTCAACGAACCCATCAGAACTCCAAGACATGGTACAGGAGCTCTCAACTAGAAGTAAAGAAGTTGGACTCAAGATGAACCTACAAAAAACTAAGATCATGTTCAATAATTTCGTAGAGGAAACAAAAATACAAGTTGACAACACTGAGCTAGAAATTGCTGATTCATATATTTACCTTGGCCAGCTGATTTCAATGGATGGCAACATTATGAAAGAACTCAACAGACGTATTAAACTTGGCTGGAGTGCATTTGGAAGAAACAGTTTTATCCTGAAGGGGAAATTGCCTTTGTGTCTAAAAAGAAAGGTCTTCAACCAGTGTGTATTGCCAGTCCTCTCTTATGGATCAGAGACATGGAGTCTAACAGTTGGAGCAATACGAAAGTTACAGACAACGCAAAGGAGCATGGAGAGGTGCATGCTTGGAATAACTAGGAGAGATCGAAAAAGAAACACTTGGGTGAGAGAGCAAACTAGAGTAGAGGACATCATTGTTAAAGTAAAAGGGCTGAAATGGCGATGGGCTGGGCATATTGCAAGAAGAACTGATCAACGATGGACAACAGAAATTCTGAACTGGATTCCAAGAGACCACCGAAGACCTAGAAAACGTCCTCAAACTAGATGGGTGGATGAAATAAGAAAAGAGGTTGGGGTGACGTGGAAACGAATGGCCCAGGATAGACTTGTGTGGAAAGCATTTGGAGAGACCTTCATCCAGCAGTGGATAGATAATGGTTGAATATGATGATGATATATATAGCAAAATTGTAGTATGATTGTGACATGTAGTACCTTCTAATGTAATATACATAAATACACTATACTTAAATGTATATTAAATTAGAATTTAAACCGGATATATGTAGACAAACTTTATGAACAAGTTTTCATCCACAGTAAATAGTAGGCAATCCTTATTTTTGAGGAGTGTCTTTCCCCATGAGAAATGGCCGTGAACACTTGTCGAAGTTTCACTTACCAGGTATTTACGGCTTTGTTTACGAATATTATTCTCCTCTATTGTGTTTGGAATCGCTGTCAAAATTTATTTTTGTAACGGCGCCGGCCTGGCGCAGCGAATTACGCGTCCCGTATTTTATTGGTCTACAAAATTTCCAGTCTAACTGAAAGTTTTTCTTTCTTCTTTTGCACTTCCAGTTTATATTTATTGTGAACATGGCAGATGAAAAGAAACAACATATCTGCTTAAATATTGATCAAAATTTAAAACCAGGCTATTATAAATATTGAAATAAATAATATATATGGCATAAAGTGAGAAATAAGAATATCTAATTTAATAATAAAATTCATTAAAAATTTAATGAGCAAATTATTTCCACGCTATAGTTCAGAAAGTAACGCTTATATGCGAAACTAGCGTATATGCACGGGATTTTGTTGCCGCGGGCATTTTCGTAAGGAGATTTCAAGTATTACGTAAGCAATATTTTGGCCATTTCAACACCACCCCCCGGTAAGCAAAGTTAACACTGGGTAACATAGGAAAGTAAGCACAGCGGCACCCCACCTCTCCCCGAAAAAAAAGGTGCTTACGTAATACTTGAACGCCCGATATATGCGGTTTCGACTGTATTCAAAGAACAGATATCAAAATTTTGGTGTCAGCAAAAAAAAAAAAACCAAAAAAAAAACTTCCCAACGGAAATAGAAGAACCACAATGGGGAAAGGAATATGAAATACGTATTTGCGGGATGGTCCTTTCAGCTATCAAGGACGAGGTTTGGCGAAAAAAGCTTGGCGCGCTTTTAATCGACATTGAGATACCAAGTCCCACTTAAAAGAATCGTTTGTCATGACGCTTTTCTATCACCGAGTTTTGTATCGACCCCCCATTTACCAGCCATGTGAGATATGCCATTTACCTCTCGACTATATCCCCTTTCGAACTCAGTCATAGCATGAAGATTTACTGATCTACACTCCGTCCATACAACTCGAATTTCTAACATAAAATTACAGTCCCTGGATCTGGGTTGACATCTGGAATCCGACCTTTGACATGTGTGAACCAGATCCGGGGATAGGATGGTAACAGTGACTTGAGACCAGAGAGGGGCTTGGACGCCGAGAGACATCATTAGACAGCCCTCTGGGCTGCCTACATGGAGAAAGTAAAGTTATTTTCAATGAAAAAAATGTGATTTTTAAATAATTCGGCCAAGCGTCAATTGCCTCTCTCGAATTTTACTAGCTACGTTGCAGTTTGTTGACTATTCAGCACTGTCGGGGATTTCGCATAGGTGAAACTGGGAGGTCGCCTAGGGTCGTGTTTAATTTTTTACTTACTACTGGCTTTTCTTGCATTACAGGGCCCTAGGGTCACCGATGGTCGGCTTCTACAAGTAGTCCTCGTCATCAACCTTCAATGATTTGCCATGTGTCTTCGCGTATCCTAAAATCTTTCGTACACCTTTCTTCAATTTCAAAATTCTCGGCACCTTGTTTTTACCTTGTTTTCACACATTAGCGTGGTTAGGATCTCGAAAACGGGTGGGGGGTGGTGCACGACTGAATGGAGATTCACAGTACCAAACCTTGTTTACTGCTATGGAGAACTAATGTAATTTTTCATATAATTGGGGTTAGGGGGTGTAGTTATGACAACCTTTGCCCATGTCTTCACATAACAATACGGAGAGTTTCAATCTCCACCTAGGACCGACAAATTTTTACAGCAAGTCCAGCTAGTCGGATTATATCTTTGGTTATTGTTCTGTGGGAACCCGTTAAAAATTACTATATTTTTTCGTCGTCTGATGACATGAACGAGATACAGATACAAAAACATTTCATTATAAGTTTTGTACAGCTAAACGACTGTTATTAACACAATTAATGATATAAAAATTGTGAATAAGGAAAAATTATTGCCGACACCTTATGAGGCTGTAGTATTTAAAAGAAAAAAATGCTTTTCGTGCTCCATATACATTTAAAGACTGACGAAATCCGAATCAACGGTTTACGCAAGTAGTAACTGTGGAACTGTGGATAGAATTTGGAGAGAGAGTGGTTAGAAGAAAACAGGTCAGTGTCACACTCTTCCTTTCTTTCCATATAGATGAACATCGTAACGC
>QLNU02015360.1:208020315-208034222 GCA_006491805.2 Dysdera silvatica | reverse complement strand
AAAGCTTAATAGTTTCTAACTATTAGCGAATAAATAGATTATTCATTCTAAGATATAATCCAATTTTTATAAGTATTATGGATACAATATCAAATACAGTTATGCCTCAAGGATTCAATATTTTTAAAAGTACTACGAGTTTTTCAGCTCCTCAATATTCTGAAAGTTTTTTTTCCCTCTGACAACAGTTCAGAGACAAAAATATTCTTTAAAATTTTGCAAAGTAAGTAGTTCCACTTCATTTGAAACTCAAGATGTACACAAAATAACGAATATTCAAGGAAGTCATCGAACCAAAGCATATAGATATATTTACGCATTAGGTAAAATTAAATTAATAAGTACTAATACGCTAACGCTCCAGTAAAAATATAATTACCATACCACCGTACATTGTCATTCGTGTCTTTGAATTATACATGTGAAGGCCATGTGTATTAACACTGCATGCGCCCTAGTTCTCCTTTACAGAAATACCGATTAAGGTTTCTGGATTATTCAATTATTTTGATAGAAAATTTAATCGCTAGATTTAAATCCAAAAAAAAATTCAAAACCATTTTATCGCGTCAGGCCAAGAAATTTGAATATCAATTCAAAGTAATTTCATAAAAATTAAGGACTCATCTGTGTTTTCAAGAAACGATGCATTAAAATTATAAAAATATACGTCTAAAGATTTCAATATTCTCTCTCAACTCTCCTCTAGCAAAACGATCTCGAAGCAATGAGACATCGTTGCTAAGAAACGGGATTTAAACGAGCATATAACTTGTTTGAAGTTCAATAGTCAATATTTTCACCAAATGGCGCCAATGAATAGTTTTAGAAGTTTGGAACGATTTAATTCAAATGGCAGCAAACTGTAAAGACAAGGGGAATAATTTAATGCAAATCCTGGAAGTGAACGTAGAATCTTAAGTATATTTTCCACTAATAGTAACGGTACCCGCATTCGCATTTATATACCGCAATTTCTTGCATTAACGATTTCCAAGGGATGGAATAAAACCGTCGCTAAACGACAAGGGACGTTAATCTAAATGTGTATAATCCTACGATTGCCGCGACCGTAAAATACCGTATTTAAACGCAAATAGATGTTAATCTGGAACGCCGTTATTGAGAAAATTTACGGTATTCAGAGGTAAATTCAAACCAAATTCCTTGAACATACCAGAAATTTCCCCGAGAAGTTACGTAATACTTTTAGTAAAGACACTGATTTCCACAAGAATATAAAAAATTATAGGAAACAAAACAAAATTTTTGTAATTTTTGAAAAGAAATCCCAACATAATCAATTTGTGTATTTTTACGTATGTATATATATGATATGAAATAATTGCGACAATAAGAAAAGGGAATCGTTTTTTTACATGGGGGGGGGGTATAGTCAATTGTTTTATATTTGTTTTCATAAAATCTTGAAACGTAAAAACAAGTTTCATAAAATCTTGAAATTACACAAATTCGAAACAAAATAATTTTTAAAGTTTACAAGAAGTTTCGATAAGACATTCATAAACTGCTCTAAACGAGAAACCCCCACTTTTTGTTAAAAAAATTTCTCACTCCCCACGGCATTATTAGATTAAATTTTATGTAATTGTGTAAATAAAATCATTGACTGTATCATATATTGAATATATTCAGTTTTATCTACTACTCTTATTTGTTGCTTTTAACTGGTTTTGCCAATGCTAATCGCCAGATAGCTTTGACTTGCAGTGATTCAACTTCCTCCAGTTACTTCGTTTATTAGTTATCCCCAAGTGCTACTCATTTTCACGCTGCATGACTTCATACCAGGCAGTAATTTTATCATGGCACAAATTTCGCGAATTTTAAAGTTGTTGTTTTTTTCACAATTTCAAGGATCTTGTAGATTTTTTCCTCAATTTGCAAATTTTAATTTTTATTGCCCACTTCGTTATGATTTTTAGTTTTGATTACTCATTTAAAATAATTTTAATATTGCCATCATCAAAAGACATCTTAGGTAGTTCACCAAATTCTGTTTCAAACTTTCCTGACTTTTCTAGGTTACCAGACCAAGTCTTAATCGATTTCCAGTCGCTAATTATAGTAAACAACACACAACGCATTAAAATTTGCGTAATAAAAATAAGTTTCAAGACCATAAAATCCACTAACACAAACCCCAAAACCATTTATAACTCAATTACAGTGAATTTACAAATAAAAAAAATGTATTTACACTAAAAACTTGATTTAATATTTACAACATTTTCATTAGGCCCTTTTTGAGTTCATTATAAAAGAGTTTAACTATATAATCGCAAAGTTGATACTTCATCTTCTATTCCATTTAAAGCATGTATGACTCGATATAAGGGAAAGGATATTATTTGTATGATCAAAAACCCCTTACAGATTGGATAATTTAGCTAAAAACTTTTTTTTTCCAAGTTTTAGTTACATATTTGGCAAACATTTTCTCCTGAGAAATATATGGGCTTAATAATTTTATATAAATTATATTAGTTTTGGTGAAAAATGGTAACTTTTGGAAGAAGTTTAGTCAAAAGTCCAAGTTTTATCAAATTTTTCAGTAGGCAATGTGGTATGAAAAGCACAGTTCAGGAAAATTATTTTAATAAGTTATTTATTATAACAATGAATTTTAAATTTCACTGACTTAGGGCTCCATATTTCAAACGGCCCTGACTTTTCCAGACAGACAAACTTCCCTGACTTTTCCATATTTTCCAGATCCATAGACATCCTATTGTAATAGCTTATTGTGAATAATTTACCAATTAAACTTTATCGTAAATATATAATAGTTAACAAAAAACAATTTCGCTATACTATTAGGTAGGCTTGAGTTCGCTATTATCCGCGGTTGCTCTTGAAAGGTATCACCTGCGGATAGGGTAATCCTACGGTATAATGCTTATTTTAGTAACGTAATAATTATTTGTATTACTGTACGGAAATTAAGATTTTTTTTTAAGCGTTAGTGTTACACTTCCGCGATTGATTTTTTTTTTTTTTTTAATTTCGTGAAACTCGAGATTTTTTTTCCCGCTACCCCCTGCGAATTTTATATTCCCCCTCCTCACGATAAAATTACTACCCTACCTATGACCTCCGGATAGGACAATATAATCTCACTATATAGTACTTATTTATTAACGTAATAGTTATTTATAGTACTATTTCGAAATTTGTTTTTTAAGTGTCAGACTTCTTTAGCTATTCCCCCCCCCACCGCGGAATTCGAGATTTTTCCTGAGATCATCCAGCGAATTTTGAATTTTTTATCCACGAAAAAATTACAGCCCTACTTATAATAAAAAAAATACAGTAGTTTCGTTAATCCGAAAATCCGGTTAATCGGAACTTTTTTTTACAGTTGGCTGGATGTTTTTTTTTTTCAACGGCAGCAGCCTAACAAGACGTAAACAAACAGTGCAGTGTGTGTTGCCAATTAATTGAAATTTTCCATCGTCTGTTATGCGTGCACAACAAAACACACAAATAGCAAACAATTATAGCTTACAGTGAATTCAATAGTAAAGGTTTCCGTTAATCCGAACAGGTCTCGGTCCCAATTAGTTCGGATTAACGACACTCTACTGTAAGCATTTATTGAAAATGAATTAATAGTGGATTGTACATTGATTATTAAGTGAGAGAACAAATTATGAAATTTTCAACCGTCAAATTTTAATAACCAATCTTTTTGCTGGGGTAAATGCCGAAAACTAATTTTCCAACACCGAAGATATTGAACAAGCGAGGTAGGTAACAGTCGCAATATTCCGATCGATCGTTTGGTTGTCTTAATTCTCTTTGAGACATTTTTGAATTCACCAGGTAAGATATTTTTCAGCGTTTTCGTCATGGTTGTCTCATACGGATATGCACCTGATGATGAGATCATAATATTAGACGATATGAAAATGAGATGAGACAAATATAGTGATAATGAATGAATAAGAAGTCCAAACAAATTGCAGTTAGAATTGAAATGTTGAAAATACAGAATAAGTCCATACCATTTTTATTATTAAAGATTAGAATTTCATATCATCGAAAGCAATTTTCAAGTAGACTTATTAAAATGAGTTGTTTTTCAATATTTTTCGAATTAAATTTCTTCATAAAACGTACTGCTCTGGGCAAATTGAAAACAATAAGATGGAAATCCAAAGTAAGAACGTAATTTCAAGAGAGATCCTAAGTAGAATTATATACGAGCTGGTGAAGAAGAAATTATAAGAATTTTAAATTTGGGAAAACTGCGAAGTCTTTAGATCTTGGAGCCTTTAAAAAGTGGAATTTGGGAGGGAATTTTTTTTTTTTTTTCTATTTCCCTGTCAAATTTTTGGACAGAGTGGTGAAAATCTACTCTTGACGGCTAAAACATTTAAAAAGAATGTCAAATACGTATTGTACAATATAAATTAGACTAGGGGCGGACAGAGACTTTCGTTTTGGGGAGGGGAGGCAAGGACAGAAATTGCCATAGTCTTGAAATAACACTTTTCATTCATCATGAAAATTGGATTTTTTTACAGTGAAAAGAATATATTTTGGGGAGGATTATAACCCCTGTATCCGCCCTTGAAATAGACGCCCAAATTTGAATATGCGAAAACATAGACCAGGTTCAAATGGTAGATAATCTTTTTGAAGACGAAGTTTTTGTATTCAGTTTCACTGGAATGACCACTGATTTAATAACAATTAAACATACAATAACATTTAACAAAAATCAATCACATGTTGATAGTTCATGTAATTTGGAATAATTCATTTATTTTTTTGTGCACGATTCATTGCTTACATTATTATTCGATTATAACAGAACAATTTATCGTAAAAACGAGAACAATAAATACATAAACATCCTTACAGAACGCGTTTCATATTTTTAAAATTCCCCTACTACAACCTTGTTTTCCGATGGAAGACGAAAAACGGTTACTACAAATAAAAAAAGGAACACTTAGAAAGTAAAACTTTTAAAATAATTAGAAAGTCAACGTACCTATGCTCTAATGATCCATCCAACATCTTAAAAAAAAACCATGCGCTTAAAAAAGCGCGATAAAAATTCGCCTTTATTTTTTTAATTCTAAAACTCTATTTTTAATTTCGTTTTTATGAAAAAAAAACAATTAGCAAAAAGCCCTACGCGAACAATTTTTTGCATTACTAGGATTTTTTAAAGTAATTAATAACGCACATAAACACGAAGACCGTGCAAATTGCGAGGTGATTATTCAAAGTTATATGCTAAGCGATCAAAATAATATTAATAAAAATATGTGGCCATATTAATTTGGTAAAAATATCAACTGGACAACAAACTGAACGAGACCTATTTTATGTATCTTAAAAGTTTTGTTTTGAAAATTAAAATTTTCGAGAACCCGGATAGTTTTTGCTGTACTGGAAACTTAGGGCACGAGTAATGACAATGTTTATGAATCCATGTAAATTTTAGTACAACCTTTGCCATAATTATCTTTATTCTTCCATCGCATCAAAGTGAAAACTAGCATTTCCCATACTGAGAATCTCTCCCTCTCTCACCCACATTTCCGCACAAGGGATTTCTTGTTTGTCAGTTATTCCAATAAGCTGTTCCATTTATTAGGTTTGCGGTCAAATAACCCGGTGAGTAATTACAAAAAGTTCAAACTGGCGTTCAACACATGGAAATTTTATTCATTACTTAAAGATAAATTACATCCCTTTTTTTTTTACTACAGTCTTCTCTAAACATGACTTAACCTCAAATAAGTTTTAATTTGTTGAAAATATCTAACGTTCCTTTCTTCCCGTTTGAATTACCGTAATAGAGTTAGCTATATTGATTATGGAAGTTGTAGAATATACGTTATCGATTGGCGGAAGTTGTAGAATATACGTTAAGGTTTGCAAAATTAGTTGGAAAAAACTGAAGAGGGGTCTGATAATTTTTTATCTTATAATAAATAAATTTAAACAAACCATGTGTTTTCGCTGTGCTTTTGGCATTTTTCACTATGGTGATTTTCTCCTTCTTCGTTATTATTTTTTTTAAGGATTTTTTCAATTTTTTTCTTTAGCATTTTCCCAACACTTTTTAACTTATTTTCTCAAGTGTTTCGCAAAATGAAGTAAAATGTTTTTGCGAGAGAAAACTGAAGTTGAATTTCAGTTCAAAACTCTCGATACACACGAGTTGAACTGAAACTTTTCGAAAGGCGTATTTTTCAATGGCCAAGAAATCAGCGCCCAATATTGAACCTCTTTGATGTTTCTTCGACTCCTTGGTTTCTTTCAAACGAATAACGTCGATTTCTTTTCTCTGAATGTCTGCTCCTGCTTTTCTTCAAATGCTAAGTTTAGCTTTAAACAAATACAACATATTTCGACATTTCCAGAGTTCTCTAGTTCATGCGTGGATTTTATCGCATACATAGGCACTTCGACTCTAATATAGTTATTGTGATGTGGAAAAGAAATGGAAGGTTTTTTTAAAAGAAGTGACTTTTTTTTTATTAAGAATTTTATAAATTATATTTAACAGATTACAAACTCTCCGTTTTAATATTTTACTGACGTTTTAAATTTCAACCCGTGTTGAACATGTTAAAAAAAGATATTAGCGTCTCTCTCTCTCTATCCTTTGAATCAAGATGGGCAGACACAATAAGTAACGGAACCTCAAAATACACCACGAAACGCATTTTTCTATAATTTCTCTAGCAAAATACACATTGAGAATAATAACAGAAATCAAAGCACCGAAGTATGATGATTAGAGTGTAGCGACATCGTATGCAAACACTTCTATTAGCCATATAACTGACTATAGATTAAGCGCCAGTGACTGTGCGTAGCGGTCTCAGAATGTATACAAGTGCGTATCCCAGGGTTATATAAAAGACTTTGCACACTCGCAGGGAGACTTCTGAGCACGGCGACAGCTGCGTTGTCTTCAGTAGTTGATGAAGATATTCTAAAAACCTATTCACGTGCCAATTAGAAATGAGGGGTAGCGATGTGGGTCTTAGAGAAGCACGATGGCCACATAGATGTATTTACTGGCATCCAGGATAGAGCGATGCAGCAGCAGGATGAAGGTTCAGCAGCGGGATCTGGAGCGGTACACATACCTAACATAAACGCTTTTGGAAATTAAGGTAGACGAGAAGTGAGGATCGTGCGATAGTGGGAGCAGCCCTCACGACACCAACTGTTTCGTTGGACACGCGACGGCTGTTCTCTCTACATGCAGTATCATCGCGCAACATTGTAAGACGACTAGCAAAGTCAGGATTCAATTTTACTCGTCCTTTTAGAAACCTCCACATAAACTACCCACAGCAGCAACAGCATTATCTGAAGTGACGTCATGTCCGAAAAACATGGCTGGTGTCTGAATGGCATCATCTAGTTTTTAGTGGGGAATTTTGATTCGGAGTGGATGGTCTCCACATTTCTGTCATGAGATCGGGTCAGTGAGATTTTGTCTCAATGTTATCCATGAGGCCAGGCGTTACACTCTGGAGAATTCTCTCCTATGACAGCCAGTCCCCTCCTTACATCAATGGTGCTATGTTATACTCTAATATTATAGTGGTACGTCAGTCATTCTGTGATTAGTCGTGCTGACTCTGCAACGTTATCCGAGGACCATTTACTAACATGGTAACGCCTAGCCGCACAGGCATCACCGTTCCCGGAAGTGTTCTTGTAGTATTGAAACTCTCCCATAGTCAGCCTCATGCTTGTTTGTCAGACCAGCATGCCTCGGATAATCTGAAACGCCAGTTGCAGACATCATAGAATGTCATAGAGTTCACCCAGCAATTACAGAACGTTGGGCAGAATCCACCACGTTAAAAGCCTGGTTATCTGACCCATTTCGCACTGTATGTTGGTACGCATATCCGCTAAAGGTGGCTTTACTATGTGCTGAATAGCCACGCTTAAAATGCCATTGCAAATACAAAATAGTCCAATTGCTGTGAAATTGAATTCACTTCTTATCTTTGGACGTACGTTTCATAAAGATTGAACACTCAGTTCAGAATGTTTTGGTATTTTTTCGCCAGAGATATTTCAACTCTAAAATGTATGTATATTACGGTATATTATATGCATATTACGCACGAATATACATGTGTATTAATTGCCCAAAGCGAAATAATTTTTTTCATTTCGTTGAAAACATTCATGAAGGAAAAAAGATCTTTTGACTTTTATGAAGGTCATAAAATGCTTTTGCAAGGTCTAGTCTTATTACTTCAGTTTTAGCAAGATTCTTTCGTCTAAGAACGGACTTAATTTCACTCACATCATCATCATTGAAATCTTAGCAATACATTCACTAATGATCCATTCCATTTCTAGCACACCTGGCAATTTCGAAGGGAGATTTTTAATAAAACCGAGTCGTTACACAACCTGCATCTTTAAGCAGCAGATCTTTAACAATCAGTATTGAACAAGCTCCTTTCGCAACAAATTGCGAACAGTTTCAGTAATGTTGCCGAAATTATTATGCATAATCTACACACACACAGACAACATCCATATTACTTATATTCCTGAAATACTCTACTTTGAAACGGTAGAACACTACAAAGTTACATCTTCACGAATAAAAGAACCCTATACACAATGATTTCCTTTGCACCGTCATAATACACTTGCATCCGAGGACGAACTATCATTTACATAACTACTACGGAGAGTGCGCAATACAAATGAGATAGGTGAACCATATAGTGAACTCCCTGTTCAATAAGCGCTTCCTCTACATAAATGTAACATCAATTTCAAATAACATTATCGTCTAGATCGACTTCACTGAGCTGAACTGGTGATACAGGGTAAATTTGAAAACGGATGTACTTTCCGTACTGTCAGACAAGGCGTTCTGTACGCCATTAGATATGTTAAAACTGGTATGGTACTTACAATAAAGCTTTTATACATGCTTATTAAAACGAGTTTATCGTTCATATAAAATGGCCAAGAAATAGGTCCGACAGCTCCCTGCTGGTGAATCAATAACGAAACAAGAGAGTGCCCAAACGTATTTTCCACAATAATCAATTATCCCGCCTTTTATTTAAACGTTTACGACGCAGTTAAAAAGAAAATCAATCTATCTTCCTAACAGAACCATCTTTTACATTTCTAGGAACTTTTATAACCAGATTCATAGGCTTACGAGCTATACAAATCCATACCTCACAGCCATGCAATAATTTGAAATAAATTGCGATTTTACATATACTGTAATGTATAAACGTACATAAAATGTGCTTGGTCCCCCACCCCACAAATGATTTTGAAAACGCTACGTTGATGACCAGGTTAATATATTTCATTCAACAGCTCGTTCATTAATTTTCCCAAATGCCAAAAACAAACACATTTTGGCTCTAAATTAAATTTTATAAGTTATGATTCTATTGCAGTGGTGCCAGATTGGGCTACAAGTAGCGCACTGGGCGATGTTTGAAGTGCCCTCGCTACAAAAATTTCGAATTGGGCGACACGCTACTTATTGGGATACTTTTAATTACCTTCAGGCTATAAATCTAAAAAATATGCTACTTTTTTATTTTCATATATAAAATCACAAAATATTATTAGTATTACATAATACAATAAAAATTTTGTTTGTTGAATATTTCTATTCGCAGTGAACGATAGTTTTATTAAAACATAACATGTTCGATACTCGTTCAATTCATAAAAGATCTCTGTGGTTCAATTCTTGTTTTGGTACTTTCAATCACAGAGATCTTATATGTACTAGAGTGGACGTCACGTAATTCCGAAACACGTTTAACATTGAAGGTCTGTGCAAACCTTCGAGCATATGTGCGCTATATAGGCTCGAAATGCAAACCTTGGAGACACATTAGTGAGGTCAATTTTTCTATTTTCCTGTGTTACAGTACGTAATTAAGCGCGGGAGGAGGTCACAGGGGTCATGACCCCTCAAAAACATATTTTTTCACTGTAAAAAATTCCAACTTTCATGATAAATGAAGGGTGTTATTCCAAGACCATGGCGAATTTTGTCCTTGACCCCGCATCCCTACAAACTTAAAGTCTGTATCCGCTCTTGATTATAATTATGCGTGCTTGTTCAAGTTCGGATTGTACACTTCATGACACTGTGGAAAATCGTTAACGTGGCAGTACTTTCCACAGTTAATCTAATGTTTTTAGTTTAACTTGCATTCCATTCAATTTTCGTTTTATTTTTCGTTCAGCAGTGCAAGCCTACAAACGATAATGTTGACCTACTTATATATCTGTTAGACTCAAACATCGAAAACGCTCAATAAGCGAAAAAAGACCACAACGCATTGTGGCCGTTTCAAAAATGCCAAATCCAAGGGTTAAAAAAATTTCCAGACATGTCAGGAGCGTATCGGGGAAGACCCGAAGCCCCATCCTTTTTCTAGGCTGCTATTGGAGATACAATTACGTATTCCGTATTCAGAGAGCGGAAGTGAGGGCACTTGAAATGTTGCATGTCAGGGACGTATCGGAGGGAACCGGAGCCCCCATCCTTTTTCTAGGCTGCTATTGGAGATACTACTACTAGCTGGGGAGAGTTCAAGTATTACATAAGCAATATTTTGGCCATTTTATACCCCTCTCCCTCCTAAGCAAAAATTAACATGGGCTAACATAGGAAAATAAGCACAACAACTACCCCCTCCCCCAAAGGTGCTTACGCAATAACTGAACGCTTCCTTGCAAAATAATTCATTTTGTGTTTGGGCTACAAATAGTTCAAATCCACTACTTTTGGAGCACAATTTGCTACTTTTTAATCTTCAGATCTGGCAACACTGTTCTATTGAACTAATTTAATAAAAAGGTAACACCAGAATTAAACGACCGCATTGTTTCGCACTTGCGACACAAAAAGACTCCTTTAATGCAATTATGAGTATATATTTTTCGGTTCCATACAAATGGTGTAAACTAAATACATTGCAGTAAATGGTGATTCTTCGCCAACTGAAGTCGACTGGGAAACAGAAGCAGCAATAAATTTTGATCACTTTTGACGCAGTATAGCCCAGATGCTCTTGCGCCATAAAAAATCCAAACAAACAACTGATCACTTCGCGTCCACGAATGGTGGTCACCAGACTCGCCAGTTTTAAGAAGCAAAAGGGAAATTTGGTTAAAATTTTTAAAGAAAAATTACTGTTAGTGTCTACCACTTAAACGCATCTGTTTGGGACGTATGATACGCATGACAACAACTAATTGGATACGAAACGGCGATGAAAGGATTCAAGTAGTAAAAAAGTAAAGAATCAACTGCATGGTATTGGAAGACGCTAGAGAGCTTTCCCTAGGTTAAATAACGAAAATTTATTTTCTCTTACACAACTTTCTTAAAACCTTTTCCTACTTTGCGACTAAAATATTGTAAGCGAGCGTCTTCTGCGACCAGCATCACAGAGAGAGAAAATCAACTCCATTTTATTGTATTTCAATTATTGATAAATATTTAGAATCTAGTCGTCATACAGCGTTAAGAAAATATTACAGAAAGCATAATTTGGTTTGTTAGAAAAGCTTATAGAATAAATTCTCATTATCTTGCGCAAAAAGATTAGAAAAGAAGTACAATGACTTATGAAAGGAGACCCCATATAAGTATTTTTGATGTATCATAGGTAATGGGACACTAATATTTTCCATAAGACAAGAATACAACAATAATATCGCTACGCAATTCAACAACTTATTTTCTCTTAGATATAGTCATACATCGAGAGGGAGGCCGATTGCGGAGTTTATACGATAATTTCACCCCACAGTCATATGGAGGAGAGTAGAAATGAATTTCGATATCCCGAGTCTGGTGACACGATTTATCATAAAATTCAATCAATTCAACACTAAATGAAAAACCCGATTGATTGGTTTTTCTTAGTAAATTTTCATGTAAAAGATGAACGATTGGGGGGAATAGGCCGTCGGCATTAATTGGTCGATTATTCGAGCGGGTAAGAATCGGAACAGTACTAGCTATAATGGAATAATTGACTCGGTTCTTCAAATAAAAAGGAACCTAAATGAATGATTGCGTTTTAATTAGTTTTGTATTTTGATTAACCGCGTTTTAATAATTAGAACTGCCATATAATTGAACGCGTAAACTTTGATTCTGCGTTTTTAGGAACACGAGGAAAAAACGCGGAAAGAAAATTGAAACGAAAGAAAGAACGAAAGGATGCTTGGATACACGATAATGAACACTGAAATTTAAAGTGGGACGGGACGATCGCCGAGTGTGTTTTTTAGTTCATCACAGATATCCACTTAAAAGATTGTAAACAATCATCTAAATTACAAACTACGACTGTGAAGTATCGAAGTATAATTAACAGCTTCATTAACTTTGCTCTCTACGTCTGGACATCATTTTGATGATTAAAATATGGTTAGAACGTAACTTTGCTAAATTTTAAAAACATTTATGAGTGATCAAATTTAAGATTGAGAGAGGGCTATATTTACAAGGATAGATGAGGAAAACTAACATAAAGTGGCGTTTATTCTAGGCTGTGGCTGTTAACCTCAATCAATCGGAGTATACATTTGCTTTCGCAATAATGTGTAATGATATCAGTTACTAATAATAATACCACACTGTGTGGCACAGTGTAGTCGTCCTTCATCATCATATTGAGTATGACAATTAGTTTTAATAAATAATGGTACAGATATTGTGAGAAAATGAGCGGACGGATTTTACCAAATGTCGGAACTGATTTTAAGAGAGGGCGAATTGGGTCAACCGACTATTGATACAATCAGAGCTGGGCGGTATCGAATATGCATGTATTTGAAAAATTATATTTTGTATCGAAAATACAGATTTCGTCGTATTTTGGATTTTCAAAATGCATTTTAAATTTGAAATTACTTTTAGTTTGTAATTTTTAACTTTCTATTCTAGTCAGATGACTGAACAGATGATACTCAAATGTCAATTTCATGATCAGTTTAAGTACACTGTTGAAGTAGATAATATCATGTAGCGGGGGGGGGGCATCTGGGAGAAAACCCCTGGTCACAAAATTTCAAAAGGAAAAAAAGCAGCAATAATAAAAGATTTGCAACAGATGGACGGCGATTGGTGGACAAAGATGAACATTTCCTCACCCAATAACGAAGCTAGGGGGGCGGCAATTAGCCTTTAAAAAACAAAATTTATTTGTTTTGTTACCCCATTGGGTGGGGTGGGGGCAATGACAGTCACTCGCCCCTGGTGGCAAAATATCTAGCTACGCCGCTGTCCTCACCCATACTCAGAAGACAAAAAACGCCCTTGCTTTACAGACCACTTCACTCAGTAGTTACATAATCTTCGTTAAAGCCACTTGAGTCTCCCCGCAACGTGAGTTTTGAATTGATATGCTACTGATTGAGAGAGATTTCAATGCAGATTTCGATACCGTCATTGAAAAATTTGCACGAATTGAAAAAGGCGATTTTAAATATATTTGAATATACTGGCATTAAATGAATGGAAGGGCGGGCTAGCCGGTTTTTGGCGGGTGCAATACCTTACTTGCCCCGGGTACTGACAACCCGTGCTACGCTGCTAGTAAAACAATTGCGGAAAGACCGCGTATTACTTCAGTTTTCTAGTGTTTTAAGATATTTATTATGAAATGTGAAAATGTGAACGGAATAAAATACATAGATTTAAGGCTCAAAGGGATCAAGGGGTGTTATTTTTGTATGAAACAATTTGTATTTTTTCATGAGCCGGCGGACCGTATAAAGTGTAATATAAGTAAATTGCATTATGATGCATATACATAGGCAGTCTAACCTCGATTTAACAATTTTCACGGGCTAGTGAAAATACAGAC
>QLNU02015360.1:207977940-208012493 GCA_006491805.2 Dysdera silvatica | reverse complement strand
TCAGACATGAAGTACGAGATATATGGGGTATGGAAAAGATCCTCATCATCCCGTTAGTCATCTCAGCAACAGGGATAGTACCAAAAACGCTTGCGACGAATTTGGAGATACTCAACATTGACCCAAACACCTACATTGAAATACAAAAAGCCACAATCCTAAACACGTGTCACATTGTCAGGAAGTTTCTAGACATGGCACATTAAGAAGTGATGTAAAAAGAGGCTTGGGAACATGGCGCTCTGCCCGTCCCAAAGCCTGTTTCCGCCAAGAATGGGCGAGGAAAAAACTTATATATATATATATATATATATATATATATATATATATAAGGAAAAGGAGACTGGTATAATTATAATATCCCTTACAAATTATTAGATAGTTTGGCTAAAAAATACTTTTATTTTCAAGTTTTAGTTATATATTTGGCAATCGCATTACCTCCGGAGATAAATATGGTCGATAATTTTTTATAACTATATTAGTTTTTGTGCAAAAGGGTGATTTTTGGGTTTAGCCAAAAGTACAAGTTTTTCAAAATTTTTAGTATGTAATGCAGTGCGAAAATTTCAGTTCTGGAAAATTATTTTAATAAAACATTTATTACAGAAATGAATTTCAAATTTCCGCGAATTAGACCTTTGCACCTCAAATTTCCCAGGCATTCTAGATCTGTAGACACCCTGGTATAAAAGGATTATCTGAAACTTTTAAACCAGACTTAATAACCGGATCTACAATGCAATGGCGCTGTATGGTACTTTAGGTTAAAACGTATGTTGTATCATATCCATGCAACCAACAAAAGCCTCCCACTTTTATCAAATAAATAAACTTTCCGAGTTTATACAAAATTTATTATCATTTGTTTTCAGGAATATACGTTTTATTGTGCAAAGTGATGGGTTTACTATGATAGAGCTATTTAAGAGGGGAAATCGTTGTCGAATTTCCATGGAAACGTATTAAACATACGATGATTTACTTTCCGCTTCGAAGCTAACCAAACAATAAAAAATTATGTTTGCTTTTCACGGCGCGAAGACAGTTTAGGTCGTGCCATGCCGGGACCTGAAGTTTTCCGAGGAATTCGAACCTTTTGTTGTCTAGGATAGTGTTTCTCAACCGCCGGGCCGGGGCCCGGTACCGGGTCCTGGTAGCCATCACGCCGGGCCACGGGTGACTTGGAACGGGCCAGTGGAATTTTCTCAGTTTAGTCTTTTTTCATAAACATTTCATCGTCGAAACATTCTGAGAAGAATAATAGTTGCGAATGCTTCTGAAAGCTCAGACCCACAACGTCTACATAACATACTAGTCTTTGATTTTACCATGTTTGGCGCAGTATAGCCCAGATGCTCTTGCGCCATAAAAAAGCCAAACAATCAATCAATCATTAAATAACATACATGCAAAAGCTGCTCGTGATCAAATCGTGCATTTTTAAATATGCGAGTAATCCTGAATGACCAAGAATTTTCAGACCTCAAAATCTTTTAGCATTCGATAAAGAGTATATCCTTCATCATAAAAAGTGCTTGCAGGCCAATCACAATAATATGCGGCGTATCCTCTGTTCTTAAAATCGAATGGAATAGTATCTGCATTGCAAATATCAGTGACCCATCAGCAAGGAAATGTATCACGAAGGTGTATATTAAGAGGAGGAGTGTACCTCTACTCTTTATGATTATGCTATAATTAATTATCATACTTAAATTTAATGTACGACCTTCAAACAGATGGAAAGGTATTTACGAGTACACTGGTTACGACCGGACCCTCATCTTATAAAAAGATTATTTACCGGGCAGCGGCCTTACACAGGTCGAAAAAAACTAGGATATCAATCACCGGACCACGATGGGGAAAAATAATCGGCACGTTTTCCAGGGTATCGTTGGAATCGAACTAGAATTAAAGACACGACAGACGAACGAGGAACTCTTACACCACTATAGGTTTCCCAAAAATTCTATGCGATTATAAAGTCTTAAGTTGTACAGGTTCTATGAGTATCTGAGGTATTGTTGAAAATTTCTAAAGGATGAGAATTAACGTCTGTGTTCTCACAATTGTTTGGGGAATGCAACGACTCGTGTTATCTCCGAAGTTTGTCCCATCTTATCAAAACGACTGTTTCTTCGTAAACAATGCGATAGTCCAGGGAATCACTGAATTTTGAAGAGGGTAATCGGAATTATTGCGATTTATTACCCCTAATGATTCCACGCTTTCATAAACGATTCAATTATTCGTACAAGAATGCTGTAAGGCTCAACATTAATTAACGTCACATTTACCGTTTGGTTAGGCGGATCCAACATCGTAAGACCGTTCATGCCGTTAGTTGAGACGGGGCTGTTAGCTTACCGTGACCCTTGAATCGTTTAGCTATATCGGGGTTGGAAAAATTGGGTTAAAGTATCCAACTCTAACAGGCAACTTACACATTTTAGTTAGCATTATTATATATAAAAATACGATTATTGATGCAAAACTGGAGTTACAAATAAAAATACAATTCGCAATATATTTATTGCCTATAAAACAGTTTATACGCAATAAATACTTTCTGAATTGTTTATTTGTAATTACCATATACACCACGATCAAAGAAACTCTTAAAACATCGTTGCGGGAAAAAATGGTTTGGAGGAAAGTCACACGGCTTAACACAGTTTTTTTTTAACATACTGTTTATATTTTTTAAATATTCCAAGACTGCACCACAGGGGTCAATTGAGATGGGACCAAGAGCTTAATGTGAACCCCGACACGTTAATGCACAACTAAGCATCCTGAGAACCGAATTTCGCCTAGTGGATGATTCGACTACCGTGATCGCAAGTACCGAAAGAAAAACAGAATAAATTTACCCGATTGGGAAAAAAAAAGTTTACAAGATACAAACAGAAATTGGAACAATCATTATTAAAACAAATGAGAAAAAAATTGGAACAATAATTACAGTGATAATCGGTCACAATTACCTCTACATGTAAATTCTCTACGTGTGAATTCGGACGTTATAAACGATAACCTTTAAAATCATAGTACATCAATACACTTTGCAGTTTTGTAGATTGTTTTGATAATAGAAAGTATTAAACTTTTTGGTTTCAAAATTAAATAAAAATATACTTAATTATAATGAATTTAATTACCGCATATACAGGGTGGTTAGTACAGTTCTTGGTCACACAAATAACTGTCGAACGGAGAGAGCTATATGTATGAACGTGATGTATAGGTATAGTAAAGTGACTATGCGCTACAAGATGAGACTGCGTGCAGCGCCCCTAGCGGAAAAATTGAGAACTTAGAGTTACTATCTCAAAAACTATTCAAAATACGGGAAAACTCAATTACAAAGTTGTTAAGCACCAGCTAATTAGTACGAAACAAATTTTTCATAATTTTAATAGGGCAAAAATCGTGATTTAAGGGGCACATCGCGTAGAGGAAGCTTCTGGGGTAAGGGCGATACTTTCATTGCACACAATTTCGGGTGGTTTAGTAAAGTCATTTTACACGCTGATACAGGCCTGCACAAAAGTTTAGACACAGAGGCAAATTATAAATAAAAGCGAGAATTTGCATTGAACTTCGCCGATATTGTATCTAAATAATCCTAGAACCAATAATAAATTGTGCAACTTAAAAGATTACCAAAAGTACTGAAACAAAATATCCCAACACCGTAATATTGGAATCTGCATGCCACAAATGTTTAGGCACATATGTCAGATTTATGCAAATTAACGGCGCGAAGTTCCCAAGTGATCGAAGGGGCGTTTCCCAGAGTTGTTATATAAGGCCTGAAATAATTTAGAATGCTTAGAACGATGCCGAAGTCAAAGCAATTTACGAATGACGAGATTTTGAAGATTTGGAGGCTGAAAACTAAAGGTAAATCTGTTACTCAAATTTCTGTTGCATTGAACCGTTCAAAGCGAGGCATTTATCGAGTGTTATCCCGGGGTGATCAGTATCAACCAAAATCACGATCTGGGAGGCCTCGAGTGACCAGCATTCGGGATGATAGACAAATACGAAGATTGGCTTCAAATGAAAGCCTGTCTGCAAATCAAATAAAAAACACGTTAGCAATGCGAGTGTCAAGAGAAACCATACGTAGAAGGATTGTAGAATGCAGGCATTTGAGATATGCAAAAATGCGCCGCAAGCCCTGCTTGCAATTACATCATAAACAAGCACGACTACAATGGGCAAGGCAGCACATATCATACAGTGACGAATGGCTGCAGGTGTTATTTAGTGATGAAAAAAAGTGGAACTTAGATGGTCCCGATGGCCTTTCGCACTACTGGCACGATCTTCGAAAACGCCCCTTAAGTCGGTTCAGCAGACGTCAAGGAGGAGGTTCAGTCATGGTTTGGGGAGCCTTTAGCTTCAATGGACAGACTTCTTTGGCGTTTTTGAATGGAAAACAAGATTCCAAGGCATACCAGGCAACTCTTGAAAGTCACCTATTACCTTTTGGCGAACTTTTATGTGGACGAAACTGGGTTTTCCAACAAGATAATGCGTCCATCCACACATCCAGGTCAACAAAAGAATGGATGAGCGCTAAAAATATTACAGTTCTCGATTGGCCTGCTCTTAGTCCTGACTGTAATCCCATCGAAAATGTATGGGGCATACTAACGAATGTTGTGTATGCCAATGGAAAGCAATATCCGTCCGTTTTAGAACTTAAAAAGGCTATAGAAGAAGCGTGGTTTAATTTTGAACCAGAAACCTTTCAAAATCTTGTGCTTTCAATGAACGACCGCGTATTTAATCTAATACGAAGTAATGGTGGCTACATTGATTATTAAAATTGTTCATTTCCTTATGCAAGTGCTAAAATTTATGTTTGTGCCTAAACTTTTGTGCCACATATTTTACTTATTTTAAGTTATATATTGCAGCAAGTTCGCTACTGATGTGATTTCTGTTCTCAAATTTTTAATTTGCATATTACATGTGTTCATACTTCGTAATATTAAAGTTCCTACTTCTTCAGTTTTAATAGTATTTTGTTATACTCAAATTTGTGTTGTGTCTAAACTTTTGTGCAGGCCTGTAACTGTCAAACGGAGAGAGATAGATGTATAAACATGAGGCGTATGTACGTAGTGAAGTGACTATGCGCTACAAGGTGAGACTGCGTGCAGCGTACAAATGTAAATTTTATTTTCATACCATTTTTACATCTACATTTTCCATTCTAACATCATCAGTTGACATTACATACCTAGCGGAAAAATTCAGAACGTAGATCTGCTATCTCGAAAACTATTCAAGAAACGGAAAAAAAAAAGTTAATTCCAAAGTTGTCCAGCATCACTGATGCAGTACAAAATGGTACATGAATTGCGGGAATAGAACACGTCAAACGCTAATATGTGAGTATTTGGTTCGGCAAATGTGAATAGCGTATTACTGTGTGTCATTATGTGTGCTCATTACGTGTGGCCACCGTCGGCCACAATACGCGTTTGTATCCTATAGAGCATTTATTCTTGCACATTCAGTAGCATTGCAGACGTGACGCTTGTACAGGCATTGGTAATGCGACTGCCGACATTGTCCACAGTCGTCGGTTAGGTGTGATAGACCTGTCTTTTGAGATGCCTCAAAGGAACAAGTCCAATAGGCATTGGCGTACGCAGAGGGGTGTTGATGGGGGTTGTAACCCCATTGCAATGAAATTTTGTATATTTAACATAGGAATATGTGAGTTGTAGCTCTGTAACTTCCCACTGGGCCTATAACCCTCCCCTTACGTACTTTCTGCGTACGCCTATGCCAATGGGGTAAGGTCCGGTGACCGTGCAGGTCAGCTCACACTACCACCCTAGCCAATGACCTGTTGGCGGAAGGTTTGGGATAATAATAATTGTACTTCTGTTGGATGGTGAGGAGGAGCGCCGTCATGTTGGAACCACATGGTTCTCCGCTCACTCAATGGAACATCATGCAAAATATCCGATAGTACGCTCTGTAGCAGCTGCAAATATCGACGTCCCGTTAATGTGCCCTCGTAGTACATAGGTCTAATGAGTCTGTTGTTCAAAATACCGCACCACACATTAACAGACCACCACCACACCTGATGTCGGACTGGTCGTCTCCATAAAGGATTTTCGAGAGCCCAATAATGTCCGTTGTGTCTATTTAACACCCCGTTGCGGGTGAATTTTGACTCTTCCGTCCAAAGGACGTACACTAAAAAATTCGGCTGCATATCTAAGGTGTTCGTAACGAAGTTTCACCAATTAAAACGTCGCTCAGCATCTCCTGGAACTAGTGACTGCAGCAGCACTCCACGGTAGGGGTGAGCTTCCACTTGCTGCAAGATTTGCCGCACACGGCAGCCTGTTAGGCCACACATCATACCAACTTCTCTTGAACTGCCCCATGTGTGGATCAGAACATAAGCTAAAACGTCCTCTGGTTGCACACTCTGACTTACACATGCGTGGCGACCTGAACGGGGACGAGGTGTAACGCTACTAGTCTCTTTTAGCCGTCGAACCACATTAGTGATGGTCATTGCAGTCGGATGGGGTCCCAAAAGAAAACGTACGGCATATTGTCATGCACTTTCTCTTGCATTACGACCACATTCCCCATATAACAGCACCATCTCGCAATACACGTTGTTGGAATAATTCGCCATATATTATGGAACTACAGACGTTTAACGCACCGTTTTACTTCTCACACTGTCTTACACTCCTTGCCTGGCCACTATTTTATGCTTACCGATAACGTATGACGTAGCGTACACATTTGCATATCATGCGCTTTGTGACGAGATTGTGTGTGCAATGAAAGTATCGCCCCGACCCGAAGTTTCTCCTCCATGCAGAGCTGTACGAAGGGAAAGCTGTCACGCAGGGGCGTCCTGTATCCCTTAAACTTCCTAAATCATGATTTTTGCCCTATTAAGGTGGTGGAAAAAAATCGTTTCGTACTAACTAGCTGGTGCTTAACAACTTTGTAATTGACTTTTTCCCGTATCTTGAATAGTTTTCGAGATAGCAACTCTGAGTTCTGAATTTTTCAGCAAGGGGCGTTGCACGCAGCCTCATCTTGTAGCCCATAGTTACTTTACTATGCATATATATCACGTTCATAAATGTAGCTCTCTCCGTTCGACAGTTATCGGCGTATATAAGGACTTTACTAACCACCCTGTATTAAATATTATATTTAGCCACACTACATAAACTCATGTTTGTAAAAATTGCAACACCATGAAGGACTCGTCCGAATT
The DNA here is from genome assembly GCA_006491805.2 of Dysdera silvatica. NCBI lineage: Eukaryota > Metazoa > Arthropoda > Arachnida > Araneae > Dysderidae > Dysdera > Dysdera silvatica. The sequence continues at coordinate 208,005,202 of QLNU02015360.1, read as the reverse complement.
GAATGAAATTTAATGTACAAACGACCTGTGTTGATACAAATAAACGATTGAAATTACAAAGCAAAAAAAACAATATTACATGTCGAAAATCAGTATTTGGTGAAGCCACCACGCGCTGCAATAAGTGATGCTATACGACGTGGCATGGAATCAAACAGATGTTGAATGTGTGCCTGAGGAAGAGCATTCCAGATTGCTTGTATGCGACCCCAAAGTTCATCTGTAGTAGCTATGGGACGAGGATCACGAGCGAGACGCCGACCAACGAAATCCCACACATGTTCAATCGGCGACATATCCGGCGAATAGGCAGGCCAAGGAAGAAGCTGTATCTGTTGTGATGAAAAGAAGTCTTGAACATTCCTGGCAATATGTGGGCGGGCATTGTCCTGTTGAAATACAGCTCCGGGAATGCCTTGAAGGAAGGGAACAACTTCGGGCTCCAGAACTTCATTGATGTACCGGTTGCTGTTAAGATTACCCACAATTCGTAGCAGCTGAGATCGTCCATGATACGCAATCGCACCCCAGACCATAACGCTGGGGGTTCGTCCACTATGACGTTGGATAATGCACTCCGGAAGGTGGCGTTCACCGGTATAGCGTCTAACACGGATGCGGCCATCACTGTACCCCAAATTAAAGCGGGATTCATCAGAAAACACCACTTGTTGCCAATCAGCACGCCAGTCTCTATGTCCATGAGCCCATTGTAGCCGCAGGCACCGATGGTTTTGCGTCAGGAGGATCCTGTATAAAGGAACTCTTGCACGCAGTCCACGGTGCAGTAGACGCCGACGAATTGATGAAGCACACAATAATAACTAGTAAAATTTGACATTGGTCGGAATATACGAAATACAAATGAAGAAGGTGAAAGACACTTATCATCTGCAAAAATATTCACAAAATGATACACCTGTAGCAGTGCACCAACGTTCTGCCAACTGTCCAGATGAAGCAAAACGGTCCGTCACCGCCATGCGGACCAGGTGTCTATCATCCCGTGCTGACGTCACCTTTCGGCGTCCACTCCCGGATTTCCGAGTTGTCTGGTTCTCTTGAACCCACTGCTTCCACACTCGCATCACTGTGCTGCTGTTACGCCCCATACGAGCTGCTATTGCACGATAAGAAAACCCTCCTTCACGAAGGCCGATCATTCGTCCCCGTTCAAACTCCGTAACTTGCTGAAATGTCGCCCTCTTTCGTCGTAGAGGCATAGTGACGTCTCATGTAACGTTTACCACTAGCAGATAACCATACACGCCCCGCTACAGCCCTCTATTTATACGGATCCATCAGCAGTTCAGAGGGCGCTGCTCAGCCCACGCATGCGTGATGACTCTGAAATTCTAATCATTTGAATAGCATACCCTAATTTGCATTTCCTGAAAGTTTCAGCTCAATCAAGTGATTCCTTCATGGTGTTGCAATTTTTACAAACATGAGTTTACATAGTACTTTTTTAGTTTTTAAATTGAAAAAATTGCAGAAAATACTGCACATAATATAGGAAACAAATTTAATAAATGATGTCGATTATATTATACCAATGACTTCCGAACAGTGCCTGTTTAAAAGTTTCATGAGCCCTAGACTGAAAAAATAGAATGAGCCTCTAAAGAATATGGCCCTCGTGGTATTCAATCAATAAATCACGGATTTTTTTTTTTAAAGCTCATTATCTTCTATATTCAGGTTTAACAGTAATAAAACTTTCTCGTACATTTGTAAATAAACAAGATTAAAATAACGCTTAAATTTTAATAACACAAGGCTCCTTCAAGGTCCCTGTGGGAGTCCTTGTGCGGGGCCTTAGGTCCAAACCTTCTTGACCTATATATAGCAACTTGAAGTTTTCAAAATTAATGGGGGAGTGCGGGGAGGATCGGCGTCTACAAGCCCATACAACTGTACGCCTATGTTTATACGCAAGTCCAACATTGCTTCCGAAAAAAATCGGTAATTTTCGTTTCCACATTTCGTAATGAAATTTTACTTAAAAGTTGAAAATGCTTCTCAATTACAAGTTAGTGGTTACATAATGGTTAGTTCTAAGTTACACATTAATATACATGGAGCTCATACCACCTCCTGCGTATCGGGTGTGGTTCGTTGGCTTTCTTCATTTGTTACAAATGTTATTACCATATACGCACCCATGCTTCTTATATTTCGGGCTTCCGAGTGTAATTACTGCCATTTTACAATTTCCATTAGCTTTTTTGCGGCTGCCTTACTCTTGGTCAATATTATACTTAGTTAATTAAGAATTGTTTATCATATACATACTGTGCATTTACTGTGCATTTTCCATTTATCTATCCACCTACAAATAGGCAAGAACGTCTGCAATCCGCGAAACATAATAGCACCTACTCACGATACACAAAAATTCAAATACATTCACTCTTTACTATGCACTTAGCATTAGAGGTTTGACAAAAAACGAGACTCAGTTCACTTGACCGAACTATGCTTCAGATTTCTCCTTTCATTGGAATGGGAACGGTGCGATTCTAACGGTGCCTCAAACCCACGTGGTTTCGATGTATGACTGTCAAGTCTCAGTTATATCCGATACGAATTTTCCTACTTACACTACAAAATCGCCGTCGTTACAGCAAGTGTCGTCGTTATAACCAATATATTTAGTATGGAGTAGAATAGCAAACCAAACTTCTTGTAAATATTCCATTGTTATATGCGGTTGGTCGTTATAAAAGGTTTTCACCGCATATGTAGAGCCATCACTATATTCCAAGTTAGAAATGTTTTAAATTGAAACATTTCTAACGTGAAACTGTACTTTATTGAAAATCTAAGATAGCAGCGAAATCGCTTTACCAATAAAAATAAAAACATCTTTTCTTTTTTTTTTAATAATAAGTTTTATTTATTTTTTACGTGCATTTGAAAGGCTCTGAGAAACATTTCATCTCTATTCTGCAAACAAGACGTCTAAAATTTCTTGCAAAGAAATTTAAACTTTTAAACCATCTAAAGCGTGAAAATAACTAGCCGAATTTTGACTGGTCGGGATGCAAAGTCAGGAAAAAATGAAGTAAAAAAAAATAAAAATAGAAGAATGCGGGAATAAAAATAGTGAAACTGAAAAAGAGAAAAATACGTCAAGACAGAAAAACGTTAAAGGAGAATAAAATTGGAGAAAATGCATTGGAAAAATGTATAAAATACAATAAAGGAGAGAATAAGAGGAAAATAAAAGTAAGAAAAAAAAAAAATACAAGGTATCCCACAAATATGACAAAGTTTCAAATTATTATATTAAAAGGGTGTCTCAACAGACCATGGACAATAGATTTTGTGGGATAAATGCCAAAATAAATAAATTAAATTGAAAGTTTGCATGAATAAGTATGATAAAGATTCACATACGTAAATAAACTTTAAATCGTTTTTGATACAAAAATTAATAAAAATAAAATTATGAAATCTAGGTGTCTCAAAAGTATGTGAACAGTAACGTAAAATTGGTTTAAAGGCACAAAAGTAAAGTATTTATATATTTTGGTTCCGACTATCTGATATAATCGTTCAGGTGCTGTAAGAGGTAGCGTAGAAGTAACCCCGCATTTAGGCACCATAATGTCACGCAACGTGCAGTTTACGGCGGCCGATGTAGCTAAAATATGGAGTGGGCAACTGTAAATATTTCAAAGAAAATGAGACTCAGCAGATCTGGTATTTACCAAATGTTATCATAAGTTGGCAATGCAGCTGTAAAACTGCGCTCTACACTACCTAAAATGAAAATAGCTCCAGAGGATAGATCAATTTTACGTTTAGTATCAAACAAAAAAACTATTTTTAAGCCAAATTTCTTGTAGCTTAGCAATCTCAGTGTCGAAACACACTGTTCATCGTCGTTTAACTCTTTTAATAAAGTCGAGTGAATTACATGTGTTTCGCAGCATTCGTCATGAACCTTTGCTAAAGCAACATCATAGCATGCTCGGTTGTCGTCGGCATATATGCATTGGAAGGACAAATGGATTATCTTCATATTTAGTGACGAAAAAATTCCAACCTGGATGGTCCAGACGACTGGGCATGATTTACGCCGCCAGTCTCGCACTTTTTACAGCCGGCAGCAAGATGGTGACTCCGTTACGGAGTGGGGAACATTTGGATTCAACACTATGACACTATATACTGCTTTTCTATAGGGTCGCCAAACGTCAGAGGAACACGTTCTTGAAAATGTCTTACTGCCAATTTCAAAGGCAATTAAAGGAGATAATTGGGTATTTCAACAAGACAATGCATCAATACATAGATCCAGGTCTACTCATACATGGTTTACAGCTAACCAAGTACGTGTCTTGCACTAACCCGACACAAACCCCAACCTAATCCCGTGGAAAACGTATGGGCACAATTATCACGTGATGTGTATAAGCATGGTAGTCAGCTTGCAAATGTTGACGATCTAAAACAGAAAATTGAACGCAGTTGCTTTTCCCTTAATGCCATATATCTTCAAAATTTAATTAACGGTATGCCTGATCAAGTATTCCAAACCTATCGCAACAATTGTGCAACTATACAAATATGAAGCCCTGAACTTTAATAGAATGTTCATGTCTATATACTTTTCAGACAGGAAAATTTTTGTAATTTCTTTCTTAAAGTTATTTTTTCAACAAAAGATTTGGTGTTTCGTATGCTTATTCTAATTACGTGTCATTTGGTGTTTGGTGTATACAAAATTATGTCTTTGCGCAACTATTTTTTTTTTTTTATTTTATTTTTATTTTAGATTAGTTAATGTCCATATACTTGAGACGCACTATTTTACAATGAAAGACGGTACAGGCCTGAAACATGCGCTAAATTGAAGAGCAATGTTCAACGGTTTTACCTGGATGTTCACTGAAGTTGGACGTAGGTTAGGTCAGTAGCTCTGCAGATATTTCGGGAATAATCATGCAGCCGCGACAGATAATACAGCTTCCGTGATCCGATTTCACTTGTTCAATAGTGTTAATGGGCCACCCTGTACACATAACCACCATAAATAAATAACAGTACAGTGGCGTGAATACCGGAGAGGGTGGTGGTGACCATTGCATCCGCACATTCACTTCATCAGATACATCTTCGTGGAAACTTCGCATTGAAGAATTTCCGAACAACATTATCAAAGTGCGGTAGGGGTATCATCTTGCTGAAAAATGACGGTTGTTAACTCCAATTTGTAGTACTGTAAACAGTTTTGTAGTAGTTCTGAGACGTTACAATGGATTCCACTAAAGAAAATAGGTCAATCCAGGGCCGCGCTTAGAGGAGTGCGAGCTGGGCGAGGGCAGCCAAAATGTGTAGTGCAAATACCAAGAAATCAGTTTTTAGCGGCCCCATATATAGTTCGTTCGCGGAGAATTGGCGTACAGTCCCGTTAGCAGACGGCTTGCTTCATTGCAGTATAGAGGGTAGAGCGTCTTCCAGAACTCGTTTTTCGCGTGCGAAAAAAGCATGGCTCTGGGTCAAGTGCCCTAGCTCATGCGAGTACATTATTTTTTGGGTTATAAAGCTCATATTCAACACATGCATGTGGACATTCATCGTTTACATCTTTGTGTTCTGCTGACGTACATGTCTCAAAACATGAAAAGTGGCCTTATTGAACCTTGTACCAATTGCAACATATTTTCGTAGAGTCCATTAGAGTGGCGGGGGGAAAGAATTTGAGAATTAGTCTTCAATCAAGTGCTCGTTCCATGTTTCTCATCGTATTTCATTAAAATACGATAGCCATTTGAAGCTCTGGTATGACTTTGCAGACTTTGCTCACCGGTAGTATGGCTTTGTTGAACTGGAAATGAAACGAGTGTTGTAAGTCTGCATATTTAAGTGCTTTTTGATTTGAATGTGCATAAAATTTGCCGAGATCTTGATAAAACATCGGCTGAATCTCATTTTGAACCTCAAGTCACGTATTATAAAGTACGTATTATATAAGAATCGTCAAAGTCACGTATTATATAAGAATCGAATTCTTTGGCTGCAGCGTAGTTCGGCAACCACAATGAAATCGCCTTCAACGAGGTATGAGATTAGGAATGATAAATAAAAATTTCTTGATCACTGTCCATGGTAATAGATATCTTTTAGCGAACTTTTTTTTTTAACGTTCTTTTTTCCTCCCTCCAATGTCAGCTTGATTTTGTCTCGAAACAGAGTTCTCCTCACACTATTATATCTATATATAAAATCAACTCCATCAATATATCTGACCACAATGGATTTATCTTCCAATTTAGAATATCCAGCCAAATAATATTAAATCGATTCGAAGTATTTTTGTGTAATTTCCTATTGTCATGGATGAGGCGATACTACTTTGCGGGACCCTGCCGTGGTACTGCAGTGATAACGCGTTCGCCGAGCGTGCAGTTGTTACCCTGGGTACGGTTCCCAACGGCGGGAAAATAACGCTTACCGACAAACTCAGTCATTGCAGTTCGGAGGATTATTTCCCTAGTCCGTAAGAGTATCAGAGTCCTTAGGAAACTGTAGGTCCCGGTGCAGCATGACCCTTGTTGTGCATGCGCCGAAAAACAAAAACTACTTAGCGGATCACCGATATGGGCTCTTCAGGAACAACGCCACGGTGACAACGTATGCCATAGAAATTAAAAGCATGTTATAAAAATACACAATTGTTACAAAAAAGTATATGGGGGACACCGCTAGGAGTCAAACCCGGGTTAATGGCGCAATAGGTGGACGCCTTACCTCCGGGCTAACGCCCGAGTACTTTCTCAGTGCAACATGATTCTGTGAAAAAGCCTTAGTTACGATTTTACATAACTCTCTTAAAGGCTAAAAACGAATGAGAATTTAACGCATTAAAACACATCTTCCTGTTCTGTTATCGCATTGTTACAACTACGGTTGCGCGATTAAAAATCCCCAAGTGTTATACCACTCTTATCTACATTAAAATATGAACGGGTTTTGAAGTACAATACGAGGTGGGCTATGAAGCACAAAGGATGAATTTAAAAAATGAATAACGTTTTGTTTATTAAAAAGTTTATTTTTTAATTTTCAAATGTGGGAAATATAATTTCACGTAATGTTACACATTTTTAGCTTTGCAAATATACAGGCTCTATTCATAACGTTTTTTATAAGAGTTATTGATGTCTCTGGATGTAGTATTTGACTTTCTATACTGATATCCTTCACCAGCTGGAGCTTGTTGACATACATATACCTGCTCCTTTAAACACCCAACCGAAGGAGTAATTGTTCCCTCATAAAATATGAAAATTCTAGCGTAGAAGCCAGGAACATCGGCAGCTATAAAGCTGTGTACATACTGGTGAAACAAGAACTTTCTGTGGGTGTTCGGTGTTTCCATACGAGGATTTACCAGTTGTTACTTAATTTCTTGTAGTTCCATTGTGTTTCTGTTGCTAGTCATAGTTGCATGTCTCCATTCAGAAAAGTGAAATCAAAAGGAAGTGGTTGTTAATAAATTGCAATAGGAACAAAAGTTGCGTCAAAATGAACAGGTTATTCGTAGCAGATATCGACTGCACTGCGCTATACGCTTATGAAATAATGAACCACAATTGGCTTATAACTTCTTTTAGCTTTAAACTTTCTCTGCCGTTTTCACACTGCCCATAAACTGAAACAAACATCAGAATATCATAGTGCAACAGGTTATGGGCGTTGTTCGCGAGCTAGTGGTTTCTAGTTGGGGGAGGAGAAAAAGAAAGATAAGGAAGAAAATTAAATGAATAAAAAGGAAAGAAAAACAAGATTAAAAAGGATGTAAATAAATTAGGAAGAAAATTCAGGTACTAAATTAATGTTAAGGAAATGGGCCATACCGAATGGATATTGGCTGTAGCTGACGTGTCATTGACTGCTCGGTAACGTCGAGGGCAACATTCATAACCTGTTGCCCCAGCATCTACACTCTCATCCATACGCTTACCTACGGATGAAGGCAGTGCAAACATAAACTGCAGAGAAAACGTTTAAAGCTAAAATAAATTGTTTGGTCCGTGCAAATTGTTTTTTATTTCATTATTTCGTAAAACTTTATTCATAGTTTCAATTGTATAGCAACCGATATTTGATAATATGGCTCAATTATCAACTTGTTTAATTATTTAACTGCAGATAATATATTATTGTAAATGATGAGGTATCAGGAAACCTAAATATTTCCTAACTAATTTTATTGCAGCTGTGTGAATCCTGCACAAGTTGAGATATACTGCAGAATTCCAAAACATTCAGTAATCAAATAATAAGAACATAAAAAAAAGTACTCCTTGTTGTACAGCTGTGCATGTAACTGTGCGTTACTGGAACAGCGCAAGACTGAGAAACCAAAAAGGCATTTATGTGACATTTTTTGCGCATGATTAAAAAAAAACCGTATTGTACTTCTTTATTAAAATTAATAAGCAGAAATAATAAAACTTATTAAATTTTTAAACCCTTTCGTGCCTATAATAAGTTACTTTCTATCTGCAATAAGCTCTCTATCGTAAGCTTATTGCGCATTGAAAAAAAATCACGTGCACTCGTGAAGAGCGCCGGAGGAGTATCGCCTAGACAAAACTGGACAGGAATAGAAGATGAGATTGGTGCTAGAACGTGCTTTTTCAATAAAATATTTAAAAGAAAAAAGAAGTCATATCATAAAATTACACACTGAACTATTAGCAATAGGGATAGATTGGTTAGTTGATTGGTTGGTTGTATTTCTATGGTGCAAGGACAGCAAGAATCATTCTGTTCCAAACAGGGTGAGAACGTGCACACGGATTTAAATTAAAGCTAAAATGGTAAAACATACTGAAAGTAACGTATTAAACATACCAAACGAAACGATATAAAAAATCATATGAGAGGGAAAAAGCCAATATTATATAATAAAAAAATATATTATTATATATTATTATATTATATATTACCAATATTATATGATAAAAAATTAAAAACGATTTCATAATCAAAAGAGTCACATAAAATGTCATGAAGGGTAAAATTATTTTGGTTAAAAGCTGATGAGTAGGGATAGAATGTCACACGGTACGAATTATGATACACATATGGTTGGTTGTGTCTTTATGACGCAAGGACAGCAATCTTTGAAGTTCCAAAACATCGAAATGAGCATTTTTATGGTATAGCTTAGATAGCGTATGGGAATTTTTTAATTTGACTTTTTTTAAGTAATATATCCGAGATCTATGTAATAGCCGATACGTACGTGGGCAGACATTTTTGAGCAGTTGACTCATAAGCCGATGCGGATCGCGATTTTCTGCTAAGTGTGCAGGTAATGATAAACGTGTGCTTTCACGTGAAAAAAAAGGACATGGAAAGAATACATATAGATGTTTGAAAATTTAATCAAATAGAAATACTCACGCACGTCATAGCGTTCCATCTCATATTAAACGAACATTGCATTTAAAAACTTTAAACTCTGGAACTTTTATAAAAGCAAGCATACATATTTAATTTCAAATTTGTCGTTAGACCCGACTAAAATTCTGAATTCTGGCAAAGTAGTAAACGCCCAGTGAAAAACAATGAACGATGGAAAATTTTGAATAGAAGGAACTTGTACGTTCAGCGCTTTGATTCACATAATAAATTGAGTATTAGTAAAACTTGAATAAAATCAGTAGCAATTAATTACTATCAATTAGCACATAATTCACTATACAAGTCAACGACGTGCGATTTATATTCACCATACGATTGTGGTAAAAGGTAAAAAAAAATGCCTACCTTTTAAAAAGAACATATATTTTTATGAGAACCATTCTTCCCCACTCGGTTTTTTCTGTAATCTGAAGATTATATGAGTTTAAGCAATAAATTCTTAAATTAAATAAAGGGTAAACGCAAATACAGTTGAACCAGGGACCCAGCAATTCGAAGATTATGGGGAGGTGGGGGGGGGGCTCAATCAGCTTCAAGAAAGATTATGCGCTTCTAAGCTAAAGAGAAAGACGCGCCTTGATATTCAATCGGAGGGGCTTAGAACTCCTGAACATCCCCCATTCCAACGCCACTGAGTCTAACCTCTAACGAACGTCTATTTAGCAAATTTTTTGCTGAGAGCTGAATTATTTACAAATTTCGACATATTTTCTATTTAACGGGTTTTTTTTCGGGATCTTGCGATTCCGTTAACTACGGGTTCGACTATGTATACACAGTGGTATATACACAGTGTATACACAGTGAAACCTGGTAAAGTGACCATTTCTTATGAGAGAACTGGTAGAGACTTAGTCATGCCTATAAAGTCTGTCGTATATAGTGAGCACCTGGCTACACTGACCATTGCAATCTAGTCCCAAGGGTGGCCACTTTAAGCAGGTTCTACTGTATATGCCGATATCACCATATCGATGTTAAAAGCAAACTCGAAAATAGATCTGAAACTCCATACAGCTTCATCTCTGTAGTGCTTGCCTTTCAGTGAAACCAAGAAAGGAAAATAGATGAATTACATTATCAAATATTAAAAAGCCGTGAACGCTTTTCGGTGCTTGTCATGTAAAAATCATGCGTCTCTTCTAAAGTACCGTACTTTTGCGAGAGCTTTTAAAAATACTTTATTTAATTAGCATTTTGCATGAACAGGGCAAACCTATTCCGAAGTTTAAACACATGTTCCAACATAAGTTTGCATATATGCGTACAAATGAAAAAGAAGTTCATAATTATACTATAAACGTGAGTCTTCCCTTTAATAATAACGAAAATAGCGGAAAGCTTATAACCATCACGTTCTTCAACCCTTTTATTTCTGCAGCGCAGTTAGTTAAACCACACAGCTGCATCCAAACACAAATGCATTTTTAAAATATAGCATCTACCACTAAAATAGCTTTCACATGGGCGCTACTCATGCGCTTACAGCTCCTTAAGTATACTTCAAATCTAAGATCAGCGTTATCTTCATAATTCGACGATTTACCGTTCTTCGGAGCTTCTGGTGCATTGATTTATTAATTTTTTATTTCTGGAGACATCACCTATTACTCATTGTCGTTTGACAGAACACGGTCTTTCAAAATTCCCGAAAAACTAAGCCGTAAATAATCCAGGACTCTCCTTTAGCAAGAAAGCACATCCAGTCATACTTAAAAGATAATCACAACTTAAAGTGGGAAAGATGCTCAATTAATTTCATTTTTTTTAAGTTAACTTATAGACTATTTGCAATTCGCGCCAGAGATACGTCAGAATATACTTGGCAAGGTTGAAAGTCAGGAAACTATTTTGGTGGTAAAGGTTTGCGAATAATCGGTTGAAAAGCTAAAAAATAAATAAATAAGCGATACATAATATTAATACTGATTATTTAAAGTGGCGGGGGGAGGGATGAATATCCTTAAAATAAACGGAGAAGAGATATAGTGCGTATACACAAAAACATTCAAGAATAGACAGGGAATATGGCTACATACGTTTATATATTGAAAAGAATAAAACGTGGAGATTCCTGAATTCAGTATGAAAAAGAATTTGAAAAACAATGATAAATCAATTATATACAGCGGAACTTCGCTATATCGAGAAGCTCTAGATATCGAAGTTTTTGTGAACACCGTTTCTCTATATCGATTTTTTCTAAAAACAAATATTTCGTTTATTAAACTTTGAAATCGCCATGGTTTTCAATTGGCCAGAAACGTCTCTGACGATAGATGCACTTCACGGATTTGATGACAACAATTTTATGATGAATCATCGTTAAAAAAATTGTTTTGTAGCAAGACATCAGATAGTTTACCACACAAATATAAATGCATGTGAGTATTACATTGGTATGATAGTTTAAAACAGTGGTTTTTAATTAGTTTTCATCGTGGGCAATTTGGGATTTTTATTTATTTATTTATTTATTTATTTTGTCGGTGGGCCGGAAGCTATGAAAACGAAATTATCTCATACGCTATATAGACATTGGCAGTGCCGTATTTCCCAATAGGTTATACTAGGCTATAGACTAGGGCGGCAAAATTTTGTGTATGAAGTCTGATAGAACAAAATCAATACCATACGATGATATAATCAGATGTTTTGCCGAGAAGAAAGCTAGACGTCATGCTTTCCATTTAAATACCAGTGTTCGATAGGCTTTTATTTTTTTGCTAAAATTAAAATTTATTTCAATAAAATTGAATTTGATTTATTATATACCAAAAAGAAATAATACTTCAATATAAGTTAATATTGTTTAATGTTTATGTTTCAATTTATGAGTTTGTTTTTCAACATATTTATTGTCAATACAAAAGTTTTGGGCGTATATTGAATGTATCAATTTTTATGTTCCTACCACTGATTGGGGCGGACGGCAAAATGGTAAATCCGCCCATGGACATTGGCGTAACTGGGGATGGGGGGCCTTATCCTCCTAAAATTTTTCTGATTCAATGAAAGAGTATTGAGTTAAGAGTTTTAACCCCTTTAAAAAAAATTTAGCCTCCCCAGAAAACGTGTTCATTTTCTCGTCTTTTGTAGACGGGCCAGTTTTTAGCGTTCGAGGGTCAGATCTAGCCTTGGGACAGCCCCTATTAAGAATCACTGGTTTACAAGGTATATTCAGATTATTATTTTTTTTTTTTGTTAATTCTTGTTTTTGGTTATTTATACGAACTTGTATATAATATGATTTATATTCACGTATTTATAAAGAAGAGTGCGTAGATTAGGAAATGTGCGAGTCTCTAAATACAAATAAATATATATGTGGAGATTTCACTATACACGAACTGCAATAGGATTATAGGAATTAATAAATTACTAGTGGAAGTTACGAGCTACAGTAAAACCTCCCAACAACGATATAACGATAAATCCCTCTGCAACGATAATTTTTCTCAGTCCGTATAATAGTGTTGTAGAGAGGTTTTACTGTATAATGAACCCTCCCTATAACAATGACTCCCTCTACAAAGATAATATTTCTCGGTCCGTATAATATTGTTGTTGAGAGGTGTTACTGTATTTCTCGAGATGTTAATGGTACAATCGACTGAAAGACGGAATGAGAATCACGGATTATTTCGATTTCACCGAGATCAATCGAAATACATCCCAGTCGAATTCCAATACTACGTACTTTAAAAATACATCTTTATTGTCATAAACGTCTCGAGCTGGACATGTTAATAGTTACCGTACTTACTGCCGTAGTTCTAATAAATATTTGCATTTCTAGTTGAAAATTGCTTTACAAGAAAGGTCTTTTGACCGACAGACGCTGATTTTAACGAAAAAAATACAGTCTAATACTAATAACCCCATCACGTTAAATTTAGCAGCCGAATTCCCATATGAACTCCGGAAAAGAAATAATAAATATGATTCAGGTTACCAGGAAGAAGCTTTTATCGCCACTTGGCGTCAGATAAACATGCGTTTGATAATCCTTTGTATGTGCGCTAAAACACACTGCATTTGCTTAGATTATGAATGCCATCGGCTAGCATAATTTTCAGCCCTTTCGATGAAGAAAGGTTTATTGAATTAAAAACCAAAAATTAGAATTATACGGAAATAAGTTAATAACTAAAATAAAATCGTAATATATATGAAAGAAATAACTTTACGAAGTAAGTATTTTTGTTTAAATAGGCTTATGTATTTACCTACTTAAATTTTTTATTAGGCTTCGTATTTTAAAAATAATGAATGGCACTATTCGACGCTGGATTTACAATAAATAAAAACAAAAAATTATATATAGGATATGCATTGCATTGTAGGTGGACAATTTTATATTTTTTGAGGAATACTTCTCGAAAAGCATCCATACAATGTTATACATGTTTATGGAAAACACGTTTTTTGTACTTTGAAACACTGTCTGATGTATCAGAAATAAAATAAAAGCAGTAAGTTACTCAATTAAAATAATTGCAACTTGTAAGAAACTATAAAAATAAAACTACAGATATTTTTCTGTCATTATTTTCAAAAATAAAATGAATATAATAAGATTAAAGTTTAAGATAAAACGAATAACTCTCGTAACAACTCGTAACAAATTTTAAGAAGGCTTTTTAAATACAAAGTAACTGGAATATAGTTATGCAATACCGAAAGCGTATTTAGGAAGTTGAATGAAACCAACTAACTCGTTTGCATCTGTCCACTTACTGCTGAAATGTTTTCCTTTGAAATTTCAATCTCGCCAAAATATTCTCACCAAGAGTTGCAATTGGTGATTTTTTAAATGTTTTTTTTCATTATTTATTTTTTTTTTTCGAAGTTCATATAGGAATTCGGCTGTTAATTTTTATGTGATGAGGTTATTAGCGTGTGTGTATTTTCGACTGTATTTTTTTCATTAAAATCGGCGTCTGTCGGTCAAAAGACCTTAATCGTTAGGTTTCCATGGGTTCAGAAAACTATTTCTCTCGTATGAAGAGGACGCCACACAATGGATTCAGAAACCGTATTTCAGCTTGCAACATTGCCAAAGTCACAGTGAACTTAAATTTAATTCCATTACGAAATTGACTATTTATTACTCGCCATTTTACGTCGGACAAGCACACAATAATAGACTGGCATTTGTAAGGAATGAAATCGATCGGGAAATGCATCTGAATTTTAAATGGCGCCAATCTATACTTTTGCTTATATATTTAGCAGTAGGGCATACGGTTTATCAACAATATTATAAGAATTAAGAAAAGGGTTGGCGGGAAACAAACCTAAAAATTTCTAGTCCCTTGACTTTTATATTTTGCCATTGCGGTGTTTTAAAATATAGGTTCGATCACGTTTGTTTTTTTTCCTAGTATCATAAAAGATATGAAGAATTGAGTATGGTATAGGGTGGGGCTGGGAAGCAAAAGATCTCTGCTTCAGCAAGAAAATAACAATAGCTTTGCTTCCGATCGAAATATTGACAAATAGTTTTTGGTGTATGAATCAATTATTTCTTTTTTTTTTTCCCACAAAAATTGCCAGAATCCGTTTCAACCGCCTTATCTACAAACTACAGCGAAATGCCAAAACGGGAAAGTAGACTAAAATTATCGGAGTTAATTTGCTGTAACGAAAATACAGTCTGAACTTTATGGAGAGCACTTCCGACAGTAACAAGTTTTGTTTGCGGAAAATCTATTCAAGAATCGAAGATACAAATAACTGCAGAAACATGGAATGAACTTCTTTCCTTGTTCGGTAACTACGCATGTATGAATCTTTTTGGTGTCAACTATCTGCATTTTGGCGCGATTTCTGCCTTAAATTATCACATGATAAATAAAGTCTCAGATTGGCGATGCAAAAAAAGTAACCTTGGGGCGGCAAAAAAAAAGCAGCATAGGGGCGGTAAAAGACGTAGCCTAGGGACGGCAAAGCGGTAAATCCGTCCATTTAAGCACACATGCTATTTGAAATAATTCCATATAAAATTGTCAATGAAGTAGGTAGGAAGGAAAAAAAGTATGCCCTTTTTTTTTTAATTGTATTCAAAGAAATATTACAGCATATACACCAGTTCTCTTAACTACTTCCTGCGCGTTAAAATTGCTATTTGCTCCGAAATGCTTTTGAGAAAACATTAAATATGGGTAAATTATGCCCTTCACTATTCTCTTATTAATATATTATTAGCATATCGTTAAAGAGTTGAAAAGGCTTTCACGTTCGTCGTTCTTTCATCTTTTGAAGATACATATATGTTTGGTTTGTTTATTAAGTTGTGGATTTTTCCCAATCAAGTTCGGACGATGAAATCAAATACTGAAACATAGAATTAAAACATTCCGTGATTAAGTAACATCGGAAAGTGTAGTATTTAGCGTATTTCTTAAGACGAATGATATTTAGAAAGAATATAATCAGTACTATACAGCGCCGACTATTTGTACTCTGATTATCCGTCTGTCAAATTATCCGAAGTCAAATTTTTAGTGTCTTTGAAAGCCACTATTTTCACGAGGCAAAGAAATGTTATGGAAAACTGAATGGAGGAACGAAGGAAACGACAAAGATATTTTTCCTGGAAAGAAAGAATGGCAGGATTTCCTCCTAACAAGGGAATGTAAAAACAAATAAATAAGTCAGCGTTGTGCTTGAGTAACGCAATGGTCAGCAAGTCCTAGGTCTGGATAAAGTGTGAAGAGTGGGTGTCAAAACATCTTTATAAATTGTGAAGGAAAGTACATAGGTTACTTAGCCTGCATCTAAATTTAACAATTTTTTAAATTCACACAGTTAAAAAACCGCTTAATATACATACGTTCACAAAAATTAAAAGGAAACGCATTTGACATCTCTAAAACGGTTACAATTTTCTTCTTTAAATCAACTGCCCAGTTACTCGAAATTTTGATTACCTATGTTGCCTTGTCCCAACTAGTTCGGATAACAGAGAAATGCTCCCTCCCTCTCTACCTAATTAAGGTAGATTATCTTAAGGTCTTAACTATATTAAATATAATATCGAAATAACTGAAGAGTGAAGAGAAACAATGAGATACACAAAAGAAAAATATATTGTCAAAATGAAGCTATGACACAGTTATATACTATCAAGCTAAATTTATGTTCAAACCTCCTTGGGAGTTTTGACACATTTTGGGCGATCTCTGCATCCGATATAATTTTTAAAAAAAATTAGGCGTATAATTAAGTTCTCAAAATTTATAACCCCTTTTAATACACACCTAGAAGAAATAGTTTTTCCACAAGAGAAAACACTGCTTGCCCGACCCTAGAATGTCATATTCGACAAAAATGAATTGTATTTAAATGAGAAGAGCGAGGTAAGAATCTTAAGGACTTGTCTCCAATTTATAATCGATTAAATTTAAGGCTATCAAATCGATGAGGAAGCGGAGAAGACCGAATATTCGAATGAAATGTTTAAAACGCTATTTGCGCAAACAATTATCCAAATCATTTAAATGCAATTCTTAAACGCTAATGAGATTTCGATATCCCATTAAACTTTGGAAATTACAGTATTTTCAACCCCAATAAGCTGGGGGGGAAAGGAATACTACGCTCGAAATTAAAAATGTATACTGTACCCTTCTTAAAAAATCTTTTTAAATATTAAAACGAACTACCTAGAAAAAAACAGACTTTTTCCAAGTACTGACAACTTTCGTGATTTAATACCAATTACCGTGTTTCACTACAGACACACGTTCCGTTAATAAGCATTCATGAAATGGAGAAAAAAAATATTTCAAGGTAAATTCAAAACAAATCCCTATGGACACGTCGAAGATTCCTCGTTTATAAAAATTCAGGAATTCTTGAGAAGAATTTACATATTATGATAACTGAAAAAATTTCCATGTAACTGCTATGAAGGTGTGATGACTCGGTTGTATGTATTGTGCAGACCTGATTGTGTGACCTATTGTGCGTGTATTGCGCAGACCTGGCGCCTGATACCGTTAGCAGACGGGTTAGTCCATTGCAGTTTAGGGAAGGGCGTCTTGCCGAAACTGCTTTTTTTGCGCCAGAAAAACCAGTTCCTCCAAGACGGCCTTCCCTAAACTGCAATGGACTAACCCGTCTGCTAACGGTATCACGCGCCAACTGAGCGCGAATGCACAGTACATTACATTCCATTTAAGTTTTTTCTATAACTGCTTTAAAAGTTGTTTTACTGCTGTTCTCCCTATGTTCATTAATAATCGCTCATCATTTTTATTTTCTTGGACTTTTGTTAGCCAACGCCTCCTACAATTCTAATGTAAAACAATTCTTTTTCACCCTGTGGTATACCAATAAAACGCAAACGATTATTGTGCGTTCGCGCAGACCTGACGCCTGATACCGTTAGCAGACAGGTTAGTCCATTGCAGCTTAGGGAAGGGCATCTTGCCGAAACTGGTTTTTCGCGCGGGAAAAACCAGTTCCTCCAAGACGGCCTTCCCTAAACTGCAATGGAATAACCCGTCTGCTAACGATATCACACGCCACATTACATGATTGCACAGTACACCAACTTGCGTGTCGTCGACACAGTGGAAGACTTGGGAAATTGTCCCCTTTTCTTTCTTACAAAGAAACTAATACATTTAAAGAAAAATCACACACATACCGCATTGTAACTTATTATATGTAAAGATGACTTTTCACATCTTTATTCAAACTAATCACTTAAAAATTACTTTTATATAAGAATTAATAATTTATTTTTTAACTCCCAGCAGCCGCCCCTAGGCACGTGGCTTACGTGCCTGTCCACTCACAAATCCACCACTGCTTTCATTTACCAATATGTCTTCATTTGGCGGCTATGGTTTTCACAGAAGCAGTATGTATTTATTAGAAACGCACTGCCTCTTTTCCACAAAATTGATTCTTCCCATTACTTCCGTATCTTTTTTTATAAAAGTTTAAGAAAAATGTTCAAGGCACCACTGAGGAGTCGAGCGCTGTAATCTATATCCAAACATCAAGAGCGTGGATTTCCTGTCCGAGTGCGGACATTCACAATCAATACTCTGCGTCTAAAACATGATATACTTAAACAGTTGTAAATCGTTTGCAATTCTAAACCTTGAAGAGTAAACACGACTGCGCTTAGTGAGTGTATAAAAAACTAAGTTCAATTTTTTGTTAAATGTTAAAAGTTTCGTAGTAAAAAATAACCCTCGCTCGTGACGTCATATGGAAGTATAACCCTTTCCCCCCTTTAGAACAAAATCGGAGGCCAGATTATTGAGAGAACGGAATAACGAGAGTCTACTGAATTTACTTCTGTTGTTATTATTCGCCACTAACAAGAACTGCGGAATTCTTAATATATCACATTTTAGATATATTCAGGGGTCCCAGCCGGCTTTTCATAAGAAACTAGCAAAATAAGGACCATATTTTAAAAAAAAAGGAACAATGAGGAGCAGCTAATACAGTGATTTGCACACGATTTTTTTTTAAATTGTTAATCATCACTCAAAATGTAAAGAGTTCCTCTATATCTTTTTCAGTTTTTTAAATATTGATCCTTTTCCACAGAGAGCAATTATAAAAAATTCTATTTTATATACTACATCTAACCCTCCCCCCCTCTCAAAAAAAAAGATCTAGTGAGCAAAAAGAACTGAAAAATAAACAGTGCTGATTTTACTCAAAACAGAACCCAAGCATTTATTATGCGATCTCAATAACCGTTTAAATTTTAAATAAAAATAAAATTCCAATTCGATAAATTATGATAGGTATAAAAATTATAGAACAATTTTGTTAACTAATACAATAAAGAAGGCCTTGAGCAAAAAAGGACGTAAAAACGAAGAAGAGTTATTGATTCAGAGAGGTTGCAAAAGGTGATGTAACAATCTAATGGTCAATGAAAGTCTTTCATCTCATTCTTAAAAAAAAAAGAAAAAGAAAAAAGAATTTATCGAAATAAAGGGTGAAATAAGAAATTAACGCAATTTCTCATTCCTATAACAAAATTCTACATCACGCATAGCTTTCTTGTGAATCAATACCATTATGCACCGCTCTATATTATCTCCATTGAAACCAAAAAATTAGAACACCATTTATTCACAAATATTTTGGAAAATAAAAGCTGAAATATTAAAAATTTTCAATTTTAATAAATCAAATTATTTCAATCTTATCACCCCCTCCCAACAACAACAACAACAACAAAAAGAAAGGGGAAAAAAACAATTAAACATAGCTTTTGAATGCTTATCACTCGCGGCTTATCTCTGCGAAATTACTGTATTAATAAGAAATAAATGGACAATTTGTTTTTTGGTACCTGGGACAGTATAATGGAATACAGACAATCAAAAAACAACCATATACGAAAAGGATGCAAACAGATTGAATATGGAGCTACAGCTGGGTGTCAAACTTCGAAGTACACATATCGTCGGAGAAGTTAAAAGAAATAAAAAAAATAAGCGGATGATTGCAAATGATGAATATTTTTTTCCTCGATTAAGAAAGTGAGATTCTTAAAATGAATGCACAAATTTCACGCGTCAATAAACTACGACGTATCGTACCTACGGCACTGCGAGGCAAAACTTGCACGCACGGAAGTAAACGAACCTAAGGCCATTTTATTGCAGAGTTTATAAACTCTGAAGTACGGATTTTGAAAAAATTTTCCTAATTATAATTAAACACATCTTAAAAGAATCCTTAGAGATTTTATATTTAAAAGGAATAACTTTTTTAAAAAAATTAATAAATAAAAAAGTGAAGTACTATGTATATGTGTAAAAGGTTATATACTTAAAAAATATGTGGAAATATTCGACGAAACAATACGCAATATAAATAAGACACAAAAAACAACGTTTTAGAAGCGTATTTATGTCAAGATTGAGTTCGAGCTACGCGTTTCGGGCGATAAAAGTTCGCCCTTCTTCGGGAGTGAACACGTGGAATATCGTCAACAAACGAGGTTGATTCGCGGATGTAACTAGAGTTGAGTTATTAAGTGAAATGTTGACTTCCAAAATTGACGCCCGAAACGCGTAGCTTGAACTCAAACTTGACATAAATACGCTTCTAAAACGTTGTTTTTTGTGTCTTACTTAAAAAATAATCCGTTAGTTTTTGAAAACTCCCTGAGTGGGGAAGGAGGAAAGAATAAGCTAAACTTTCTAAGGGCCAGTGAATCCTGTCCCAGCCTGCCTTGTTTGTAGTTGTAATCCCACCCTATAGAATAGATGCGACGCGACGACCCGCAGCTTCATCGCCTCTACCCAATCAGCATTCAACAATGTGAATTTTATCGCAGCGCGATTGCTTCCGGAAATGCCTTTGTAAACATATGAATATTGTGGATTATTTACGCTTAACTAATTTAGGGTCCGTTAAACGTTTAAAGAAAAGGAAAAATAGGGACCAAGTGATAAAAAAAAACCGGATTAATACGGACTTAAGACAAAAATACAAACCTTTACGTAAAAAAAAACGGACCAACTGGGAGCCCTGCATATTTAAAATAATAAAATGAACGTACATATTTTCGGAGAGATTGCTTGTGATCATTCAGTGAACAAAAAGTGAACAAGTGTGAACAAAAAGTAAATTTCTTTTTATATTGGGTTAACATAAATTTGGAGGGAGGGGGATTTTCTCCTTCACCTTGGGGATAAAGTGTTTGAAGTAAAACGAATATTAGAGTATTACTCAGTTTTGTGTGACAATTACGCAAAAATCTTGCATTTTTCGAACATCTAGCGCAACTATCGACTATCTAATACTTTTGATTTTTAAATTACACAGCGTGCTAAAATTGGATATAAAGAAAATCTCTATGCACCTCATTTCTAAAAAATGGAAGTATGTTTGCTTGGAGCGAATCTGTATGTATATTAATCCGCGTCTCAAAATATGTAAATTGAATTCTTAAGTATGTATTATCAAAACGTAAGAAAATTCTGTCACAAGAAAGTAAACGAGATCGAAATGGCTTATTTCAAATGTAGCAAAGGAGAATCATATGAATACATATTAGAAATTTCGAGGTTAAATTGGGGAAAAGGAAGGATGGAATTCCTTAAGTCAGTAATAAATTAGCAATTTTATATATTATTTAATAATGAAAATCCATTGATTATGAATTTTATTTGATAAAAGTGATCTAATCGTCTTTAATTGTAAATATTACTGTCCAGTATTTTTCTAATAATCAGTAGTTGCATCTAAGCTGGAATTTTTAATACATTTTAGAACACATCCCTTAAAAATAAATACAACACAGTGGAAGGCTGTCGATTAAGCACCACAATGAATATACAGTCGAACCAGGTTATAACAAAGAGAAACGTTTGTTTGGTTGTATTTAAAATACAGAAGGACCTGTGTATAACGAAGAGCTTGGGACTAAGGAAAATGCTAACTATATCCAGTCGTCTGCTAAATCCATTTCGGAATTTAAAATTCAAAATTTTGAAAATGAAGTCCGTATAGATAACATACATGAATGCAGCTAAAATATTCAGCTCTTAATTATTTGCTTACAACGTATCTTACTTGTTATTAATGTAAATGTATCTTACCATTTGATTTTTGGTACAGTAAGCTAAAAAATATAATAAATGAAAAGAAAGAAAGCCTACGCTAGTGATTTTAATCTCAAAATATAAACTCGTATAAACCTCATTTGGAGATGAAATCCAGTCTCAATCATAACTCGGATATAACGAGAAAAAGTATTGGTCCCTCCACGCTCATTATAAACGGGTTCAACTGTAGTGGTAAATAAGTGGCGAATTATTATTCAACTTAAAATGAATCAAAGATTGGTTTTGATACCATCAGTTCCAATCGTCGCTAAATTATTATAGAAGCATTAACATGGGAAGCTGCATGTTGTAGTTTAAGCCGCGCAACACACCAAGCTTCTCCATAAAGTTAGAGATGACTGCGTCATTTTTATTAGCATCCGAAGCTTTTAAAATATATGAAAATATATAGGGTGTCCATAAAAGAAGTATACAACTTCAAATTTTATTTGCATCGAAACTACAATAGCTACAAACTTTATTCTTTTTTTAAATTACGTGGCAACAGTCTAGGTTTTTTTTCAGCATAATTAGAATGTTTCCACGTGTCAAACAGTGCATGTGCGTTCATGGAACGTAAATAAACACCGAAAACAACGATGATGGCATTGGAGCAGCATCCGCATTCTTTTCAAGGCTTTATTTCAACGATGAGCCAACTTTTCATGTGTCCGGCGAAGTTAACAAGCATAACTGTCGAACCTGGGGCACTGAAAATCCCCATGTGCTCATAAAACACGAGGAAGAGATAGCCCAAAGGATAATGTTTGGTATGGTGTAATGGTAAACAGTCTTAATGGACCCCCTTTTCTTTGCTGAAAACGTGGTTACTGCCAAAACGCATTTGGGCATGTTGTAACGATTTGCAATTCCACAATTCCAGGATACTCCAAACATTTTTCAACATGTCCAAATACGTTGCAACAGTAACCATGTTTTCAGCAAAGAAAACGATCCAATAAGACAGTCTACCATTACACCACACCAAACATTAATCTTTGGGCTATCTCTCTCGTGTTCTTTTGACCACATAGGAATTTTCAGTGCTCCAGGTTCAACAGTTATGCTTGTTAACTTCGCCGGAAGCATGAAAAGTTGACTCATTGAAGAAATAGAGCGTTGAAAGAAATGCGGGAACTGCTCCAGTGCTATCACAGTTATTTTCAGTGTATTTTATGTTCTATGAAAGCACGTGCACTGTGGAGACATTTTAAATATTCTGAGAAAAACTTTGATTATTGTCAGGTAATTTAAAAAAAAGAATTACGTTTCTAGTTATTGTAGTTTCGATGCAAATAAAATTTGAAGTTGTATACTTCTTTTATAAACACCCTGTATATCTAACAACGAGAAAAATTCGTGTATTTATTACTTCTTATAATACAAACGAATTTATGTTAGCTATTGAGGAAAATACCGCTCATGTGTGGATTTTAATTGAGAAAAGGCCAAACGATGAAGCGTCTATTATAGTCAAACACGTATAAGGTGTGTCCCACCGAAATAAAGCCACCGTGATTGTGTGCCATGACTGGCAACGAAACAAACCAATAAGAACGCAGCAAATATATTAAGAAAGTCTATATACAAATACATATTTACAAGGAGTAACTCACTCCCTGCCCCACCTGGGCAGGAAAAAAAATGAACGTGTAAAAAAAGAGGGGAAAAAGTGTCCCGCCGAAATAAAGCCACTACTGTTAATAGCCAATATATCCGCCATGATTATATATGACTTGGAAAACACGATGTGGCATACCATTTACCAATCCCTGGAGGACAATGGCATCAATATTATCCCAGACTTCAATGATGGCAGCCTTCAATTCTGCCACAGACTGAAACTGTCTGCCATTGGCATATACAACCCTATTGAGGATACCCCACACATTTTCTTGGGAAATAAGATCAAGGGAAAGGGCGAGTCATTCCATGACATGTACCCCATTATGCAAAAAACATTCACAAGAGGGTTTTGCAACGTGAATGGGGGCGTTGTCCTGCTGGAAAATCCAACTTGGGCCACCAATTCTCTCTGCAAATGGCAGTAACTGGATTTCTAGCATTTCTTGGTAATCGGTAGCCTTTATGCGGCCTAAGGGGAAAGCCAGGTTAAGTTTACCACCATAGCCGAAGCCTCCCCACACCATTAATGAGCCTCCACCTTATTATCTTTTGGAGAAGATTTCCTCTTCTTCCCTCATGTCATGCCAATAGAATGCAAGTCCGTCTGGGCCATACAAATTAAATTTTTTCTCATCTGAGAATATAACACGATGCCACTGGTCCTTCCAGGTTTGATGATATTTGGCCCAATCTACTTTCCTTTGCTTGTGGATAGCTTTCAACATGGGCTGCTGTTTCCTTTTTTTATATCGCAAGTTGTTTGTATATTTTACAATCCGTGACAGGGTTGATTTTGTCACAGGGATGTTATCCTCTTTGGCCAATTGTCTGAGAGAAATACCACCTTGTGAAAGACGATGCACAATATCTCTTTCCTGCCTGGAAGTCATTTTTCTGCCTGTACACCTCCTTTTTTTATACCTGTACGCATTGCCCTGATTCACAAAATTGTCTATTACGGTTTTAGATCGTTTGATTTGCTTAGATATTTGTCTATATGAAAGACTTTGTTCCTTAAAAGCTGTTAGCTGGCCTTTCTCGAACTCTGATAGCTGGGTTCGTTTTCCCATTGCAATACTGCAGGAGAAATAGAAAATACAACCTTCTGAAGTCAACATTCGACTGGGATAGAACAGGTAAGTTATTTGACAACTTCCTGACGTCATAAACCTGTTTACCTGTAATAGCTCGAATATTGAGAGTTACCTAAAACACTAATAGGGATGGTGGCTTTATTTCGGCGGGACACTTTTTCCCCCTCTTTTTTACACATTCATTTTTTTTTCCTGCCCAAGTGGGGCAGGGAGTGAGTTACTCCTTGCAAATATGTATTTGTATACAGACTTTCTTAATATATTTGTTTCGTTCTTATTGGTTTGTTTCGTGTCCAGTTACGGCATATAATCACGGTGGCTTTATTTCGGTGGGACACACCTTAATTGATATTTGGTCTAATGAGTCGGAATACAATGCGACTACGGATTTTCGCTCCCAAGCAATTATTTATTTTAATCTGTATATTTATTTTGATTTATTTATTTTGGAAGTGAAATATAAATAATAAAAACTTCTCCACATGCTACCAATGTTCTGAAGTATTTAAGAACATTCAGTTTAATTTAACAAGCAAGTGAAAGAAAATTGCCTAAGGTCGATATTTAAATTTAGCGGGTTTCAATTAACATTAATTCGCGACCCTCTGATTCGCGACTCGCCACCCTCCAATTCTCAAGTAACTCGGTAGGTTTTCAGCGTTAACAACAGCTATCATTATTGCATTTACGGAAGACCTTTGCCTTGTCCTTTTCATTGCGTACAGACAGGCAGACAGGAAAGCCAAAAGCAATAGTGGGTTCAATATCTATTGAAACCCGCTAATAATGTTATTCAAAATATCAGATAT
This sequence comes from Dysdera silvatica, assembly GCA_006491805.2. Lineage (NCBI taxonomy): Eukaryota > Metazoa > Arthropoda > Arachnida > Araneae > Dysderidae > Dysdera > Dysdera silvatica. The sequence goes on along the minus strand of QLNU02015360.1, from coordinate 207,979,618 downwards.
TTCGTTTTCACCATGACATTGTTTTGCAAATTTTTTTAATACGTTTAGCGCTAGATTACGGCTCAACATACTGTATTTCATCAACTCTTTACTGTATCTGCGAAAAGAAAAGTCTGCATAAATTTAGCATTTGTTTTTTTAATGAGCAAACGTAAAAGGATCATTCATTTCCATGGGGATCGCTCATTAACAGTTAAAGATCCTGTTCTCGCAAACGAACAACAGCATAAAAAAAATAAAATCAAAGGAGTTTGTGTAAGCAAATTAATATATTAACGCAATCAAAAACCGTCTCCTACACAATATTAATGAAACATTTACCTATTTATCACATCAGCCAAAGATAAACGGATTTTTCCACATTCTTGTCATTAATTCGAGCGTACCACTGAGACTCTTCCTTCTTTATTGAAAAACAACTCCGTGCCTTTTAACAGAATTTAACGCAATATTCTATTTTAGTATCCATTGACAGAGATCATCTGTGTGGTATGAAGTATTTTGATGGCTTCAAAGAAATTTCTGTCATCGACTGTCGATAGCTGTATCATTAGTATAGAGTTAAAATAAATTGTCATTTGTTTGACAATTTGGGATAGCATGGACGAGGGTATTAAATAACATGGGGCCCCCAAGAGATATTTTTGTGGGGGGGGGGAGACACCGTATTTTATAACCCTTTGGATTAGGGGATGGTAATTTTAAAGAAAAACGTCTTCTGCTGAAGTATGACGAAATTAGAAAAATAAGGTATCTTGGAATTTTAAGGTTGGTAAGTTTGATGGTGAAATTTGGGTGCCACACCCAATAAAACCATTCTGTAGCTTTTACAGAAATTGCTTACTTAGTATACTATAGAACTGGTATGATTTTAAAATAAGCATTATTTCAAGGTTTTATCATGTACGCAATCTTCTCATTGTAGATACTTTTCTTTATTTACTAATCGACAGCCCAAACTGGTAACTAATTTTCTTTAACTACATGTAAATAAAGAAACTACAAGAAAGTTGAAGAGCTAATTATTAAAGAATTTTTCAGCAAAGCCATAGATCCAAAAATAACATTTATTAATGTCTTAAACGTTTAACTTAATTAATCAAAGCACTCCCAAAACGTAACTTATTTCAAAATACAAAAATTAGAATAAATTAGTACGCCTCTTAGGAAAAACAACAGAGAATCTCGCAGCGGTTAGTGAAAGAATGTTCTTTTGTATGATTTGATTTTAGAAAAGAATTAAACACACTGTTGCCAAAAATAAACTACAAAAGAATATATAAGAATAAAGGAAGGTGGAATTATATATTATGAAAACAACAAATAAAGTTGAATCAACTTGGCATTTCGCCAATTTAAAAAGTTTAGCATATTTTTTACCGTTGTGGGAATCCACAATATACTCCCCACTTTACAGGAAAAAAAATTATAATTATTTTTTTTTTAAATTATATATTTGACACAGAAATTATAAAATGTATGAACAAGTTAAATTTATACAATAGTAAAGAATAATTATCTAATTTGTAATCTAATAGTAAAGAATATTATCTAATTTGTAATCTAATAGTAAAGAATAATTATCTAATTTGTAATCTAATAGTAAAGAATAATTATCTAATTTGTAATCTAATAGTAAAGAATAATTATCTAATTTGTAATCTAATAGTAAAGAATA
>QLNU02015360.1:207963901-207977840 GCA_006491805.2 Dysdera silvatica | reverse complement strand
TTTACATAACCCGCAGGTTTTTAATATATATATATAATTTCGTTTGAATTATAATTATTTTCAGAATGCCCCCGAAATTTAAACATATTTTGATAAACACTGGACTAGCCGATTAACAACTAGGCCAAATATGAGGTTTTTATACCAATATGCATAAGTTTTAGATATATAGCGCATTACAACAGCTTTGCAAAATATTTAGGGCATGAAATTGACAACAAAAATTATTTTTGATAAACATGCCTGTTAGTAATATATTAACAATTTCGAATATAAAATATGGATCAATTACCTCCCTTGACTCTCCCAATGGGCTCTTTTATACCAAACACGACACTTTAATCACGCCAATCGTAGACTTTTATTGGCGAAATTCAGTTTGGTTCTAAAACCAAATTGCAGGGCCTTTTCTTCCCCAGGAAGAGGCGTGACTTTCCGTCTTCTCTTTTATGTTGCTTCCACGATGGCGTTAGAACTCACAATGCCGTGAAACTAACTCAAGCGAGCGACAGAAAACGCATGCAAGAGTTAATAGAAGCATATCTTGGATACAAGGACTGGATTCGGTGATTCATAAAATGGGGCTGGACGTGCCAGAGTCAAGACGGTTGTGGTTTTCAGTGGCTTATGGTGAATATTTGGAGAAATATTTCAGACTTGGTTTGTTTACAGTCGATTTCAAGAGAATGTCTGTCTTACGATGCCTTTCTATATTATCAGACTCTGGCTATCAATAGCTCAATTGCGGAACTGAATTGGTTCGTTGACAAGAGAATACGCTTTTGTTTTTGTGTGTGTGTGGAAATGGAATTTAGCGGAAATACGTAACTACGTGTTTCCGTTTTCCGTATGAAATAGATACATCATACGTAGTTTCAAGTTTTACTAAGTAAAATAATTTATAACACTGAATAAAAATTACGCTGGGTTTTGTTAGCCTTTTATATATAAGATGCATATCCGAACTCGTTAACTTAACACAGTAGTTCCCAAGCTTTTTCAAGCCGCGACCCATTTTTATAGTAACCAAGTAATTCGCGACCCCCTTTATAGTAACCAAAAGATCTGCGACCCCTCTGTCCGCCGCCGACACATTTGTATAATAAAAGCATTTTTAACAAAGTAAAGAAAACACATTAGATATAGAATTATATTAATTATATAAATTAATGTATATTACAGATATAAAGTTAACAACCGTTAGTAGAACATTGCAATGTGTGTTGAAATATAAAAGCGTTGGAAACATTTGGTATGAAATTCCTTATAAAAATAATTGCAACTAAAAATAGTTGTGGCGACCCCCCAAGAAATCTGTTGGCGACCCACTGACTTAACACATACTCTCTATGATTCTGATAAACATAAAGGCCTTAAATTCACGAAAAAAATGGTCACCTTTTTCAATTGGACAAACGCGATGCCATTTTTTTTTCAACGTTCACGATCTTTACATTTCAAACCCATAAACATCTTTCTTAATGGTATAACGTTTCTCCAAAGGGTTATTAATCAGTAGTTAAGAAATTCTTAACGGTTTTTACTCGACTATCCTACAGATGCTTAAATTCCCTTTTTGACCGAAGGCGTATGTCCCAACGTCTCATGGTTATTTAAGCCAAAAGAGATGGTAACACAATTTTTGAACCACGCCACATTTACCTACGACTAACCATACGGGGATTTAAACCTATATAAAACTGGAGCTTAAATTCAAGCGGTACAAGCTTATCTTTTCTTGGTTAAAGCATTTTTCCAAAGACTGTAAAATATATTATACTTCTAATGATAAAAACTTGGCGTTAACAGGTTGGAGAGAAATTTACTACGGTCAACTATAAAAAAATATTCGTATAATCGCGGAACTTTTGCCCTGCCTCCCCCCCCCAAGTTCAATAATTTCAATATTAATAAACGGTATGTCTAATAGTTAATGTAGCACTAATGTTGGGTTCTATTTCGGCCTACACCAATTTAAAAAGATGAAAATAAATGTAAAATAATTACGAAGTGGTTGCTGATACCCCGACACCATCTGTGGAAAAAAGAGCTAAATTTAGTAAAAACCGGCGAAAAATGTAGAATGGAATTAGGGAAATACGGCCAACAAAATAGGCCACATTACTACTTGGACTTGCGGTCCACTACAGATCAATGGCGTCTAGTACACACATGGCACGCGAACCATTTTTTAATGGCACGCAAAGTAATTTAAAACAAAATTCCAAATATGACTGTTAAAATTCAAAAGGAGTGCTTTATTTGTTTTCAAAGCAGTTCCTTTTTTTCACATCTCTTAATGTAGAATGTCACTAAATATTGAGAGACGTATGCAAAGGAGTAAATTTACAGTTAGATTGACTGACCTTTTAAACGACCATTAGTTCGATTCCCATCGGATTTTTTTTTTTCTCCTCGTTCAATCTCACCATTAACACTCACGTCTGCTCGTCACACTACCACACAACAAGGCTGATGGCAATGTTCTTAGGTTAGTGTTGCGAGTAATTAATACTGTTAAAACGTCTGAAAAACAATCCCCGATATGTTCCCTCTCGTTCCTTTCAAAACCCTTAAAGTGGTGAATACAGATTTACATAGTAAAAGGGTCGGTCTTTTTTAGCTTTGTACAGGGTGTTCCAAAAACATCGAGTCAAAAGTATATAACCGTGATCCTTGTGCAAAATGGACCATAATGGCCCTTTACATGGGGGGGGGGGTCGGAAATGAATATCCACGGAGTTATGCATACTTTTAGATTTGAGAGGTGGGGTCTCTAATAACCAATGGCGCCTTCAAACCAAAAATGAGCCTTACTTTAAATTTGAAATTCGGCGCTAAATTGGTTTTGAGGTGTGTTGGCATTTTTTGTTATTTCCGAAATTGGCGATTTGGTCTGATAATTGGCGTATTTCATAGATAAAGATTTCAAGGTTCCTACGTAGGGCTGCAACTTCCAATTTTTCCCGAAGGAGCTCTATGAACACCGGGATGCCCCCTAGGTCCGTGGAAACTCTCTTGGTTCAAAATAAGAAGTTTAGTTTGAAAAATCAAATTTTCAAACCTCGCAACACCGATTAAGGAAGTTTGCCTAAGGACTGTTCCAATTTTTGCTACGAAGGGCAGGGTAGGCGATAGGGGAGGAAAAAGTGAATTGCACAGGGGCCCGTGCGGCCAAGGGCGCCCAGTACTAAAAGGAACAAACCCTCCGCCCAGTATACGTTAGCAAGATCCGTAGACGGACGCCTTACCAACTGCGCTACTGGGACGCCCCCTCCCCCTGCAGTTTAACCCTCCGACTGCTTATCCCGCGATTTCCACGGGCAACATGAAAGTAACAAACTTTGCTCATCCCACAAGTATGCAATTTTTCCATCTATTTAAAAGCGCATCCCGCTTCTCCACCGTTTAACTGTCGGTAATGCATTTTCTACAATATTTAGACTTCTAGTCGTAGTTTGGTCAACAAATGGCGTTATTGTCGCCTAAATTTTCGTATTTGCATAGAGTTCACTAACTGATTTTGCAAGCGCTCCCTTTGTTATCGGTTTTTGTATTCAGAATATGGCTTGCAGGAAACGTTCAGATAGTGGTTTTTATTAGTACAAATGCTTTATATTTGTATTCTATGAAGTAAGGGAGTATTTAAGTATTATGTAAGCGTTTTTGTGGGTGGGTGGGTGGGTTGACGATTATCTTATTTTCCTATATTGGTAATTGTTAATTTTGCGGGTGGGGTGAAATGGCCAAAATATTGCTTACGTAATACTTGAACACTTCCTAAATCGTAATTTAATCAAGATTTATTTTCAGAATTTTTGAATTTAAACGATTACTCTTAAAATTGATTTTTATGAAAGCCTGTTCTTATGCACGAAATTTATATTAAAAAAATCTTGTTTACAAAAATGTGCTACATATTTTAACTCTCAAATGCATATAGATTTGAAATATGTAATAAAAATATATGCAATTTTTGAAGCGACTTTAAGAAAATGATTAAGCAGTTAAGAGGGTTCAAATTATTTTGCATACTTCCATACAAATCGCCACCCTCCCCACCTCTAGGATTCATACTAGATCCATCAATGCCCTCCACCTGCCAATCATAAACTTTTATGCTCCGAAATTTTTTTTCATTTTGCTCATGATTTACAGCCAAAAGTTCGCCATTCCCGCCAAAAATTGGCGACGGCGGAAGTTGGGAAATTAAAGGCCAAACTTTCAAACACAATTTTCATTGGCTCGAAATTGTTAACTCCCACATGCCACATATGCACAGCGAATAAGCTATCCTTTTTTTTTATAATACAGCCCAGATGCTGTGTATTGGATAAATACGTCCAGTTTGGGAATGCTTTTTTTTTCATCCGATTATGCTTTGTTATTTGTTTATAGCCATAACTCCGTGGTTATTTATTTCCGACCCCCCATGTAAAGGGTCGCTATGGTCCATTTTGTACAAAGATCATGGCTATATACTTTTGATACGGCGTTTTCGGATTACCCTGTATTATTAAGCTATTGTAAATCGCAAGTCATCTACACGGCGACGTTTTTCAGAAAGGGGATTTTTTTAAAGCATCAGGCATGTAACAAAATATTTACTTAATTTGTATTAACAGTTGGATGATAAAGTAAAATTCGTAATTTATTAGGTGTAGGCTGGCAAGATGAATGAGAAGGCAGCATAACTTCGGCACAATAGCCCTAAAATGTTGCAATCCACGACTTAATAAAATATACACATTAAGATCCGTCGAATAAAGGTTGCTTTTAAATAATGAAACTTTGAAATGTAATGATACACTCGTAACAGTCGTAGGATACTCAGAACGGAATACAAACTTCAAACATAAACGTCCGTACAAAAAATATACCGAGTCTCCCTTTGAAAGCGTTAGAGGAAAATGTGATGCTGGGCGTTTAGACACGAGACGCAACCCCCTAAAAGATGTAACCGCTAAAGGTGCTGAATCACACCAGTACGCATCATGGACAACAGTAATGAATATTCTCTTATTCTGAAATTTAATAACTAAACATACCAATATGAGAGAATTATGAGAGAATATAGGCAAACCATACATTTAAAATTTATATACACAATTCTATCACCTCTATGTGAGTGAGCATAGAATAGCAGACGAACGCCACGCCACGGTAACAAGAAACGTCATACCTCAACGACTCGAAATTGCAAAATAATTAGGCAACAAGCATATGAAACCAGTAAACACAAAAGGAGGTTATAGAAGTACACAAGAACGAAAATCCGTAGAACAAAATGCCCAGCAAAGAGCATCGTAGAAAACAATTTCATTCAGAGTGACTTGTGAAACAAAGTACATTTACTAGTGCTTAAATAAACGCAACTAAAAAGATGCTGTGATGATTTCTGAAATTCGAAAAAAAAAATTTCAATTCAAGATAATCAAAAAGGAGAATTTGGGATATTAAATGATATTATCGTTGAATCAGAAAAACTTTATTAAAAAAATTAGTAAAAGGACTAATAATCACTAATTTAGCTAAAATTATTAATACATTATTAAAAGGACGTAACAGTATATTATTTCATCTTAAAAATAGCTTGCACAGAAGACATTCTAATCGATAAAATGAAGGTCCATCTTTCAAAATAGAACAACTGAAATTATTATAGCATATACTGAGCGCTCATTTCGACTTGCTTTGCAATCTAGAGTCTAATATCTAGTGTCTAATCTAAACTCTCTTTTGATCACATATAGCGGTTTTTGTTTTTAGTCCACTTAGTATGGATAAACAAAAATTAAACAGAATTAAACAAGCACAATCATTTGAAAGAATTGAATGACTAAAATTGGAATTTAAAAATTAAAAAAGCAAATTTAATTAACGTAAAACATTAAGGAATTTGTATTGCCTATATTTATAATATGAATCCATAATTAAAAATAGAGATTTATAAAACAGATATATATGTATACGCATAGTTTCGAAATATATTACTTATAACGATCATAAACTTAACCCAACTACTGAATGATCAACCGTAATCTTACGATGTATTTACTCAAGTAAAGAAGTATTTATTTCTCCACTTATAAATTTATAAATGAGTTCTATAATTATGCACATCAGTACAGTAATTATGCTAATTGATTTGAATTCTAATTATTTGAAACATAAGAACACAGGAAATGCTTTTAAAACGTGTATCATGATCGGTATTTCCGTGTACTGAATTAATTATTCCTTGCTGTTAAATAAATTTAATGTGCAGGCCCAACTTCCAGAAATTGGGTGAGTAAGTATATCAAGCGGAAAGCAACGGCTACGGAAACGATGCACCTGGAGATGCATTTACAAGTGCCTCTTGGCTTTATATAATTGCTGATCTCATTGAAGCTAAACCACCTGTTTATGCTGGCATCGCTCCCTCCCTTTTTCAAAGGCTTTCACGGCGAAAATAATTATGAATACAAGTTGGCGTTGGGCGGCAGTTGCCTGTCGATACATTTATTTCACGTCCGGCTTGATCGTTTTACAAGATTTTAGTTTGGATGCTGGAGCTGATTCAAGGACCAGCTTGTTTCGGTGTCGCTTAACCTTCAGCATTCAAATCCAGGAATAAACTGCCAAAGGGATTTTTGTAGCTTTTCGGCTAACTTCCACATAAAAGTTCTAGCCGAATTAGAAAAGATGTTTTCAAGTTTACAACAAATTGTGGTCAGAAATAACTCCATTCAAAAGTCATTTAACTGTTTTCATATTTTGACTGGATTCTTGGTTGTCGGTGGGTACACTATCCAAGAAATGCAGCCTTAAAATCAAATTCCCTCCTCTGTAGCCCATCGAATTGAAGCTTTTCGGCAGTTTTTTGAGCCGAATTTTGGTTTAACGTCGCTTTTCGGCGAAAAGGCTAGCGACAGGTTAATCCCTAATTCGAACTGCTATTTTCTGAAAAAGGATTATACAAATCAGGTCAAACCTAAAAAGCATAATGAATAATACCAACACGCAAATACACCCGAAAACATCCTGTTCTAAGAACTCAGATATTGGTTATCTGTGTGTTCATAGAATTTTAGGGGGGGAAAAAAAGTTCTATAAATCAGTCGAAGCATACATGATCGATGGCTCTATGTGACATTCGAACTACAGTGGACTCCACTTAATGTAATCACTGATATTATTATCATTCGTTTATTGTTGTGGGAATCATGGAGTCCCGAAACACTCGTACACAAATGCTTGCCAAATAATCGCTCACTGATAGGAGCATTTCAGTTAATATCATCATTGTAGATTACATTTCCTTTTTTTACTTTCAATTCGCTCAGAAGGCACACGGAGCACATGTTTCGGCGACATCAATCCAGGTGCATCAGGAAAGCCCACGATGTTTCAAAAACGTGATAAGCTTACCAGTGGATTATTATGCCAACAAAATGGCCTGGACGTTCCCATGTTCAATAGTTGGTTATTGACATGGGAAAAAATGTTAACACACGACATTCTTCTGTTCACTAATAACTGGACAGCCCACATCATGTGTCCCTAAAACACATCGAAGTGGCTTTCCTACATGTGAATCCAGCCTTGTGATCAAGGAATCATTCCAGCACTCAAAGCTCATTGCCGCCGGGAAATGCGTGTCAAAATTTTAGAATTGGTGGAGGACCTAGAACATAGCAAATGACTTAACAAAAAAGCAGGGCCGTGCTTAGTGGGGATGCGAGCTGGGCGGTCGCCCAGGGTCGCCAAAAATTGTAGTGCAAATACCAAGAAATCAGTTTTTAGCAACTCCATATACTTTCGACAGAGTATTTGGTCAACTCACCTTTTGTGTGTGTGACGTCATACTTCCCATAATGCAACCTCTAAATGGTGGTCAAAATAAATACATGTGTTATTAGTCAAATGCGTTATCATCAGGAGCCTATGTACATTATCATGTTTATTGTGGTGGCAATATGGCCACTGCAGAGACTCGTGGCAGCACAAAAAACTAGAAAAATTACTTTTTAAGTTCTAACAGTATATAAAAAAAAAATTAGCTTTTCATTAATTCGTTATAATTATAATAATTAGAGTAATAATAAATTACAATGATTCGTATTTTATTTAATTTTTATCCCCTATTTTCAATTTAACTTCATTATCTGCTCTTTATTTTTACCTACAGCGTTTAGACCAGTAAAGGACTTTATGCTTTATAAAGGACCCAATGCTAAACCCGTGTAAATCTTTTTATCGTTGTGTTATGTCAAAATATTTTTAAGGGCCGCTAAAATCTTCTTTGTCCAAGGCCGTGAACACCGTAAGCACGGCCCTGGAAAAAGACAAACCTCATGGAAGCATCGCGTCTTTTTACGATACCGTGGGATCGAGTCTCGCTCCAGATGCAATTCGTAACTGCTTCGCTCGTGGAGGATTCGTAGAGGAAAAAAAAAAAAAAGACCGTTTGGAAGAAACTGACGAAAGTAATTCCCCGTTTGATACAAATATCGACACTTTCGAAGAATGGGTGGCGATTGACGAAAATATCTCCGTAGTTGCCCGACTGAATGAATCTGGCATTTGCTAGGCTGTTTGTGAATTAAACAAAGAGATAACGGACCGCCCGTCAGCTTTTTGTAAGCAAACGAAGTGGTGTTTTTTTTTTTTTTTTACCCATAATACACAATACTGTTCGTTCACGAAAAGAAATCCAATGGAACAGTTAAAAATAACGGGAGGTGACGTTACAAACGGCCTATCCCATTACAGCAGAGGAGGAGGACTCCAATTTCAGAACTTGATTTTGGCGCCGACAAACGTTCACCAAAAAGCCAATTCTGAAATTGTAGTCCTCCTCTGCTGTAATGAACTAGCCTGTTTGTGACGTCACCTCCTGTTATTTCTAACTGTTTCATTGGACTTCTTTTCGTGAACGAACAGCTGGTACATTTAAATTATAATTCAATCAAAAATCTTTTTTTTTTTCTTTTCATTCGGTTATTACAATAGTTCGGCCATTGTTATCAAAACAGCCGTGTACAAACATCATCACATCAAGCAGAGTACACTGTATAATGTATTTACAAATACGTAAACTTAATTCGAAACTGGACTCAATCAATGGTAGTCCATGACTTTAAACACCACGCCACCGAGATGCTGTTCGTTTGGTTTATGGCACATGGACAAACGAGATTATGCTGCGTCAAGTTAAGGTTTTATTGAAAGACAAGAGTTCACTGGAATGCTCAATCTGAGGCTACTAAATTTATGAATACGTCAGAAAATACAACGTCTATATCAAGACCGTAGCCAGGATTTAATTTCAAGGGGGGGTTCATAAATTTTTACAGCATGTATCGATACAATCACAGCATGCAAGTCCGTAGCCAAGTCCCATTAAAAATTTAGTTTTGAGAGGGGGACCGGTCCCTAAGATCCCCCCTCCTCAGGATACGGGCATGCTCTAGATCCTAGAGATGTTTCCAAGACAGATTGCGACATGTTCTAGAATAGTGTTTCTCAATCGACGGGCCGCGCGGCCCGGTACCGGGCCCCGATATCAATTATACAGGGCCGCGATAGATTCTCCCGGAATTTGTCGTTTTCATTTGCCAAGGATTTTTCATGAATAAATATTTTGAGAATAATAATCACAAATACGCCGAAAAACTCAGACACAGAACGCCTAAATAACATCCGTGCAGCAAATGGCAGTGCCTACGCCGAGTATTTTGAAAATGTAAATATTCGAGAGTTTTCAGTCATCGAAATCTTTCAGCATTTGAGAAAGAGTATATCGCTCGTTATGACCAGACATAAAAGTGGCTGCAAACCGATTACGATAATGTGCGGTGCAGCATTTATTTTAAAAACTGAATGAAATAGCATCGGTTACAAATACTAAAGACCAATCAGCAATGTGTATGTTAATATAAGGAGTGCACCGATACTTTTTATGATTGGGCCATAATTAACTATTAACCTTATGGTAGTTTAATAGGGGAAATTTACAAAATGGAAAGGTATTTACGAGTAAACTTGTTGGGACCGGATCTCTCGCCTTATAAAAAAGAATTTATCAGGCCACGGCCTCACAAAGGTTGAGAAGCACTGCTCCAGAACAGTGGTTCCCAACCTGGGGGTCACCACAACTACTTTTAGTTGCAATTATTTTTATATGGAATTGCATAGCGAATGTTTTCAACGCTATTATAGTTCAACATGGATACGCTGCACTAGTCTACTATTAATGGTTGTTCACTTTATATTTATAATATATGTTTAATGTGTTTTCTTTACTCTGTTAAAAATGCTTTTATTATGTAAATGTGGGGGCGTCACAAATTATTTGGTTACTATAAAAGGAGGTCTTTAAAGTTGGGAAACACTGGTTTAGAACAATGGCTTTCAACATTTAGCATAGCTGTGCTGTTGAATAGTTGCTAGGTTTTTGCTCTTCAACCTACCCTATACAAACAATCAAGGAAATAATAATTACACAATATAATGCATTATACTAATATATGCCTGCATTACTACTATGTTCATACATTAGAAATGTACTACAAAATTGCTTAGCAAACGTAGAAAGTGCTGCTTAGTAATGAGGAGAATCAAGACTGTGGTAGATACATTTTCACTAATTTATGGCTCATTACATTTTTTTTTAATTTATCCAATCATAATTTTTTTTAAATAATTATTTTGAAAAAAAAAAAAAAAAGAGGGGGATGGGGGAGGGGGAGAAGAATGATGAAACCTCATTATGGAAATTTTAGAAATTACAGCAGTCTCGTTAATCCGAACCACGCTAATCCGTAAAGCCGGTTAATCCGAACTTTTTTTTTTTTATATATATATATAGCCAGTTGGATTTTTTTTAACGGCAGCTGACTGATAAGACGTAAACAAACAGTGCAGTGTGTGTTGCCAAATAATTAAAATTTCCCATCACGTGGAAATTTTCCGCTGTCTGTTGTCTTGTACGCATGCACACCCAAAACATACCCACCCCTAAAGCAGAATGTTTTGCAATGTTCTGCAACAAGCCTTCAGCTGATCAAAAATGTTTGGCAGGAGATGCATGTGCAGTATTATATAAAATTTTAAATTCTATAAAATGTAAATTCCTTTTTTAATAGAAATGTAGAAAACATTCGTCGAACTTCTTTTATTTTAGTTTCTTTATTTTAAGACAAAAAAAAAAAAAAAATCACGCCGCGATTGTTTCACGAGTAAAGCTTTGTTTTGCGACCGTGAGTCGTACTTTTTTAGCATATTCTGCTTTGGGGACACACACCCGTCAAACAATTATAACTTACAGTAAATTCTATAGTAAAGATTGTAGTTAATCCGAACAGGTTTCGGTCAGAATTAGTTCGGATTAACAAAGACTCTACTGTAATTGAACTATAGTGAATTCATTACATGTACGTCGCCGGTCGAATCCTTGCTCCAGAAAAAGGAATCGCCCACCGATTCGAACAATTTACGATGATCCCGTTTCTTTTTTCTCGTGTAAGGTGCGAAGGAATGATCGATACGCCAACTTACATCAAAATGGCAACTGATACAGGAAAGACATAACTAAAGCAAGTATATCCCATCAGTATTCAAGAAAATGGATTGCATGCTAGAAAATTTGTAATGTGCATATCATACGAATCATAGCTTAAAGAAGGGCATACTGGAATCAAGAGGACGGCACCTCAGTGGGAAGACAATTTTTCTTCTTAAATGGATAGCGATATAACAAAATAGTGACTCGTGGCATCAGTGCAGCCGAAAAGTATCTGAAACGCGTTATTACGGCATGAATATCGTGAAATAGGATCGTTTCGGGAAAGGTGAATTACTGGTCTGAAGATGTATCGTTATCAAAGAACACACATTTCATGTCTTGGAAAATAAAACTACCTTCGAAGATACAGCGATAAAATTCCGGAGACTTCACAGAAACTTTTAGAAGCTCGTTTGGTCGAAATTCATTTTATGAATGACAATGCCCATGCACATGATCTCAGATAGTGAAGAAATTCTTATCGGGTCACATACTCAAGAAGACGAACTAACTAAACAGATAAACTTCAATCCCATGCAACGTGCAAGGAATATTTAGTAAAAGAGTTAGTTTTTGCCGGAAGATGAAAAAAAAACACCATCCAAAAACGAACCCTCTATAAACTAATAAATGATTACAAAGAAAGAAATAGAATTTCTTGTTATCAACATTGTTGAATATCCTTTTTAGCGTCATAAGAATACATTATGAAAACCTGTATTGACGTCATGGGCATTTACGTTCGTTAGTCAATTTCATTAATTTCTATATCCATATAGCCTGTCAATTTCTACCATCGGGGAAAAAAAAAAAATCCCGATACAGTCTGCCGTAAGAAATTTTCAGCTTATAATATATCCACACACTCGGAGATATCGTTATTTTAAATTTAAATAAATCCAAGTGTGCGAAATAACTTGCATTTTATACTTAATTGACACGCTTCTCATTCAGGCAAATTTCTTCATTTACAAACGATGTAGATACCATTCACAATCGCTGTGTCTAATACTCAAGACATTATCTTCTCCACCAACGTATATATTTTGAAACTTTATTTTAAAATTAATTAAATAGTGCGATTTGATCTAATTGTAATTTTGGCCCTCTCATTATAATATGGCATTTCAGAGGTTAGTATTCAAACTTCGGTTTTTTAACACATAGAGTGGGTATAATTGGCGTGTCCCAAGGGAAGGATGGAACTTTTTATAAAAATTCACAGATATGTATATAAATTTAAAAACAAAGCATACTTTCTATAAGTTTCATTTTGTTTATAACAAAATGAAACGAAATAAATCAAGTTCATCACAAATAGAATACGAAATCGCAGCATTTACTGGCAGCAAACGTATCTTACCTTCCTTCAAATAAAATATCCAATCATCAAGAGGAAAAATGGTATTCGACTCACTATTTGGCTTATGATTCTAATAACACAACGTTTAATAAAGATGGCTAGATAAGTATGTTATCAAAATGGGTGTATATGTATATTGCAAAAAAGAGTTTCTCTAAAGCAACAAAAGTATTCTATTGATCTTCAAAAAGATCTATAATTTTTCATATATATGCTAGTGTGTTCTCTCAAATTTTCTTTTAAAAACTTTGCCGAAAGCAAATTTGGCGTTATATGTAGCATATTTACAAAGTCTTTATATTCATTTTCCGTATTTTGTGTGACCAAATAGAAAGTGATAAAGAGGAAACAAAGAAATTTCAAAAGACCGAATTTTATTTATTTTTTTTTTTTTTCCATAACCTATTGTTGACTTTCGTCCATTCGTTTTCGCTAGAAGAGCGTCCATTCCCTCCCTCAAACACCGGGGAAAAATTCGCCGTCGTATAAATTTACTTATATAAATATCGTTATATGTATTATAATAATGAACATACATAGGTACCGTTGACGTGAAGTAGCACGTAAAATACGCGAAATAGGACAATTAGAAAAATGGTGCATCTCAGGGACTCGCTAAAAAAAGTGTTTTATTTTTTGGGGACCCACATTTTTCAAAAAATACTCATATTTTTTAAGCATAGCGGGTCCTTGGGACCCAATTTTATGAGCATCCAGCGACATCCCTGCACATAAGGTAATTTCAAGCACCCCCTCCTCCAGTACTCTGCGATTTTTTGCCCAATCGCATTTGGAAACAGATAAACGAATTCTTATTTCTTCTAAAAGTAAATTCCTAATAAGCGCCCATCCCTACATTTTCCTCGATATTTTGTTACATTTTGTGGTGGTGGTGGTGGTGGGATCTCAGGTTTATACATCGGCAAGCGTAGAGCACAAAAAAGTTAAAAATGCGGCAGATTTTTTTTTTTTAATGATAAACCGCAGAATTCCGTCGATCCGCCCTACCCTCGAAAGCGTATCTC
>QLNU02015360.1:207944424-207955457 GCA_006491805.2 Dysdera silvatica | reverse complement strand
TGCAGAAGGAACATTGACGATGTTGTTAATGTTTATGCTGAGCGTTTTCCTGACAGGGTAAGATCACGTTCTTCTTTTGTTCGAATTGTCAAACAATTTCGTGTCGAAGAAGGTGTACAGCCCAAAGAAACGAACTCGTAGAGCAACTGCAATTGGAGGGAATAATCAAATTGCATTGCTAGCCGCGATGGCTCATAATCCCATGCGAATATACGAGAAATATCTTTCCAATAAGGAATTTCTCGCATTAGTGTTTGGCGGGTACTAAAACATCATAAATTTCATCCATATCACGTGCCCACACACCAGGCACTTACTGACGAATACTTTCGTAATAGTCGTGTTTTGTGAATGGGCACGCAAACAAATACTCGTAGACCCTGATTTCCTTCGTCGAGTACTTTTCTCTGCCAGGTCAACTTCCACAACCACAGTCAGGTTAATCGTCACAATGTGTACTATTGTAGTGCGGAGAATCCACATTGGTTGCGTAAAGTTGGGCATCAACGTCCTTGGTCGTTGTTGTTCAACATTCTATGATACTATCGGAATCGAACCCGGGTTAACGGTACGATAGACGGACGCGTTACTACTACTATCGCCGTCATGGGCGCCACTATGTGGCATGATGTCAGATGCTCCCGCTACCCCAAGTCATCTCGTTTAAAAATTTTATTTGCCCGATTCTGCCATGCATTTACTTTCAAAAGTTTTACAGTCACATTTTAAAATAAGGTACTTTTTAGATCATCTACTAATTATCAAGCAATATAAATTATTTTTGCAGCATTTTAGTGACTTGTACATTTACTAAAATGTTTGATAGCCTTATGTGAGAGAGGGGGAGAAGGCGATAATGTTTTTCTCAGCCCCCCCTCCCCCCTAGAAGTAACGAACGCCACTGGCCATTGTAGGGCGTGATACTTTTATAATTTTCATGATACATCGTAAGAGAGAGAGAGAGAGAAACGCTGGTACACACAATCATAGCTTAATATAGATACGTAAACACTCCCTCTCGCTTCGTTATACGCATTTCGTTCTTTTTTCGAAGAGTAAGTAAACAATATTAAACTAAAACTAGAGACGAAAACATATTAAAAAGGAAAGGGTTGCCTGGAACATTTTAGTTGTTCGAGAAAACTTCACCGAGAAACACACCCAAAAATTTCGTTGTTCAAAATATTTAGTTCATGATTGTTTATACAGAGTTGAACGAAATATACATGAAACTGGCGCAGTTACATGATTTATTAATTCGATGACAAGTGTTCCAGCAGAAATAGATCTGCTTGGCTCTCTTCAGAAGAAGAAAAAACTTTCGTCAGTTTTGTGTACAATCCGTTTGATTACTTTTTTTTTGCGTAATGTGTCTGTTTTCTGCCGATTATTTAATCAATCATATTAATTATATAATTATTAGATTAATATTATCATTACAAAATTACAGTCGCAGCACAGTCGACCCTCCGTTTGAGCATTTCATCTGCAAAAATTTGAATGCCCGCCAACCTCCTTATATGTCAATTTCAATTTAAAGAAACGAGACAGCCCCGACTTATACGATACTCCTCTTTCGACCTTTTTACATGCAAGAGCAATCTTTCTTTTCATTAACCGAACCCCAATTTAAAATACTCAAAGAGAGTTCGCCTTCAAGCGGCTGGCATCATGGTAATTAACGCGTCCGTCGCTAAGAAACCTATTAAGCTCGAAAAAAGTTAGTTTTTTTGTACACTAGATTATACAGGGTATATAGGCGAGTTGTATGTACGTCACAAAGTATCTTAACCCATAATTATTATAATAATCGGAAGGAGAAATCTTTTCTTAACTTTTGGGGGAACACGATGTTTACTTAATCAACGAATACAGCTAGCGAAATAAATATAGGTTCACCCATATATAAATGACTAAGCCTATAGGTCCTGTCCAATAAAATGACAATGCCTTCTCAAGTATTTGATAATTTGCGCACCATGTGATAGTGAGCATATAGTGGGATGTTAATTTCTGTTCCAATAAATGAACATTTTTGCAAAATTGGAATATTTCATGCGAAAAAAAATGTAGGTGCAGTTTCCTGAAAAAGCAATTTTATTGTAAAAACAGGGTGTCTACTCAAATCCTATTTCAAACTTCCCTGACTTTTCCAGGTTTCCACGATTAACAAACCCCAAAGCCATTTATAACTCAATTATATTAAATTTACAAATTCAAACGCTGTATTAAAAAAATTGCATTTCTTTACACTAAAAACTTCTATTAATTAAACATTTACAACAACACTTTCATCCGGCCCTTTTTGAGTTCGTTATAAAGGAGTTTAACTATGTAATCACAAAGCCGATGCTTCAGCTTCTATTCCATTTAAAATGTGTGTGGCTGTGCATAAGGGAAAAGAGATTGGTATAATAAAAATCCCTTACAGATTGGATAATTTAGCTAAAAACACTTTTTTTTGTGTGTTTTAATTATATATTGGCAAACATTTTCTCCTGAGAAATATATGTGCTTAATAATTTTATATAAATTATATTAGTTTTGGTGCAAAATAGTAACTTTTAGAAGAAGTTTAGTCAAATGCGCAGAGTTTCAAATTTCTCAGTAGGTAATGTGGTATGAAAAGCACAGTTCAGGAAAATTATTTTAATAAGCTATTTATTATAACAATGACTTTAAAATTTCCCTGACTTTTCCAGTCAGAAAAAACTTCCCTGACTTTTCCAGATGAGTAGACACCCTGTAAAAATAATACAGAAAATTAAATAATTCTTTTGGTAATATGTACTGGACAAAGCTTTTTTTTTTTTATATATTATCATAGAATATACATGGTTTAACTAAATGTTTTAACGAAACATCCAAAATGCCTCGTGCAAAATCGTTGGGCGTGGAAGAGAAGATGTATAGGGTAGCTACAAGACAGTGTGAAAATTTTAATATGCGAAAAAATATTAAAAATAAATTTTAATATTACACAACTTTAAAAATAATTATATCGAAATATAATAGAAGCTAAGTAACATAGGCTTGAATTTACTATTTTCGTTAAAAATTATCTTACCAATTAGTAGTTTAATACATTATTACATATTGATTGAAAGTATGAAAGAA
The DNA here is from genome assembly GCA_006491805.2 of Dysdera silvatica. Taxonomy (NCBI): domain Eukaryota; kingdom Metazoa; phylum Arthropoda; class Arachnida; order Araneae; family Dysderidae; genus Dysdera; species Dysdera silvatica. The sequence continues at coordinate 207,952,340 of QLNU02015360.1, read as the reverse complement.
TGACAAAACACAAATATGTGGAAGTTATAGGTATTCATGGAAAACAGACGAGGAATAGATTGAGAAATGAACATGAATTATACGTACCAAAAATAAGAACAGAAATGAATCGTAATGAAAATCGTAGTGGGATGGGACGCGGGTGGACTCTGGACGCTCAAGCCTCCCAACCCCATTGGATAACGAATTACATTGTTCTCCTTAAAGCGGAATCTCTCGACTTTCTTCAAAACTGCTTGAGCAACCCCACCCCCAAATTTTCGAATTGACATGTTCCTGGATGAAATAGATCACAAAGGACCTAGACTAAAGAATATGTTGAGGAACTTAGAAGCTTAAATAACTCGAAATCATTTAAAAGAAAATGAAGAGGTGTAATAAATGAGAGTTGGGGGGGGCAGGAATATGGATGGGGAAAATAATGGTACCAATAGAGGTGGTTGTACCGTATTATTATTATCAGAGCTCCATTGCGTGGTGTATAATTGTTGTGGGGGGAGATGATTATAAAACGAGAGCCTTATGGTTACTATTATAGAACGTGTAAATAAATTTAGGCATTTTCAGAGTTCCCAGCCGACTTTTCACAAGAAAGTAGGAAAATAAGGACCACCTTTTATGAAAAATGACCAAGGACCATACTTTTAAAAAGAAAAGGACCAATAAGGACCTAATACAGCGATTTGCACACGATTTTATTTTTAAATAATTGTTACTCAAAATGTAAAGAGTTCCTCGATGCCCTTTTCCAGATTTCTTTTCTAAATATCGATTTTTTTTCATAGTGAACAAACACACAATCATAAAAAATTATATTTCATACTACACCGCCCCCCCACCCCTTGAAAAAAAAAGTAGATCTAATGAGCAAGAAGAACTGAGAAATAAAGTAAACAGTGCTAATTTTACTCAAAACAGAAGCCAGATATTTATTATGTAACCTCAATAATTGCTTAAATTCCTATTATTTCCTATATACAATTCATTTCCCGAACTAAAAAATCTCTCTCTATAAATTTACCATCTTTTTAGTAAAATAGTCTAATTATGAATTTAGTACGCTGTGCATTACTAATTACCAAATGAAAAGACAATTCAGTTTCAAAATAGTTTAAGGAAATGGTTTCAGTTGTTTCTTGTAAGCTTAAGCGATATTTATTTAGTTTGAATTGCCCAGCTCCGTGAAAAAATAAAAAAATTATTAACAACTACCCGTACTTGGACATAAAAACAAGCACTATAAAGAGAAAACCTTGATGAATAATGAAAAAATATAGAAAGTCACGTTATCTAGGAACATATCAGTTCATATTGCAACCACCGAAAGCAAAAATGACAACCATTTCATAATCTATTATCTTGTTAGAGAAGATAAAGCACACACGCGGAAATATGGGCGTCCACAATAATGACACGATAATATGAACCGCAGTTAGATACTTCTTCCGATAACGTAAGAATTCCCGAGATGCGTGTAGGAAAAAAAAAATGATCTACACACAATAGATGATAAAAACAAAATGACTAATGAAATTCTAAAGCGGTTATTTTTCGATCATTATTGCACTATTTCTATAAACAGGACTCTCGTAGCAGTTGGATCGAAATACGGAGTATGTTTACAGCAAGAAGATGAAGACAAATGGTAATGTTGCGAAATTTTACGAAAACGCGAGAGAGAGTTAAAACTTGGAAACGAAAACACTGCTACCTTCGTCATCGCGAATGCAAAGGGCCTAGGATGGAGATAACCACGGAAGATGGAGAGGAAGGTCACAGCTAGCTTTGCGTTTGATTAGGGGTGTTCAAAGTATTTCTTCAACGAAAATAACAATACTTCAAAGAATTTTAAGTACCAAGTTATGCCCAGTTTATCTAAAAATACTTGGGCTTACGCAGTGGGCACAGTATAGAATGGGGGAAGACTATTTTTAGTATATAGCTATAAGGCATTAGCGTGCTATCTGTGAAAAGCTTATTCTTTGCGAGTAAGCAGAGTCTAAATTGTCATCCTCGATGGTTTACGTGCCCATTTAGACGTCTGGTTTTGAGTCAATTTCCCGTATTTCCGTACACTCTTCGAGTTTCTTAGAAAACACGTAGCAGATACTGAGGCTGCTCTTGAGATATCGCAATCGAGGAAGTGAAATATACATCAACCCTTATGCAAGTTATTAAAAAAAAATTTCACACGCCTTTTTTTTCCCTCCCGCGTTCCTTATGAAAAATAGACAACGATCTCTTTGTGATAAAATTCCCCAAAGTATAAACGTTGCAAAGATGGTTTGCAGGTTGGTTATCGTTTACATATGTAGTAGTGTGTACAGCTCTTTATTTTGGTGAAATGGACTTTTGACATTTGGGAGCATTCAAGTATTACGTAAGAACCTTGTGGGGAGGGGTTGCCGTTGGTCTTATTTTCCTATGTTAGCCAATGTTAAATTTTGCTTTCTGAGGTGGGGGTGAAATGGCCAAAATATTGCTTACGTAATACTCGAACACCCCTTTTACTGGAGGGGGAAATTTTCAAGGTTTGAAAATATGTTACACAAAATTTGACTTTTCGAGAGATTGACGAAAACAAATAGTTTTAATTCGTTATTAATCCATTTTCATAGATTGCAAGGGGGTGTAGACAATAAAGCGTCCACTCAACTCTTTCAGCTTTACAAAAAATTCATTCTCAAACGTAATGTAGTAGAAGTAAACTAAATTTTGCTATATAAGAATTTTATACATAAACATCATAATTAATTCACACTACTGATTATCATTTTACAAAACTTAATCATATTAAAAAAGCTAGTTCATAAAATACGTAAAATGCGTATTTTTTACATAATGAATTACAGCTTCATAACACTGGGATAAAGCTGCTATCTAAAATTGCTATACACTAATAATAAATGTCACAAACATTTGTATCAGAGGCATAGCTACTGTATAGCAAAATTAATCTAGGTCTGCAGGCCTTGGTGAATTGGGGCCCTTGACTTCATTTTTGTGGCACTTGTTTTACTAAACGCAGGTAAGCTCAAAATGATATTTCTTGCCTAAAAATCACAAGAAAATTAACTAAGCTATTCATTTGTATCTATAACTATCATAAATAAAATGGTTGGATTGATTGATTGAATTTTTATGAAGCAAGAACAGTAAATCAGCAGTGTCAAAGTGCAGGAAGAATTTCTTCGTTATAACCACATTTACCAAAAATGGTACTTTTTTATAACAGTTAATAATAAATATGCGTAATTTACAAATCAGTATACTCAATCAACCCCTATTATCTTCAAGTTCTTAAAATAAATTGATAATTAATGAATACGACAATGAAAAATGAATTCCCAGGACAGCAAAATAGCAGCAGGCAAGCGTCCCACGAGATATTATCTGAAGGGGTCTCCCTACTTTGAATTACCAAATAACATGGGATTTGTGAATTTGTTGAAAAAGCAGTATCTGTGAAACTAAATAACATAATGCAATAATTCTTTTTTTAAAACAAAGCTCCAGTTTTGCGGTTTCACATAAGTGCAAAACATAATTATAATCATTATTATTTTTAATTAATATTTACATAACACACATGTTCGTCTCTTTAAATGGACATCGTTTCCTTACGTGCAAGTTTATGCAACATTTTAAGCCTTAATGACATTTTTTAATTATATAAATACCAACAAAAGATGAAACATTAATCTGAAGCTACTTTCAATACTTTGCAAATTATTTTTTATTTTTAAAAAATATATTCATCTCAATTATGAAAAATGCCACTTTTAATGCCACACATCAAAACTTAAAATATTAATAAAATTTATACTAAATTAATCAAAATAACTTCAGTTTATGAAGCTATACCAGATAAACATTTGTACAAAATTTCACTGTAAAATATCCATTAGTTCAGAAAATATCCTGCACGACATGTCAAAAAAAAAATTCCGAGCAAAATGCGTTCAAATTTTTGTTTAGCTTTTTTTAGTGAATGAGTTTATTCGTTTGCATAAACTAATCTGTCTACTTCTTTAAAAGCCTCCAGCTTGATACACATGTCCCTCTTTATTTAATGTATCTTTGTTATGGGCAGTTTTAGTACTTTTTTGTCCCTACGGGATTCTAGTGTAGCATCACCAGCTCGCTTTTCTGCAGTTTGCACACGAACCGAATCAGCATGTAACCCTGCATCTATGTCTAATGCTTTAATTATTTGAAGTCCACCTTTAGTTCCTTCATTGAAAGATACGACAACTTCATTCACTGCTATTTCAGCTATGACACGCCCACACTTCCGGACAAAACTTCCACATGAAGGAATTTAGGCACTCATTTATATTTTGAGTTCTTTTGCCTAAACATCGAGTCAAAAGTTCAGGATGAGAAAGATCCTTATAAATCGGTTTAATGATATCCATGATAGCAGATGGAATATTGTTTTTATGTTTGTAATTTTTTTGTTTATCACAAAACACTGCTTTTTGGTATTTGCACCAAGTTGACACTTCATTAGGACAAATGAAGTGAGAAGGATCTTCATCTGTAGCCGACTTGTGACAAAACGTTGCCCAGACAGCCTTCCTCATATCTTCTACAGAATTACTATTCTCATATACAGCTTTTGCATAATATGACTGCAGACTATCTATTAATTTTCCCGTCAACCTTCCTTTTCCAGATATGGGCTTCCCATCAGAAAGTTTCCGCTAAACTTTTCTTTGAGTTTTCGTAGTCGAAAACCCAAACGCTTCATTACATGATTCAAAAATTCCGTTTTTGTAATGAGAGCACTATCACCATATGGTTTTGAGGCAACGATGGCAGAAAATGTCTTTGCATCACCATCTCCTATGTAATTCACATAACGAATTCATCTTTCATGAATGAATCGTTCGAAAATCCTAACTATGCCATCCATTTCCATTTTACCCGCTGACCCGTCATGATTTTCCAAGCACTTTTCCTCATGTGATTTCTTCCATTCCTTGTTGGACATCTTTATATTGGTCACATGTTTTGCAGAAGGAGGACATGGCTTCAACATCAATAGCCTTTCCAGTTTCAGCTCCAATCATTGTAACAGCACCGAGAAGGGACGTGTGACCCATAGTCTTCCGGATCCCATCACCACTAGCAGAGACATCGGTGGATCCTGCAAATGCCACTTCTTCTTTTGCAGCTTCCTTCATGCTTTGTTGTGCTACGATGTCTGATGCCGTTCATATTTTCTTCATACCATTTTGGTACGAACATTGAGTGGTGGGTGGGGGTAAATCCATGATTCAGCAGAAAGTTTTAATCACAGTGTGACCTTGTCCTATACATCGCATGGTATAAGTGAATCGTCTATTTACATCGGAAGCTTTCTTTAGTTCACCTACCATTTTCGAATTTCGAAAGCTGGCAATAACTTCGCAATTGTTACACTGTATGTGGATTCTTAAAGATAAGCCAGCTACAGGGTATTCCTTTATGGAAATCTCTCCACTGCAAATTTTGCAGCATACTGCAGCTGCAATTTTATCGAAGACCAAATTTTTGTCCATGATGATATAGCCTTGAAAATTTGGCAATATTATTGATGAGGATAGCTTTTTATTAGAAACACTTACATTTACATTTGGCTTAGAATGAGGACGAGGAGTTCGATTTTTCATAAGAAATTGATTGCCAACAAAACGCCTTTTTTTTTTTTGAGGGGGGCCTCCGGCCTGACGTACGTTTTTGTTTCATCGTTGAAATCAGTAGACAACAATAAACGAAACTTAAAAAAAAAAAAAAAAAAAAAAAAAAAGCGGCGAAACCTCGAGAATGAAACGTTTGTAAACAAACACAAGAATTGTATAGAAAGGACAAGTATTCTGGCTTGCGGAAAGTAGTTTACTTCTGTTTCTGATGCAAAATAATACTTCCGAAAAATAAAATAAAAAATAAAACAAAACTTAAAATGACCAAATCTTAGAAATATAAATGACAAAAATACTCTTGGTCCCTTTAAAGCCCTTTAAGCCGCCTTTTATTTAATTATATCTTCCCACGTTTTTGCTTACTGTAAGCTGTTTTCAGAATTTTTTTTTGCGTTTTTTTTAGCATATTCACAACGTTTGCAAGAATTTTTTAAAATAATAAAAAAAAAATCCATTTTTTGAAATTTTCAAAGTAGGGAGACCTAAATTACTAATTAATAAATACGATAGTGAAAAATGAATTCCTAGGACAGCAAAATAGCAGCAGGATTATCTGCGAGATATTATCTGAATGCCATTGAAATTCGAAGTTTATTTTCTTAGTGTTTTGAAGTATAAAAATTTTAATTGAAAGTAAACAAAAATTTTAAAATCTTTGAATGTTAATGTAAAAATTAAATTTGGAAGGGAAAAATTGATTCATTAAATTCATTATTACAGGGTGTCTGCCCAAATTTTGTTTCAAACTTAACAGCGTTCCCAGCCGACTTTTCACAAGAAACTACGAAAACAAGGGCAACTTTTTATAAAAAAGGGACAAATAAGGTCCAGATTTTTTTAAAAATGGACCAGTAAGGACCTAATACAGTGATTTGCATACGATTCTTTTTAAATAATTGCCACTCAAAATACAAAAAGTTCCTCTATATCCTTTTTCAGAGACAGCAATTATAAAAAATTACATTTTATACTACATCCCTCCCACCCTTAGAAAAAAAAAAAGATCTAGTGAGCAAGAAGAACTGAAAAATAAACAGTGCTGATTTTACTCAAAACAGAAGCCAGATATTTATTATGTAACCTCAATAATTGCTTAACTTTGATATAAAAATTAAAATCCAATCCATTAAATATTATAGTATATATAGTTCTTCTTATAATTAGATCTACTTTTTTCTTTCAATGGGAGGGCGATGTAGTATAAATGTAATTTTATAATTGCTGTCATGAAAAAGGATATAGAGGAACTTTTTGCATTTTGATGGAATAAATTATGGAACAATTTTGTTAACTGATACAATAAATAGCCTTATTAAAGTAAAAGAAGGACATGTATCGAAGAATTATTATTGATTCAGAGGTTGCAAACGCAGCTGCAACAATCTAATCGTCATGGAAGTTATTCTCTATATTCGTGAAAAAAAAAGGTGAATAATAATAATTTTACCATAAAGGTGAATAATAATATAATATTTCGTTCCTATAACAAAATACCTATACCTCATACCGTATTTGCCAGCTCTTTCAAAAATGTACATCAATAAAATTATGCACCTCGCCATGTGATCTCCAGTAAAACAAAAAAAATAATTAGAGCATTTATTCACTAATAGTTTGGAAAATAACAGCTGAAATATTAAAAATTTTAATAAATCAAATTATTTAAAAGTTGTTTCGATCTTATCACCCCCTCCCATCCTAAACAAACATTTAAAACGTACATAATTTAACGAACGTAATTAAAACATGGCTTTTAAATGCGTATCAGTCGCGACTACTTCCGCGAAATTACTGTAGAAATTAGAAAAACTAAATTTATTTGAGTACCTGGCCCTTTCTAATAAAATACAGCACCCCCACAAAAAAATACGTTTACGAAAGGATGGGAACAGACTGAATATGGAGTTACGACTGGGTGTCGAAGTTTGAAGTACATATCGTCAGGGAAATTTAAAAAAGTGAAGCGGATGGCCGCAAATGATGGATATTTTTTCCTGGATTAAGAAAGCGAGATTCTTAAAATAAATGCGTAAATCTTACGCGTCAATAAAACATGTCATATCATATCTACGGCGCGGCGAGGCAAAACTAGTGCAAGCGGTAAGAACATTTTATTACAGAGTTCATAAACTATGTAAATATCAAATTGATACACTTGTTACCACGGCTGTCGTTTAGGTGGGGAGACGGGTACAGGAACTTTTCGCGGCCCGCAACGCTGTTTTTTTT